>CACRSC010001917.1:1077058-1135658 GCA_902651635.1 Mastigamoeba balamuthi | reverse complement strand
CCTATGTAGCAGTGCATGGCGGAACACACTATAGCATGTTCTGCTATGTGCTGCTACACAAATAGTTCCACTACAGTGTGTAGCGAAGGATCCACTACACACTGTAGCGGAAGTGCCTATGTAGCTGTGCGTAGCAGAATGCGCTATAGCGCGTTCCGCTATGCACTGCTACACAAATAGTTCCACTACAGTGTGTAGCGGAGGGTCCGCTATGCATTGTAGCGGAAGTGCCTATGTAGCTGTGCATAGCAGAACACGCTATAGCGGCATGTAGCGAAGTTGCTTCCGCTACGGAACGTAAACGTGATCGACGTGTACACACTGTGGATCCTGTGTAGTGACACATAGTGAAGGCCTGCATAGTGGTGCATAGCGGATGGTAGAACTACGTGCTGCTATGCATGCACCCTTCGCTACACACTGTAGTGGACCCTGCATAGCAGCACGTAGTGGAGGCCTGCATAGCAGTGCATAGCAGATGGTAGAACTACACACCCTCCGCTACGCACTGTAGTGGACCTTACGTAGCAGCATGTAGCAAAGGCCTGCAGAGTGGTGCATAGCTCGACCATTCACTATCACCACTACACAGGCCTTCGCTATGCGCTGCAACATGCTTGACATGGATATTATTTGTGAAACAGTTCTTATTCAAAATAACAGTTGTTTCAGTCTGAAGAAGTGTTCCGTGCTCGTAGATGACGTCTTAAAATGCAGTGCACGTTCTGTTCTGAGATGAAAAATACCAGCACAGGATCGTACTTCACTCATGAAATTCCTGACAATGCACATTGGGGACAACAGAATTGTCTGTATCCGAAGTGGTGTAGTTGGTAACATAAGCGGCTCTCACCTGCTTGCCCCGGGTTCGATTCCCGGCTTCGGAACTTTTTCGCTACCATATTCGTTACTGTGTCTGAGTCTACAGCCGGAAGACGACAGCCATCCGACGTGCCCCGGGCTCCCGCACACGTGGCCAATGACTGTGACGCCTTCTTGCTTGTCTGAGAAGGAGTCACACATGTTTGTTAAGGGTGAGTGCTGCAAGGGCCAAGCACTATGAATGAATGTAATGAGCACTGTGAAGTGCAAGTGATCCCCCCTTATAGTCCAAGAATCCCATGGCTGTCTGGCTGTCTTAGGGACTTTGGTGGCTCGTACATCTATTAAAGTCAAAGGTACAAGCAGTGCATGTCAAGCATGTTGCAGCGCATAGTAAAGGCTTGCATAGCAGTGCATAGCAAATGGTCGAACTATGCACTGCTACACAGGCCTTCACTACATGCTGCTATGCAAGGTCCACTACAGTGCATAGCAAAGAGTGTATAGCAGCACGTAGTTCTACCATCTGCTATGCACTGCTACACAAGCCTCCTCTACATGCTGCTACATAGGATCTGCTACACTGCATAGTGAAGAGTGCATAGCGATGTGTAGTTCTACCATCCGCTATGCACCACTACACAGGCCTCTACGTGCCACTACACAGGGTCCGCTACACTGTGTAGTGAAGGGTGCATAGTGGCGCATAGTTCTACCATTTGCTACGCACTGCTACACAGACCTTTGCTATATGCTGCTACAACACAAAAAAGTAAATAACGTCATCATTGACATTATCACCTTGATATAATTCTGCTACAATGTGTAGTGGAGGGTCCACTATGCACTGTAGCAGAAGTGCCTATGTAGTGGTGTGTAGCAGAACGTGCTATAGCGTGTTCCGCTATGCACTGCTATGTAAATAGTATTTATGGGGATTTCACCCGTGTTTTGCCCTTAATAGGCAAAACGTGTAAACTGTGTTTTACACAACGCGCCCTCTTTTACACCACACACCTTTTTTACACAATGCCCCTGGATATTATTTAAAGACGATTATGCAATTATTGAACGTGCACGACGCCCACGCGGGTGGGGTTCCCCTGGCCTTCTTGCGCGCCGGCCCCTCGTCCTTCATGTCTGCAGCAGGTGCCAAGGATTCCTCGGCAGGCAAATCTCCACCATGTGCGGCCGGTGTGGGTGCGGGCTCCTCCTTTGCCAGCGCGAGCGCCTCCTTTCCCGCGAGCTCCTCCTCCTTTGCCCACGCGAGTGCCTCCTCCTTCACTGCGATGGCCATCTTCTTTGCCGCCACAGGTGCCGGCACCATCCCAAGCAGAAGCTGCATCCGGCAGGCTTGCGATGCCTTTGACTGGCACAAATACTCATGCGCCACCTCGATTGACTTCCAGTTGCCCGCCTGCATCAGCTCGACCTCCAAGCAGCTGTGATCTGCCATCCAGGTAGCTCTGGTGGCCCGTAGACTGTGGCCTGTGTACTTTTCCACCTCTGGCAGCTCAAGGATCTTGGCGATGGTGCGCGGAACCTTGGCCACAGAAGACTGACCGAGAGGGTGGTTCCCGTGGTGGCGCCAGATGCGGCCACTCCCGCCAGTCTCACGACATAGTTGCTCAACGAGCTCCTTAAGGTTGAACATGTACACCATGAACGGGATGAAAAACGACTGCTCGATGTGATCCGTCCCGCGCGCCTTGACCTGGTTCAGCGTGAAGTTGTACATGCTCCGCTGCTCGTCCTGCGACATGTTCGCCCACTCAATGTACGCAAGCTCTGCCATCCTACCGAGGCTGAAGATGCCAAAGAGCAAGATCATGGCGTTTCGGCATGTCTCCATTGGCGAGTCTTGTTTAACCTTTCTCAGGGTCAGTTTTGCAAGACGGTGGGAGAAGCGGGAGCACGCACGGTGTTCAAGAAGCGAAACACCTCCTCCTCCGTGAAGGTGTTCGCCTTCTTCTTCTTGTGCTTCTCCATCTTCTTTGCCAGCAGATTGTCAATTGCTGTGAGCCTGTCCTTTTGTATGTGGACCCAAAAGTTCCTCTCGATGAACTTCAGGAGGTGGCTGTGGCACATGTACATGGAGGTAGCAGTGTAGCTCTCGGTGTCGATCCGCAGGAAGTACTTCACGAGCTTGACCGTGAGGGCGTGGTTGTCCAAGAACTTGAGGAACGCCCTGCCAACGCGGTCGCACACTTGGATGGTCTTCTGGTCCTCCTTGCCCTCTATCTGCTCCATGGTCTTCCCATCTTGGGTTGACATGAACACCAGCCTGTCCCGTGAGCTAGCAAGCACACGTGCTTCCTCGTGCCGGTTGTGGCACTCCTGGCTTGCCATCATTTCTTATAAAACTGTCTCAATTGAGCACAAATCATGGGTGAAATCCCCATAAAATCTTCCGCTATGTGCTGCTATGCAAACAGTTCTGCTACAGTGCATAGCGAAGGGTCTGCTATGCACTGTAGTGGAAGTACCTCACAGTTTTTGAAAGGCTATTGAGGAAAATTATTTCACCACCGGAATTTAAACTACCATTCTCAAAGAACAAAGTAAACACTTTGCACTTACACTATCAATCACTATCTCTTCTAAACTATGTATGTGTTATACTTTACGGCATGCTTACAGACATTACTTAACCACAATCCAATGGAATCATTATTTAACACTCGGAAGCTCATCTTTGTTATCGTGCAATGTAAACCAATTTACATTCCATTTATTCACAACTTTATGCTATGCCAAAACCGGATTTATTAGCCAACATTTGATAAAATCTAGTTATGAACTTTTTCAGTGTACTTGATCAAGGCTGTAATTTGAATACGTGACTGGTTATTAGAAACTGGAATATATATAAGAATATAGTAATAACTACATTGCATTTCATGCCTTCAGGAATTGAACCACCTGCTTAAGATGTGTTTACAGGACCACTCAGTTGTGAGCAATATTATTCAGGAAACAGGGATTTATCAAATAAAGAGTTGGCCAAATTTAATAAACCTATCTAATTCCTTTTCCCCTCTAAAGCAATATATTTGTAGTAACAAGCCGTTCTCTTCCTCTTCCACCTTGCTGTTCTCTGCTACTTTGCCTGGCTCCAAGCAGCTGCCCTGTCTGCAATGAACAGAGCAGACCATCTGCCTGATGTTGCATTCCATTTCTCGGGGTGATAGTGACTGCCCATGTGCCCAGCCCTCTGCAGGTGATACTGCAACGTGTAGTACCTGTCACATGCACTGCAGCAGTATGCCTTGTGCTCCCAGGTAACATCTCTCTGATGTTGCCTGGATGTTATCTGTGTACAAGGCACATCTGCTGCAGATTTCTGAGAACCTGCTTCCCTCTGCATTGCTGCTCACCTGTCTTCCAGCTAGCACAGCACACAAATGATGTAAACTCAAAAACTATCTGCCACTGAATCACATACACTTCTGCTACATGCCGCTATGCAGCCTCCACTACACACTGTTGCAACTCAGCCTTTCACTACACACCACTACACATGAGTCCACTACACACAGCTATACCAATCCTCCACTATATGTTGCTACATGTGGGTCTGCTATGCGCTGCTACACACTTCCTCTGCTATGTGCCGCTACATGTGGGTCCACTACGTGCTGCTACAAGTGGGTCTGCTACGTGCTGCTACATACATGCTCCGCTACATGCTGCTACACACCTTCCACTACATGCCACTATGCATTTCTGCTTCAGCTACAGTGTGTAGCAGAGGTCTGTGTAGCAGCATGTAGTGCAGTTGCTTCCACTACAGAACGTAAACATGATCAATGTGTACCAATGATGCCCATAAAATGGAAGGCACTATAAACGAGCCAAATATTCATGTGTATGGTACAGTGAACTGAAGGGGCCAGGGCTTGCCTGGGGGTTTGGAGCAGCAGATGCTTGGCCCACCTGGTGCCTCTGCTTGGGATAGTTTATTCAGTGAAATATCTAAATATCTATTTCGGGGAAATACATCCCATTATTCCGATAAACTGGGACTCGTCAATAAAAGTAATTACCATGTACAGCTTTAGGATCACTACTCACGACTGAGCACCGAGCCTAAACCAAGCTCACATGCTGGTTCTTGTGTTCATTAACGTCTTAAGTCTCATTTTTGTGTTTTTTTACATAGTTGGGTGAATTCGGTGTGTAATCTGGGCTGGGATGTTCATACGTGGCAGAATTACCAAATATGTGTTTGAATTAACTCAAGGTTTCACAATACTATACCTAGGTCTATCTTCAGAGCTCTTGCAGTATGAGTATGGAACATAACAACTTTGCTGTGCCTGTCTGTCAGCCCACCTGCTGGGCCTCTTGTGTGTTCATCCTGGTATCACTCTAAAGAGCACCGGTCGAGTACCCACTGGATGTGGGGTGCAAAGGCACCTCAAAGATGTCACAGATAACCCTGTGTAAAAATTCATTATGGGTCTTCCGTTTTTGCATATTGTTCACTTTTTCCTTATCCACATTGTCCCACACCTGTGCACTCTGTTGTGTGCCCCGAAAGGCACACAGGCACAGCAGGCTGGTTATCTCAGCAATGTGGGTGCCATGTTCAGCAAGCACATCTCAGATGCCATGGAGGGCAGAGACTGTAGCTGTGAAAGAGACGGCTGAGCAGCCCCTGTGCTCCAGACACAGTGATTGCAGTTACTGCTGTTATGCAAACTCATACTGTGATGTCAGTGGGCACAGGCACCTGCCTGCACAGGAGCACAGAGCTGACCACATCGAGCATCTGGTCCTCTGTCAGCTTCCTGCTGGCTGCTGGCTGCTGTGGTCTCTGAGCTGCCCTGACTGTGACCCGAGGGTCCCCACCTCTGCCATGGCCGCATGGCATGGTGATGCAGCCCTGAGGTCCTGTCCCCCCTGTGCCATGTAGTGTTGCATCGCCCCTCCTCCATCCCTGAGTCGTGTGTAAGATGTGTGCTCTAAAACCCAATTTTTTGCTTGCAACGGGAAACCACATTGGAACCCAATCAGTTTTTCAGGCGAGAAGCTCACTGCCCTTTCTCTCACTGCATTATGGCAGGCACTGCTCCGTCGTGTGTGACGTAAATCCAGGAAATCCCTTCATTGTGCCACCATGTACACAAGTTAATCTCTGTGTTCAATGAACCATCAAATCAATTGATGGCGTGAATCCAATTCGTGGCACCCTCACCTTGTTCCCCAGCTCAAGTCATCGAAGTTTGCCACAGCAAATATCGGTACAATCACATACATGGTGGGAGAAAGCAACAGCCAGCTCAGTGGCGCGACGGCACCGAATACGGATGACCACTGTCTCGGGGTCAGAACACTATTAGGTGGCAGAATTTGAATAGCCTTGCCTGACGGTGAATGATCGCCGCTGCCACGACACATCCTGCCCATGACATCACGACAACTATTTCCATGAAGAATTTCTCCCTGAGTTCTCCGACGCTCTGGATAGTGTAGAGAATCATCAACAGTACTATCCACGCGCCAATAATGGAGCTGTTTTCATACAGCCATTCTCCCTTCTCCGCAGGTAACACGGCCGACACGACTGTCAGAGACACGACCCAGAGGACCAGCGCCGCTATCACCAGGGGGCTATTCACGCCCATTGTGCAACCTATCTGGTAGAATAGCATCAGAACCGCGGTGGGCAGCATGAAGCTCGAAAGCAGTTCGATCCCCAGTGCAATTGTAAGCGGAAGAGCTCCGAATCTTTTCACTCTTGCGAGTAGGGTGAACTGTCCGTGGTGAGTAACACAATGAAGTAATCAATGGTGCGAACCATGTTAACCACAGTCGAGTTGATCCAGCGGCGTCTCTGCCGTATGAGCTTCAGCAATGTATCGGGTGCCTCGGTCTTTGCCACAGCGTTTGGAATATAACCAGTACTCCATCCCGCCTCAAGGAGGAGCGTGGTCAGAGTTCTGTCCTCTCCAAGGTCTAGTTTGTTTTTCTCGAATATCTGAGTGGAGATGAGCGGTCGTGATATGTTGCGGGGGATTCAGACCGTCACCGCAGTGGCGAGGTATCTGTTGAGAACCATTTCAAGTGCCTGAGGCCTCACCATGCAAAACGCCCCCGGGAGACATGTTACCATTCCGAAGAAGGACTCGAAGGTCTTGGCGAGAAACTGGTTGCTTTTGTACTCGAAGTACTGCACCAAGATGAGACAAACAGATGAGGGAGAGTAATCACCTGGGTGAGCGTGATCATGTTCTTCAGCCACCTCCAGACTTCTATCTCTCCGCATGCCCCTCCTATTGCTTGCCGTTCCATCAGTCCGTGATACAGGAGGTCCAGGCTGTTGGTCTTTCTCGAGCCACCCCTTGAGCTCCACGCGAATTTGACATCACTATCAACAAACTTGAAGATGTGAGCAGCGATTAAGCAGCGAGCAGAGACCATGATTGCGTGCTGCGTCCTGGGAAGAGCCCGAGAGTTCATCAACTCAAAGAACAATTGGTGACTGTGGCGCTTTCCCTGGTTCCCTCTCTTGTACAGGACAGTAAACGGTATACCCTTTGCCAGGATCCCTTTGTAAACAGCTGTTCCGTCCTTCAACACCTCGTCGGGCCCTGAGAATGTTCCAGCCGTGTCGTCTCGCGTCCTGACCAGAATCAGTTGGTCTCTGCCGATACGGGTCTCCTCAATCGTCCTTCCGTGGAGACGGGCAAGCAGGAAGCGGGTGGTCTGAGCCTGAACGGAGTCAGCTCTGCCAGCCCTGTCGTAGCGACCATCCACGATGTACACCAGCTGCATTGTGCTTGAGACGGTATGCTGGAATGTGGTACTCGAGGGCACGTGAAGAAGGGAAGGACTGAAAGGGAGCTCGCTCAGTTCAAACGACAGGACGCCTGCGCCCAATCCCTCGCTGTCCTCGTGGTGAACAGTGACACAGGCAGTCACCAGGACGGATCCAGCTGACGGGCGCAGGTCAGCGACGCCCTGTCGTACACAGCCCTGATCGAACGTGCCTTCGTTGTACGCGGCTGCTATTCTCCACTTTCTCAGAGTGCCGTCGGCCGGGTCGTCCAGTCTGCGTAGATTCGGAGTCCCTCTGCGGGAAATATCAGGAATCAAAGCGAACTCAGCGCGACACCTCGCAAAGACTCGCAGCCATCCCAGAGCAGAGCCGAAGAAGAACTTGGGCAGGGCAGAGAGTGCGATGTCTTCAGGGCAAGGTCAGGGAGGCAATAGGCGAGTTGGCCCACAGGCGAAGAAGAAGTAGGCGACGACGTTGGCGGGAACGGTGAGCACGGCCGTGAGGAAGAGGACGTTGCACAGGATGAACAGGGAGAGCAGCACCATCTTCCACCTGTACGCCTCGAAGATGGCCCTTCTCTGTGCGTCCTCGTCCTCGAGCACGGAGCGGTGCTGCGCCATCTCTCTTCCCTGGACGTTGCGTTCAGATCCCAAATTGTGTTGTGTCTATCTGGAGGAAATCCAACCTTCCCGATTCGTGAGCCCGAGAATCTATTTTCGTCAGTCGTCGGTAGTCGCTAACCGAACCGTGCGGCGTATTACAGTCAAGAATGGCCGAGGGCCAGCCCGCCGACCGGCCCAAGGAGGAGCGCCTGACCGTGCGCCCCCCTCCGCCCCCCCTCTCCTCTCCCGCTCAGAGCGTCCCCCCTCCCCCTGCCGTCCGTGCAGATCGTCCAGCGCGAGTCGGCGTTCCGCGAGGCCCTCCAGTCGGCGCTCAGCTCCATGCTCTCCATCGCCCGGGTGCGCTCGGGGGTCGCAGTGCGCGGGGCATCTAATGCGACCGCGCGCGCCGCAGGGCTTCGACGCGGCGAAGACGGACGAGTTCGCCGAGGCGTCGAAGCAAACGAAACTGAAACTCGTTGCCGCTTTCGACGCGTTTTTCGCCGAGGAGACGCGGACGATGGAGAAGGTGCTCCACAGGCAGCACATCGTCGACGAGCTGTGCTCCACAGGTGCGCGCTCCCCCTCCCCCCAGCGCCTGTTTCCTTTTGGCATAAATAATGATGACGTGGCTGCCCTTCCTGTTCGAACAGAGGACGACTACCTCAATGACCTGCTCACCCTGGACAACGTGTGGCAGGCGGAGCTCCAGAAGAGCGGGCTCCTGTCGCCGCAGGTGCACTGTGACACCCCCCCTTGCAGCCTTGTGCGAGAGGGCGGCCCTGCTGATTGCCCTGGCTTGCGTCCCCTTGGGTGGTGGTGGTGGTGTGCTTGGCAGGACCTGCACACTCTGTTCGGGCCGCTGAAGCAGCTGGAGATGCTCTGCCACGAAATGAACTTCAGGATCGGGGAGGAGAAGGCCAAGCCCTGCGGCGAGCAGCACGTCGGGCAGGTCTTCGCTTCGCTGGTGCGAGCGGCAACAACGCGTGTCCGTTGTTGTGGTCGCGTCTCACCGAAAGCCGCAGATCCCGTACTTCAAGGTGTACATAGAGTACTGCTCTGCGCAGATCTCGTCTGCGGAGATCGCACAGAACCTCTCGAGGAACAGCAAGTACAAGGAGTTCGCAGAGGTATGTCGTCGTTCCCTGTGCGGCGTGGCTCAGCGGCCGCTTTCTAGAAGCTGAAGGCGTCCAACCCCTACCTCAAGAACCTGGACCTGGGGGCGTACCTGATAAAGCCGACGCAGAGGATCACCAAGTACCCGCTGTTTCTCAAGGACCTCGTCCGCAGCACCGCCCCAGGTCTCAGCAGAGCACAGCTGTCGCCACTGGCTGACCAGGTTGTCCCCCACAGAGCACCCCGACTATCAGTACCTCGTTTCTGCCCAGGAGGAGATGCACAAGGTTCTGACGGAGATCAACCTGCGGACCCGGAGGTCCGAGACCGCGCAGCTGCTTCTCCGCATCGCGCCCTGCCTGACCTGGAAGAGCGACCCGGCCGTCGATCTTCTGAGGTCCGGGTCTCTGCTCGTCAAGGAGGGCCGCGTTGCTCTGTACCTCCCGCACATCGACAAGGCAAGCGCTGCTGTTTTTAGTTGTTCTTTCGCTGATGTCACCGTGGTCAGGAAGCAAACTACGTGATGATCTTCGACAACGTGATTATCGCTCTTGTCCTCGCGAAAGAGCGGTTCAAAGAGGTCTCGCTGTTCGACACAGCCCGGCTGTCCATCACGGAGCTTGTTGACGCTGGTAGCTATTGCTTCCCCAGGTCAATTGCTTCATTTGACACAATTGCAGACACGATGAAACTGCGGCACACGGACGAGAGGGAGATTGTATTCCGCTTTGCCAACATCGGAGAGCGTGTGACTTGGGCTAACAGCGTGAAGGAAGCCCTCACCCAATCGTCCACAGCGCGGCCTCTTCAGGTTCGATCGCTAGTTTCGATCTGCCCTGACTGACAGATCTGAGCAGTTTATGGAGCCCAAGAAGAAGGAGAAGACTGACTCGGACCTCAGCGATGGCATACTGAGGCAGGAGATGTCGCTGGACACCTTGCTTCCCTCGCAGAGAGTGGAGAAGCAGAAGAAGAGGAACAGCCTGAGCCTGTTCCGTAGATCGAAGGGGTCGCCAGAGTTCCTCGGGAGATCCCGCACGCCAGCGACCTCGACTCTCCAGAGGAGGGCCGCGTTCGCAGACATGCGCGAGGGCAGACCTCGAGCAAGCACGCTGGACATGACGAGGCCGTGCATTTCTCCAGACGACCTTGCGGGCGCCGTACTGGCCAAGACCGGCTCGTCCCCGCCTGCAGAGAGACGGCCCCAGACAGGACCCAACGCGGCCACGTCCGACAAGGAGGACGACAAGGGGGATTCCACGTCCGAGCAGGAGGAGGAGCAGACGTCGCCGAGCCGGCCGTCTGCGCCGGCGAGGCAGGACATCAAGCTGTCCCCTCTCGAGAGCCCCAAGCAGTCCGACTCGGAGGCCTCTCCGGGGGTGAAGTCCGAGCCGACGAGCGTCCCGGAGGCGATGTCGCCGTTCCAACTCTTCAAGACCCTCTCCACGAGCACTTCAAGTACTCCGGGGCCCCAAGTGGGGCCAGGCACAGCAGGCCAGTCAGGACCGGCTGGGCGTGGTTCACTCGTTGTTCGCCCGGCCCCCCTCTCCGTCAGGGCCTCGTCCGCGGAAGGAGCGCCTTCGGGATTCCAGCAGAAGTCTCCTCGCTTCAGCATTGGCCCCGTCTGCTCCGGCTTCGTGCCCTCTGACACCACCCCGCTGTGGGTCGGGCTTGCCAAGCCATCAGAGATCAGGGCGAAGCAGCGCAACAGCCTGCCGCCGCCGGGGACAGAGAGCGGGGCCCTCAACCACGACTAGAATGCGAGAGGTAGTTTGCTTGTGTGCGGGATGTGATACAAACCAAAAGACAAGTTCGGTTGGTCTCTCCTCCGTGTGGCCTCCTTAGATGTGCTTCGCTGCCGACTCTGCCTTGAACACCCTGAAACCGTTCTCGCAGCCGTACTCGAGCAGAGAGAGGATTCTCTGCCCCGGGTGTCGCTCCTCTGCAGAAAGGTCGACCTGTTCGCGGGTGTTATCGCGTGCGGCATGCGGGGTGCGGCATGCCTCGAGTATGGCCTGGTCTGTCTCCCGTCTCTGCGAGATCTGCACGACGCCGTCGCCTGGCGTGTACTCGGAGTGCAGCTCGATGGCGTAGGTCACGGAGAAGCCGAGCTCCTCCGAGAGGGCCTTGGAGGCCTCGGCGAGGAAGAGGCGCACCATGGGGCTGAACTTGATGTTGAAGCGGTACCCGATGGCGACCTCTGGCGGCATCTTCTCCTCGTCGACGACCCACTCGTGCGGGTCCTTGTTGCTGCCCGTGTACTTGGACGTGAACGTGCAGAGCCTCCACTGCTGCTTGAGCAGCTGGACCGTCGCCGCGTAGTGCAGCGCCCTCGCGTTCCTGCGGACAAACTCCCGCGCCTGCGCCCGCCAGACCGACAGGATGTCTCGCGTGGTGACGACGACCGCCGACGTCCTGCGCCCCTGCACGACGCTCTGCCACGACGGCAGCGGCGGCACCTCGGCGGCCTCGTCGGGGTGCGTCGCAGCCGGCGGGTCGATCTGGTAGTACTCGAGCTCCATCCGCACCTGCTCCTCCGAGACGCTCGGCGGCACCACCAGGCGCCCCGTCCGCAGCAGGTCCAGCACCACCCCGAACGCCGCCGGCGACCTGTCGATGAACAGCCTCCCCGCCTCGTCCCGCAGCGTGCCCAGCGACGAGTCCTGCAGCGGGTTTCTCAGCCCCAGCGCCGGCAGGCAGGGGCGAGGGAGAGGGGGGACCGACGCCAGAGTCCGAGTACGCCAGGAGACGCGTGAGGAAGTTCTCGCCGCGCGAGTGGAGGGTCGTGGGCGTGGTCGAGAACACGACGCCGCCGACATTGAACGACACAACGCGCTCCATCAATCAACGCGCAGGGTGAGGAGATTTTGTGGCGCCGTTGCAGAGATATCGCTCGCAGACCCCAAACGGCAGCCAACCGCCAAACGAAGATCGTCCTGCCCAGCTATCGCTCCCGGGCCTCACTCCCTAACTACTACGCGCGGGTGGTGATGACGACTGTTTTGTATTGCGATGGCATGAATACTGGGGGGGGAATGTGAAACCAAGTGCCTGGCAGGAGGGGCAAGTAGGAAACGGTCATTCGTGGCCTGCTACACCCAATGCAGAGCCCCGAGCCCCCCGATCCAACCGGTGGTGCACACCCCCTCCCTGAGCGTGGCGAGCATCGGGATGCTGTGGCCCCTGTCCTGCCTGCTGGCGCCGCAGCTCAGCGCCCAGCCGGGCACCGGAGCCCCGCGAGGGTCCGCAGTCCACACCCTCACGAGCCCCAGGCCCAGCCTCCCAGCCTCTGCCTGCGCGCACGCCAGCAGCGCCGCGAGGTCCGCGTCCTCCGAGCCGTGCAGCTCGGCGTGCAGCTCGGGCCCGTGCGGGGCCCACACGGCAAACGCGTCGCTCGACGAGCACCGAGCGCCGAACGAGTGCCGCTGGCCGGCAGAGCAGCAGCGGCCGTGGGCCGACTCGCGCGCGTAGAACCACTCGAGCTTCTCCGCCGGCAGGAGCACGGACATGGCGGCCTGGGCGTCGCGCTCCCAGGCGCCCCGCATCAGCGCCCCGGCCTCGGCGGAGCTCCAGACGACCGGCGTGGCCCCGGGCGCGCTCGCGTTGCGGCTGGCGGGCGCGACGAGGTCCGTGGGGTCGGCGTCTGCGTGGGCGAACGAGCAGCGCGAGTAGTACGTGCCGATGTCCGAGTAGAGGACAGCCGCGAGGGCCCGCGGGTCCTCGGCGGCGGCGAGCGCGAGGGCCTCGCGCAGCATACGCGCGGCGTGGCCGTGGCCGCGCTCGGTTTCGGGCGTGAACACGCTGGCGATGGCGTAGAGGTGGCCCTCGACGCCGTCAGGGCTCCTGCAGTCGTGCCTGAACCACTCGAACGACCTGCACGGTTCTCCCAGCGTCGGTTTCGCGGATTTGTGCCAGAACGGGGGCTGCTCACGAGAGGACCTGGCCTACGGGGGAAACGAGGGCCCACTGGGTGCGGGGGAGGTTGGCGGTGCAGCAGGCGCGGGAGACGGCCTCCCGGTGCAGGTACTGCTCCAGCGAGAGCGGAGCTGCACCAGCCGACGCGAGTCAGGCACAGCCAGAGGGGGCAAGGGCGGTCCGCACAGCCCCACATCGCGAACGTGTGGCGGTCGATGTCCTGCTGCTGACCCTCAGTTGCCCTCGCCAGCATTTTTCCTTCCCAGTGGATAGAACTGTATCTATCTGTGATTTTGTTAGGGACAACAAATCTACTGGTCACCCAGATTCACTTCTGGGTCAATTTTCAAGTCAATTGGCGCCAGACAGGCAGGCAGACATGGAGGGGCAGAGAAACAAGCACGGAATCGTCTTCGAGATAGCCACCGGCAGCACAGCAGGCGCTCACTGCCCGCCGGCCCTCGAGCAGCGCCTCTCGCGCCCGCACAGCGCCGCGGCGGGGGAGAGCTGCCAGACGGCGCCGTCCGAGAGCCCCGAGCAGCGCCGCGCGCGGCTGCTGGCCGCCCGCAGAGAGCGCGCTGCCCAGTCGCGCGAGGCCACGCTGGCTGGCCTGGCGCTCAGCCTCGCCGCGCGCCTCGCGGCCGCCCCGGACGCGCCCGAGGAGAAGAGGTTGGCCGCGACAGCGACGAGAAAATATCTATTGTGATGTCATGCAATTGATTTCTCATTTCTTTTTCGGGGAAATGGGTCCACAGGCCGAAGATTCTCGACCAGCTCGCGGAGGCGAGCGCAGTGGACCTGTACAACGAGCTGGCGATGAGGGGCACGGCCGTCGCGGTGGTGGACGTCCGGTCGCAGAGCCAGTGGGCCAGCGGCGGCCGGGTCAGGGGCGCCGTGCCGCTGCGCGCCCTCGTGGCAGAGATCAACGGCGCGGCCCCCGCAGACCCCAGGCGCCCCAACGTCTGCGACGCGCCGCGGACGGTCTTCTTCTACGGGTCGGGGTCCTTCACCGTCGACGACTTTGCCAACATCATGGACGTGCTCGAGAAGTGCTGGACGTCGAGCGCCTCGCGCTTCAGGCAGCTGACTGGCGGCTACGAGTACTGGCGTCTCAAGTACCCGTTCCTCTGCGATGGCGAGCTCGAGGCTCCTGACAACTCCCGCATTGCCGTCCCCGAGTATGATTACCCCTCCGAGGTCATTGAAGGTCCGTGCTCGCCCGCTCGACCGCCTGCCGCCCACCGCCGCTGACGGGCCCTGCTGGCTGCACGCAGATTTTCTGTATTTGGGGTCGCTGCACTCGCTGTGCAAGACTGTGTTTGAGGACCTGGGGATAACGCATGTGTGCCGCGTCTGCCTGGGCGAGCTCGACCGCGAGAAGTTTGCTTCCACCGTTACCCTCAACATCCCGCTTGAGGACCTGACGGTGGAGGACATCGCTCCCTACTTCAGCCAGGCAGTGGAGTTCATAAGTGCGTGTGCCTCAGTTTGTCTGCGTCGCTGTGCGGTGTCTCACAGTGCCGTCGCTGCAGCGCTCGCAAAGAATGCCGGGGGCAAAGTGCTGGTCCACTGTGCGGCAGGGGTCAGCAGATCGGCGACCATTGTGACAGCGTACCTCATGATAGACAGGCGCTGGGACTTGAAGACAGCGCTGCAGTATGTCGCCAAGCGCAGGCCCATCGTCAAGCCCAACGGGGGGTTTGTGCGGCAGCTGCAGGAGCTCGAGAAGCAGCTCGGCCTGTGCCCAGAGCAGATCCAGGACACAGCCAAGAGCTGCTAGTCTCGCTCTCACACAGGCACACGGGGCACGGATGGCCCCCCTGCGTTGCCGCCCTCCTCAGCCCGGAAACATGGCATCCGTGGTTCCAGATTTCCCCATCCCTGAAGATTTCTGAAGATATGCGCCCTGAAGATTCAAGCCGGTCTTTTTGGCTGCGTGTCTATGCGCGAGTCTCGGGGGCTCCGCGGCATGCGCTTCGGCGCGCCCAAGCGCTCCAAATCCCCGCCGCTCTCGGTCGACCTCGTGGTGCGCGGCCCCGACTACCCGGAGGCCCCGCCGACTCCGACGCCGCCGCCGCTGGCCGTGTCGCCCTCGGAGGTCGAGGACGCGCTCACCGCCCGCGCCAGGAGGGCCGCCAGCGCCAAGCCCCCCTGCGGCAACACCTCGCGCTGCCTGACGGCGCGCGCCATCATCTCGCTGGCCATCGCCCTCCTGGTGCTGCTCACGTTCGTGTTCTCGTTCGTCTCGGCGGCCGTCTCGCGCGACAGCAGGTGCAGCACCACCCCGCAGAAAGATGCTGGAATCTAGATTGATCCGGGATATCTAGATTCCCGGATTCCCCGTCTCACAGCACATCCCCCTCCCCCCATTCCAGGAAGAAGATATGGTGGGAGAGGCTGCAGTTGGCCGACCCGTCTGCTGCGAGTGTTCGGCCGCTCAACGAGTCGGAGTATGCCAAGAGCTGCAGGAACACCAGGCAGGGCCGATACGAGGTGGCCGACGACCAGGGCTACCTGTGCCCCAGAGAGCACTTGGACCCCGACAGGCTCGGCTGCTGCAAAACGCTCGTCCCCGCCCCGCCAGACGACCCCGAGCAGCAGGCGCCCACCTCGGGCGTGCCTGCCTCGCCGTCGGAACCGGGCAGACTCGTCAAGACGCCCCGGTACACGTGCGGCGCCTGCGACATGGCGATGTCGTGCTGCAGCACGTACGAGGCGTGCGTCTCGTGCTGCATGGGCCCGCTTGCGGGGCCTGCGCGCCAGGGCTTTGTCTCGTGCACCGCGCTGTGCCGGACGTCCTCCCGGAGCGTCGTGAGGCAGCGGTTCTACAAGTACCCCTCGAAGAAGTTCTGCTTTGTCATGTAATACACGGCCGCTCTACGGCTTGCCCTCGTTCAACTGCGTGGCGCCGCTGTTGGGTTGGGGCCCGGTTGCTGGCGGCTGGGCTGGACTCACCGAGAGGGGGTGCTCCGGGGCGCCGGCTGCCGTGGTGGGCCGCCGTCAGTCGCTGGGGCAGAGCTGGTACTGCACGAACTGGGGCTTCATCTCTGGCGCACGGAACTTCACCACGGCGGCCTTGGGCAGAGTGGGTCAGCTTGCCCGAGCCTGTGTGCGCTGCTGGGGGGGCGGGGGGAGGGCGGGCACACCTTGTTCTTCCACTCGGTGCCCTCGACGTAGTTGGAGGCGCTGAAGACGGTGATGAGGCTGCCGTCGTGGTGCACCTTGTAGCCCTCGGCCTTGGGCTGGTGGCCCCGGACGACGACCTGCAGGCCCTCGTTGGCCTCGAGGAACCTCCTGGTGACGTCGGGGCCCCACCTGAGGCTCTCGCAGCCCCGCTCCGAGGGCGACGTGCCCTCGCTCTTCTGCGGGTCGGCCCACATCATGTCCTTGATGACCGCGTCGGCCCTGTCGGGCTCGCGGAACCTGTCGGCGGCGTTGACGTCGTCGACGGTGTAGGCGCCGCCGTTGGTCCTGGCGCTGATGCCGCCGTGCACCGTCAGCACGCGCCCGGCGAAGACGTGGGCGACGGGCATGGCCATGAAGGCCTTGAGGAACGCCACGTAGACGGCCAGGCCGCTGGTGCCGTACTTGCCGAAGACCTCCTCCATGAACCCGTAGCGCGAGCTGATGCGCACGCTCTCGTGGTTGCCCCGCCCCACGTGCACCTTGCGCGGGTAGGCGCACTTGAGCGCGAGCACCGTCAGCGCGACCTCTGCGCCCGAGGGCCCGCGGTCGACGTAGTCGCCCGTGAAGGCCACGTGGTCGAGCGAGCGGTCCGCGACGTCGCCCGCGATGTCCAGCGCCCGCGTCAGGTCGCACAGCTGCCCGTGCAGGTCGCCGACGACCGTCAGCCGCTCGCCCGGCCGCATCTCGACGCGCGGCACGTTGGCCTCGGCCGCCAGCACGCGCTCGGCAGAGCCCAGCACGGCCAGCGCCTCCGGGGCCGGCAGCACGCGGCCCCTCCGCAGCCAGTGCACCACGTCCAGCGCGTCTGACTTGCTCAGCGCAGCGCCGCCGGACAGCACCGGCGCGCCGGGGTCGGCCTCGGAGGCGGCCTCGTCGGTCTCGTTGCGGCGCGGCTGGCGGTCGTTGTTGCGCGGCGGCGACGAGAGCGAGGCGAAGCGCAGGGCGAACGCCGTGCCGCTCCGGGGGCGCGCGGGGCCCAGGGCGCCCGCGGGCAGCGAGGGGACGACGCCCGCCACGCAGTTGGCCGCGAGCGAGCGCAGCGTCGCCTGCAGCATTTGCGCTGGTGGCTCTCGGGTCAGTCCGGAAACCGGCAGCAGCCCAGCCAGTTGGGAATCCGCACACGCCGGGGCGGAAAATATCTTCCAGATTCTTCCTGATGGTTCCATGAGCCGCAGCGGGCGCTTCGCACAGGCGGGCGGTGTTGTGCAGACGCAGGCATGCACGCGCGCCAAGCCCCGGGCAGCAGCTGCCTCCGAGAGAGAGGCCATCGACGCGTTCGTGGCCCAGTGTTTCGGAACGGCGGCAGCAGAGGCAGAGCCCACGGCAGCCCCGGAGCCCAGGCAGGCAGGGATGCCGCCAGGCCCTCCTGGCAGCACGGGCGCAGCCAAGATGGACGCTGGCAGGGACGGGGTCCCTCAGCCCACGCCGAGAGCGCTGCCGGGTGTGCCGGGACGCGGAGGCAGCGGGCAGGAAGACCCGGAGGCAAAAGTGGCGCCAAAACGGAGAGAGCGCTGTGCCAAGTGGGACGGCGGTCAGGAGGACAAGGAGAACGCAGGGCCCAACGGCTGCCCGCCAAAGAGGGCGAGGAGGCAGGAGGGAGGCGCCAGGCGGAGGCAGACAGTGCTCACTGCGTGGCTGCAGAGCGGGCCGGCCAGGACCGGGGCAGAGCAGGTCGGCGGCAAGCCGCAGGCAGGAGAGCAGTGAGGCCACCGTGTAGTATGGGTCGTGTGCGAATGAATTCTCCGAAGAATTCAATTGTAATACAAGAATCGGGTTGCCAGTGCAGCAGAAAGTGGGAACTGCAGGAAATCTCGCGAAGATACTGTACTGAGGGCCTATTTATAGCATTGTGTGTTAATAGCAGCACGTCAGCCAATACCAATGGGGTGCGGAGCGGGGAAGCAAGCTCTCAGTGCGAACGCGCCTGAGGCCAGCCACATCGCCATGCTGGTGGTCAAGGGTGCGCTCTGCCCTACTGGGAGTGGCGTCACTCACGGTTCTCGTGCTCCAGTCAAGGGAGGGAAGAGCCTGAGCCCCCGCGACACAGGAGCCTCGGTACTCCCCCTCGTGGGTTGGCGCCCTGTGCTGACTGTGGCTGTGCGGCAGGACCCCTTTGTGGTCCTGAAGTTCGGTGAGCAGGAGCAGAAGACGCGGGTGATCAAGAAGACGCTGGACCCCGAGTGGAACGAGACGTTCAACTTGTCCGCTACTGTCGCCACCCTCCTCCACTCACGCCTGCGTGCATGCAGTCCCGTCGTCGCTACGATGAGGGAGTCGCCGGTTATTCTGAGGGTGTTCGACTGCGACGTTGTCTCTAGAAACGGTGCGGACTAGAGTTTCAGTGCACTGGGCTCTGTGCTTACGTCAGGGCGCCACCAGACACGATCGGGCAGGGGGAGGTCCACCTGAAGGAGTTCTGGGACTACGAGGAGCACCCTGTCGTCGTGGGCCTCAAGGACAAGGGGCGCGACTGCGGGAGCCTGCAGCTGGTCGTCAAGATCCGGAGCAGGGAAGGTAGGAACAGGGAGTTCCCCCCGTCTGTGCCCTCACGTGCCCTGCAGAGATCACCGACGTCTTCTGGAAGGGAGTGGCAAAGCAGTTCGACAGTGACTCGTCCGGCCACATAGACCGGATGGAGCTGCTGGGAATTGCAACGGGTCTCGGCGCGTCTCTCGACGAGAAGGAGCTCGACCGCATTGTGAGAACTCCACGATTAAGTAGAGTCTCACGAACGCGAGGCAGTTCAGGGAGATCGACGTGGACGAGGACCTGAGGATCACGTACCAGGAGCTACGCGACTGGGCCTGTGCGGGGTCTAATGGCAGCCGCCTGATGCAGTCGATCAACATCATGTGGACACTGTCCTCCTTCGCCTTCGACGACGACGACATCGGGTCCATTCGTACGCTGCAGCGTTGCGACACAGTGTATTAGTGACTCACGACAGCGGTTCAGTGGTGGACATTGACAGGTACCTCGGAGGACCGATCGCCGGCGACAAGGAGGGGAAGGAGATCCACGTGCTGGACCGCAACACAGGAGAGATCCTCGTGGAGAAAATACCGCCCTACATCAAGATCGCCATGAGGCTCATGTACAGCAACTGGGGCGGAATCGCAGGTGTGTCTAGTCCGCGCGCAGCACCACGAGTGAACTGACTCCGCATCTGGCAGCTGTGTCGATGGCGCAGACGAAGAAGGTGCTGGGGCATCTCAGCAAGGAGCAGGGTAAGAAGTACGACAAGCCGAGCTCTGCAAAGTCCATCCCGCACTTCATCAGCTACCACCACCTCAATGTCGACGAGATTGCGAGTGAGGGCTCCTTCAGCTGGCACGCCGTCTCACCGCCCTGTGTCAGAGCCTCTGAGCGAGTTCAAGACCTTCAACGAGTTCTTCTTCCGCGAGCTTAAGCCCAACATGCGGCCTGTGGACTGCCCGGGTGACAATGTGCGCGCACTCTCAAATAGGCGCATCGCTTGCTGATGATCCTTGATCCCACCAGACTGTCGCCGTGTCGCCGGCGGACTGCAGGATGACGGTGTTCGAGAAGGTCTCGGTAGCGAGGCAGGTGTGGGTCAAGGGAGAGGCTTTCGGCCTGCGCTCTCTCTTCGACGACGATGCCCTCGCGGCAGAGTTCGACGATGGCACCATGGTGATCGCGCGCCTGTCTCCGCAGGACTACCACGTGCGTTTCAGACGCTCCCCCCGCCTTCTGACGCCCGGCACGTCCAGAGGTTCCACTGCCCTGTCACCGGAGTGGTGGGTCAGATGAAGCCGATTGACGGCACGTATTACACCGTGAACCCGATTGCGGTGAACGGGAGGATCGACGTCTACGGGGAGAACAAGCGGGAGGTCACGTGGATCGAGAGCGAGCAGTTCGGTAAAGTCATCTTCGTCGCTGTCGGTGCCACGATGGTCGGCAGCATACACTGGACGGTCAACCCGGGCCAGCGAGTCCAGAAGTGCGCACCCACAGGCCGCCCTTCGCTGGCTGATAATTGCGACGCAGGGGAGAGGAGCTGGGATACTTCGCGTTCGGCGGGTCGACCACGCTGGTCTTCTTTAAGCCGGGAGCCATTGCACTGGACGCGGACTTGCTGCGGAACAGCTCCAGGCCCATCGAGGTTCGCTCTCCTCTCTCACTGGAGGGTCTGACATCTCGTTGCAGACATACGTCAAGGTGGGGTACAGTATCGGTAAGAGCACCAACTAGTTCGTGCGTCTGTCGAGGTGTGTGTGAGAGCGTGTGTGCAGGAGTGCTATGGTGAGTCCCTCACGGTCGCGGTTTCTCATCCAAGGGAAGCCCGTTGTCGTTCTCTTTGAGTTCCGGGACAACTGGCGGCTCACATGGCAGCCCTGCCTCGACGTCCTCCTTGTCCGTCTCTGAGCCCTGGTCTTTCTCGTCCCTCTTGCCGAACCAGAGGTAGACGTGGTAGAAGGCCACAGGGATGAGGGCCCCAGGGAAGATGTTGAACACCATCTGCAGCCCAAACGGGATCACGAGCATCACCAGGGCTGAGCACGTCTTGGAGCCCACCAGCATGTAGATCGCGCTGGCGGCGAAGGCGAAGAAGAGGCCCAGCAGGGCCCAGCTGGTGATGCAGCGCGCCCAGGCGGCCTTGCCCTTGAGCTTGCCGAAGGTCCTGCTGTGCCAGTTCCACCGGAAGAGCGTCTTGTAGAGCAGCCCGAAGGCGGTCTTGATGAGCAGGTTGACCAGAGCGGGCACGATGCTCTTGAGGATGGCGTTTTTGAGGATGATGCTCTCGCCACAGAGCACGCGCTCGGTGCGCTGCAGCTGCGTCGACCAGTACGTGACGATGAGGAACTGGAACGTGAAGTTCACGATCGTCGCCAGAATGCGCTCGCCCAGCGGCAGCACCTCACCGTGCTCTGGCGACCACAACCACCACAGGTCATGCGTGCACAGGTAGTGCCTGCCGCCAGAGGGCCCCCCGATCAGCCGCAGTGCGAACCGAGAGGGGGGAAGAGAGAGACAGGCAGAGAAAGACAGAGAAACTGAGGGTGACAGAAGCAAAGGCAAAGAGAGAGAGAGAGAGACACACACACACACACATACATGGCCATTGCGCACCTCCAGAGGGTAACGTAGGGGACGTGTATGAACGGCAGGCGTTTGCCGCAGAGGGGGCTGAAGTCGGGGAAGAAGCCGCGGAAGCCCTCCTCCTTCTCCATCTTCTTGTCCCACTCGCGCAGGCGCTGCTGCTGCTCGTCGACGCTGCGCTTCCAGTACTTGACCTTCTTCTTGATGGTCCACGCGATCGACGCCACCACAAGGCCCACCGCAGCGAGGACTGCGATGCCCACCGTCGAGATCATCGCGCTCAGGCACGAGTTGGACTTGCTCAGCCGCGCCTGCGCTCGGGAGGAACGACGACGACGGCCTGAGTCCTCCAAGGCGAGGCGGAGGCTGCTGGGGGGAGAGCGCACGTGGACGGCGAGCGTGAGGTTGCCGTTGGCGCCCGCGACGACGAGGTAGAACGTGTCGGTCGAGAGCAGCGTGGCGCTGTTGCTCGTCGTCCCGGGCCCGATGTCGAACTCGGACCACGTGGCGATCACCACGGGCACCTGGCTCGTCTGCTCCTTGACAAAGTCCTTTATCTGCAGGCGCCCAGCGGGCAGCGTCAGCAACCCAGCGCTTCTTCGGGCGCAGTTGATTTTTCTGAAAAAACGGCGCTGTGTTTTTGCGCAGGGCAATTTTTCAAACCGACCTCGGACTCGCTCAGGATGAAAACCGAGTACGAGGCCGTTCTGGACGAGGGGTTGGTCGCGGTGATCTTCCACTCGACGCCCCAGTTGACGGCTGCGGGCTCGAGCTTGGCCCGGACAAAGGGCCCGCGCCGGGAGACCGTCAGGGCCGAGGCGTTGAAGATGCACTCGCTGCGCTGCTCGTCCCACAGCGCAGGCAGGTCCGCCCACGCAGACGTGTCGTTGCCGTCGTCGGACGGCGACGCGGTGCAGAGCATAACGAGCAGCGGGAGCGCCAGCGCGAGCAGCGCCTGCGTGCCGACCGGGGCCATGGGCGGCGTTCCAGAGCCAGAGGGCCACAGAGCCTTCCTCTTGCTGAACTGTGAGCTTTTCTGAACCCGACAGGTATCTCTGGGTGTGGGGTAAACGAATCCCCCTGGAGAGGGGGGGCCCATACGTCACTGCTCCCCGCCCGGCGCACGCAGCGCATGTCCCTCGTTCTGGCTCGAGCTCTGCGTGGGTTGTGCCCTTCATCGCATTTTGTTCCTTCCAACAACGGTCGAAGTCCTGTTCTCCTTGCGTGCACCGACCGTGTTCAACTATGTGCGGTAAATCAGAACAGAGCCAGGAAAGCCGGTGGGCCTTCTTCGTGTGCAGGCACCTGCGGGATTGCCAGAGACACGGGTTCTTGCTGCTCTCAAACAAGCTGGCATCTAGCCTTGATCTAAGCAAAACGAGCTGGCTGGCACCTCCAGCGTGCCAGCAACAAAACTGAAACTGTCGAGGCGAAAGGGAACAGATGCCCCGCCCGGTGGCACTCTTGTTTAGGTCAGAGAATAACTCAGTGGTCTCTCGCTTGTTGTGTTGCTTCTCGTTGAGGCTGTGGTGCAGGTGGCCCCCCGCCGCACACCCGCGACGACGCGGAGGGGGAGCGAGCCGGTAGGCCTTAGGCAGAGAGGGACGAGTTGAGGAAGTCGCAGACGGTCTTGTCGGCCCACGAGGTCCTGGGGAACGACGTGCCCTCGAGGTAGCCCAGGTGGCCGCCCCTCGGCACCTCGACGAGCGCCACGGCGCAGCGCTGGCCCTCCCTGCCGCAGGCCCTGGTCACGTCCTCGGCGATGGCGCCCGTGACGGGGTCGTCCCTGGCGTGGACCATCAGCAGCGGCGCGCGGACGCTGGGCAGCAGCGGCAGGCAGGACATGGCGCTGTAGTAGGGCTCGGTGCCCTCGAACCCGAACACGCGGCTGGTGCTGAGGTTGTCGTACTCCCAGAGCGACTTGGCGCTCAGCGAGCGCGAGATGTCGGTGCCCTCCTTGAGGTGCGGCGACTGCTGGATCTGGGCGAGGTGCCTGCGCGAGTAGCGCTGCAGCCCCTTGAGCAGCCCCGAGCCCAGCATCTGCACAAAGCGGTCGCCCTTCTGCATCATCCGGCCGCTCTTGACGAGGTCCACCGGCGGCGAGACGACGCTGGCCGCCCGCAGCGGGCACTGCTCGCCCTCCTCGGCCACGTAGCGCGCCAGGACGTTGCCGCCGAGGCTGAAGCCGACGCCCAGCAGCGGCGCCGCGGGGTAGAGCCCGCGCACGTGGGCCACCGTCTCGCGCACGTCGCCCGTCCAGCCCGCGTTGTACGGCCGCCACGTCGTCAGCGCCACGCCGCTCAGGCCGCGCGAGATCATGACGACGGGCCGCCAGCCGCGCTGCAGCGCCGAGCTGCAGAACGACATCACGCAGGGCTCGCGCGAGCTGCCGTTGAGGCCGTGCAGCACCACCACCACCGGGCTGCTCGCAGACAGCGACGCGCTGTCCCGCGGCTGCGCCCAGTCGATGGCGATCTGGCCGCCGTCCGACAGGCACAGGATCTCGCGCGTGTACGTCACCTGGGAGAGCGGAGACAGGGCGGATCAGGATGTGAGATACGGGATATGGAACTCTGGGGAGTGGATTTATGGTATCTCATGGAAATATCTTCCACTTTGGTGTGTGTGCGGCGACGTGGGCGGTGGGTACAGTCACCAATCCAATCAGAAGAAAAAAAGTGGAATGGCACCTTGGGAGGGGCGTAGAGCTGCGGGGTGGCGCAGGCGATGGTCTGGAAGAGGCCCGTGCGGATCCAGGGGACCGGGCGGTAGGCCCTCTTGACGGTTTTCTCGCATTTGCTCAGAATCTCCTGCGAAAACGACGACAAAGAGCCCGAGTGAGCCGAGCATACCCCATGTGGCACCCCCCTCGCCCCCGCGGGCATCTATAACCGATTACCCGACGGCAGGGGCGTGCGGAATCGGTGGGAGGCGGGGTGTGAGATGCGCACCGCCACGCGAGCGTTGCCAGTGGTGAAGACCTTGGGGGCGAACGGGCGCGTCAGGCGCTTGTAGCCCCACCAGGCCAGGACGGCCGCCACTCCAACATACGTGTAGGACATCAGCATATCGCGGAGCCCAGCAGACGGACAACAGTGAACCCGAGAGAACGAGGTTCAGGAACGAGACAGTGAGACCACCAGTTAGGAAGTGAATCTGGCTGGGATTCTGCTGAGGAATCCCCAGAAATCCGAGATTTTTGGATACGCCGGGAAAATATCTAGCCCAGACAATCGGGTGCCGGCGTTGTGTTGCTCTCGGTATCCCAAAAGATGATGGACACGCCCCTCCTCGGAGAGCGCACAGGCGGAGTAAGGGCCTCCCCTCCCCCCTCTCCCGCCTCCGGAACGAGCTTCCCGAGCCTCCAAACGCGCTGAACCACAAGGGAGAAGCGCTGGAGCGGCGCCCAGCCAATCAGCAGCCACAGCCCGCAGCCCTGCCGGCACACTGACCCTCCAAATACCAACCACCCGCGCAGGTCAAGGCCGGCATCGTGGTGCTCGGGGGCCTGTCCGTCGTATTCTCTCTGGTGCGCAACTCGTGCACACATTTCGCCCACCCACACCCCACACCCCCCTCCGCGCTCTTCTTGGGGGGTGTTGCTGTTATTGCCTGCATGTATGCTGCACCGCCGGCGGACTCAGCGCCCACGCCTCCTCCCCAACCTCTCTCCCTCTCTCCTTGCCACGAATACGAGCGCAGTTCAGCGTGGCCGCGGGGCTCGCGCTCGGGGTCATCGACAAGAGGCCCGGGCACGTCATCCTCGTCATCACCATGGCCATGATCGCAGCCATCCTCGGCCTCCTCGTGCGTGCCACTCCCGCCCGCACGATGGCCCCCGCTGTTGACGTGTGCTGATTTTTGCCTCGGGCGCGATTTGCCCCCCCCCGCCCTGCAGTGGAGGTGGTACAACGACAAGGAGGACAACCTGGCGCCCAAGTTCCGCTACCTGCTGATACTCATCTTCGCGACTCTGATGCTGACGGGCGTGTGCATCAACGTCTACGCGTGGACCAACCGCCCCGTGGCGCCCAAGCCCCCGAAGCCTGGGCCCGTCTGGTCCGCAGATTTCCGTTTCCGCTCCCAATAATGCCTTAATTCTCGAATTCTGACTGGGCACATTCTCCCCCACCCCCATCATGCAGCGACGGCCTCTACGACCTGTCCACCAACAGCTGCTACGGCGTTCCTCCCGGCAACAAGGCCGCGCGCTGCAAGCCCCCGTTCTGCATGTTCCTGATCGCCCCTGGCACCGCCTGCTGCGCCAACTGCACGTGGACGGCAGAGCGGTGCATGCAGTCGCCCACTGGCTTCGATTAGTCCGGGGGCTGGCAGGCCTGCGCCCCCCGGCACAGCCCGAGCTCCTGTGCATCTAGGCCGATGCTGCCACTCTTTATGGCTCGCAATGCTATGCTATAATTGTCTTGTTAGCTGCCCACAAGCCCGTGCAATAAAGCGTGGAGTGCCCTGTCCCCCCGCACCCTGCCGCCGTGTGCGTGTGTGTTGTGTCCGTCCACGTCAGAAGATCTTGTGGACGAGATTCTCTTACAGGGCAGATCAACAGTTGTTCGCGATAAGCCGGCGGGGTCCATGGATAACAGAACGATACTCGACGCTGTCCTCCTCTCGCGGCACAGGCGCCTCGGGGAGGAGAGCCCCCTGCTCCTGCTGCCAGAGCACTGCTTCGACCTGGTGGTCTCTCTCGCCTTTTCCCACAGTGAGGACAACGTTCTCAGGCTGGCCCTCTCTCGCTGGCCGCTGACCACACGGCGCGACCACAGGCACCGTCCAGCTGGGCGAGCAGGACAGGCACATCGTCATACCGCCCCCCGAGGGCGCGCCAGAGGGCGAGGAGAAGGCCGGGGAGCCGTGGACGGCCGAGTTCTGGCTCGAGGTGACCCGCGACACGCCGCTGGCCGTGTCGGTGCCCCTCGCGTGGTCCTGCGGCCGCCAGAGGCAGCAGCACAGCACCGTGGCCCTCAAGCTCCTGCAGTACAACGACAGCCAGCAGCGCGTAGGCGTCTCGCAGTTCGGCCGCTCGGACGTGTCGTTCGAGCTGCGCCTGCGCTCGGGCGACCGCGCGTACCTCGCGTTCGTCCACGACGGCTCGACCGTCGCGCTCTACCGCGACGGCGCGAGGGTCGCGGGCTCGTTCGCGCCCACGTCGCCGCTGCTGCAGCCCAGCGGCCACATCGGGACGCTGCCCGAGGGCTGCCAGGTCTACCGCAGGGCCCGGACCCCGGGCGAGTGGGGCGAGGAGGCGCTCTTCGTGCGGCTGCGCGAGGCGGCCGTGTGGGGCTGCGCCAGGGCGCCCGCAGAGATCGAGCAGACGTTCAGGGACGGCGGGTGCCCGCGCGAGGCCTCGGCGAGGCGCGAGTGGCACTACGTCTTCGACCCGCGGTTCGTGTCCCGCCAGCCCGGCCGCAAGGGGACGCTGAGGGTCTACGACCAGTCGGGCCACGGCAGGCACGGCGTCATCGGCGACACTGCCAAGTGCGCGGCCCCCGTGATCGTCGACTGGTAGCGGAGCCACCAGCTGTTTGGGTCTGATGCTGGGCAGACCTTCCCTTCTCCAGGGAACTCAATTGAAGCAAAACACGTTTATGAGAAGCCACTTCTTCATGGTATCAAGAAGCGGAGAAGCCCGATACGAGCGGTCGGTCCGACCGTTCATCTTTTTAATTCGTTCGTTGCTTCGTCTTGACAACACGCCCATGGCAGAGGCAGCGGCTGAGGCGAGGACCAGACACGGGGCCAAGCTGGTGCGGTTCGCGTCGCCGGTGATATCGCCAGCGACATCGGCAAGGGGCGCGGCCACCACCAACGTGGCGTCGGTCCTCGCGGGGCCCTCGGTGTCCTCCGCCCCTGTCCCGGCCATCACGGGCGACCCCATCGTGAGTCCACGTCCTTCCCGCCCCGTCCTCTGGCGGTGACGGGAGCGTCCTGCAGGTATGCAAGAACGAGCACTGCCGTGCTGTTCTGAGCAGGTCCGACTCGAGGTCCGTTCAGTGCCCGCACACACGCGTGCACCCGCTGCGCCTCACCAGCTGAGGTGGGCTGACCCGCGGCGAGCACAGCCGCCTCAGGAGGGATCCGAGCGGGAGGCAGGTGTGGAGGTGCCAGCTCTGCGCCACGGAGAACCAGGTCAACGTCGAGAAGGAGGAGCTGCCGACGACCGACGTGGTCGAGTACGTCATCCAGCCGCCGCAGTCGAGCTCCAGTGCTCTCCCCTCGACAGTCATCTTCTGCATCGGTACGCGTGCTGGGGGATTCCGGGGTTGCGGGGTCTTTCTGACGTCTGCGGCCGAAAACATAAGACGTGAGCGGGTCCATGTGCGTCACCACAGAGCTGCCGTCGAGGAGGAGAGAGGACCCCAAGTACATCTCTCGCCTTGATGCGGTGAAGCAGGCCGTGATGTCGCAGATCGACTCATCCACGAACAAGACCTGCATTTCCATCGGTACGGGGAAGCGGTTGGCAGGGCCACCCACAACCTGCCAGTGTCCTTTGGAGACGAGGTGACCGTCCTCGGGGACTGCAGCCAGGACCCTCTTGTGATCGCCGGGGACAAGCTCTCGGACTGGGAGGCAGTTCTGAGGGACGTGAAGCAGAGGGCAGCAGCGGGCCCTTTGGGTGAGAGCCGCGCTCGCCTCCTGACGCGGCTCAGGGAGCTTGAGGAGGGCGGGCAGACTGCCCTTGGCCCTGCCCTTCTGGCCAGCGTCACGATGGCAGCAGCGGCAGGTCGCGGGAGCAAAGTCGTGGTTTGCACAGACGGTATTGCCAACATCGGCCTCGGGGCTGTGGAGGACGCAGCGGACGCAGCAGCCACCGCGGAGTTCTACAACCGGGTGGGCTCGCTGGCCAGCCAGTCCGGGGTCGCGGTGTCCATCCTCGGGATCAAGGGTACGACGTGCTCGCTCGAGAACCTGGGCAGAGTCGCGGACGCCTCAGGGGGAGCTATCGACATGGCGGATCCGCTCTCCCTCACGACTGGTTTCCGCGGTGCCCTCGACCGCGTCGTGCTGGCGACCGGTGCCCGCGCCTCCGTTGTCCTGCACTCGTCCCTGGGAGTCCGTGTCGACCCCGCGGAGCTCGAGATCGGCAACGTGTACGCGGACACCGAGGCCGTGTTTTCGTTCGAGGCCGTTGCCAAGATGCCCAGCGAGGTGCCGTACCAGGTGCAGCTCTCGTACACCCGCCTCGACGGCTGCCGCTGCATGCGCGTCGAGACGGGGTCCTTGCCGTCGTGCGACGACACAGCAGTCGCCGAGCGTGGCCTCGACGTCATGGTGGTCGGCATGTATGTCAGCAAGACGTGCGCGCGGCTCGCAGCCCAGGGGCAGTTGTCGGAGTCGAGAGCGACCGCGGTGGCGTACAGGCAGCTGCTGTCGAGGGCTGTCCACACCGCTCAGCAGAGGTCGCAGATGAAGCTGTATGACTCGCAGCTGCGCCTTGCGGAAGAGAACCTCGACACTGCTGTGGAGTCGGATACCGGTGTCCACTTCAACGACAGCGCGGCAAGTATGTGCCACTCCCCGCCACTGCAGCACGCGCATCTGACGGGAATCGCAGGGGTGATGTACGGAATGAGGGGCAGTTCCTCAGCGAGTTGCGTTGTGCAGTGAAGCATAGTTGAGCTGCAGCGTGGCCCACCTGGCCCACCCATAGGCTCGATGCAAGAAACACGCCGCCTCTGTGCCAAATTGTAGACTGCATTGCTTCATTGAATGAGTTTCCGCATCGTTTTTTGTTGCGAGCAGCGGCGGAGGAACCCGTTTTCCCTCAATCATATCCGGTACGTAAATGGCATCAGCATGCCGGGACTTGGGTTAAATATTCATGCTGATATCTCTTCTGGAGCTGTCATCAAATGAGTGCGCTCGCCAGGTAACGAAAAACCGCTCACAGCATACAGAACGGGAAGGAACGGTTTGACACTCTCATTTTGCACCTTTTTTGGCAGTGCCGCAGAAACGATTTGCTGATTCCGCGCAAGTTTTGCTCTTTTTCATTTGTGTGGGGGTACCCCCACCCTGACTCGCGGAATCGGATTCTGTTCTTAGAACAGTGCCAACAGCACCACACAAGACCACCGAATGGACAGCCAAGTCGAGGCCAGCGACGCTGCGGCGCCTCCGCGCATCTGGGCGTCGGACAGCAAGGTCTTTCTGCTCGCGCCATTCCAGGCATGCCTTCCGATGCCTCTGTCGCCGCCCTCCTGGCGCATTTCTCTGACGGTTCCGGAAAGGTCACCTTCGAGGCCGGCGTGTCGTGGATGGCAGAGCACCGAGTGACCGACGCCCACGTGCGGTTCCAGGCGGGCAGAGCCAAGCTGTACCCCGAGGGCAGTACTCTCGGTGAGCACCCGGAACCGTTCTCGCCGCCTCTAACACGACCCCCCTCCACCTGGCGTTGCGCGTAGAGGGCGACGAGGTGCCGACGTGCCAGCGGTGCTGCGCGAAGAAGGGGGCCAACGTGACCCTCGGGTTCACGCCTGCCAACGGCAGTGGCGACCCCGCGGCGACCGAGTACACCCCCTCGGGCACATGCGTCGTCCGCTTCGACTACTGCCGCTCGTGCGTGCACACAAGGCACCGGGATGCGTGGTGGGCGGGGTCCTAACGCGCTCTGCTGCCCCTCAGGCACTGCAACTCGTCGAGGCTGCACCTCGGAGGGCGCGTCGTGATAGTTGTCGATGTGCTCGACAGCAGAGGGGACGTCGTTGCACGCCCTCACACGCAGCCCCTGATGCTGTGCTCCAAGCCCACGCCCAGGACGTCGCCCGTGGAGCCCGTGATGGAGCCCCAAGCCCCTCTGGCCGACAACTCCCAGTTCGCCCTCAGTGACGCAGCGGCTGCAGCTCCAACTAGCGTGGCCGAGGGCAGCATCGCGAGAAGGCTGGCTGAGCTCGAGGCCACACTGTACGGCCAGTTGCTCAACGTCCAGATTGCGAAGTTGCTGTTCCAGTAGCAAGAGGGTCGCTGCTCGCTGCTGTCTGTACTGTATCGATTCAGTTTTGGAACCAGGGATGGAGCTGGATACGTGTGGCAAGGGGAGAGCAGAATAAAATCTCAGATGCAAATCAGGAAGATATCTCATCAAATCCTAATTTTATAAAAAAAAGCAGCAGCAATGGCAGCGCCCGCCGTCGAGGCCACGATCGGCGCCAAGCACGTGCGCCTGTTCGCCAAGACGCTCGTCTGCCTCGCCAAGATCGGCCAGGAGGTCTTCCTCGAGGCCGGCCGCGAGTCCCTCGTCATGCGCGTCCTCAACGCGTCGCACAGCGCCTACGCGGCCGTCACGCTGCCGCGCCCCTTCTTCGACTCGTACGACCCCTCTGCGGGCCCGGGGGCCGCGGGGGCCCGCAAGTACCAGGTCAGGGCCAAGCCGCTCGCCGCGGCCTTCAGGGGCGCCGCGGCGGTGGACAGGTGCGTGCTGCACGCCGACGAGGAGATGCAGAGGCTCGTCATCACGCAGCACTGCAAGCGCGGCAGCAGAAAGAAGTTCACCATCGCCTTCGAGGACTGCGACGCCCTCGAGGTCAGATTCTCTCCCCTCCCTGCGCCGATTGCTTGGATTTTCTCTTTTCGGATTTCCTGGAATCTACGTGGAGATTGCGGGATCTATCGAGGAAAAGAGGAATCATCATTTCCCTGGGGTTTGCTGGAAATCCAAATCCTGATATCTGTGGCCGTTGTGCTTGGTAGGCCAACTTCTCGACGGAGACGCCGATGAAGGTGCTGGTCAAGTCCAAGACGATGCTCGACTTCCTGGCCCACTTCCACACCGGGTCGGCCGAGGAGGTCTCGCTGGTTTTCACTGACTCCAAGGCGTGGCTTCGGACGTGCGTGCAGGCGTCTCTCCTCGCCTCTCGGGGACCGTCTCTGACGGCTCGTCCACGGCCAGGTTCACGGACGAGGGGTCCAAGACGCGCTCCAACGCGGCCAAGGCGATCAAGACGGAGATAGCGCTGGACCTCAAGTGGTTCGACGAGTACCTGTACCCCACAGAGCAGCCCGACGACGCGGACAACGCGGACAACGCCTGCAACGACGCCGCGGGGCCCCCGCCCGAGGTCTCGGTCACGCTGTCGCTGCGGGACCTCAAGAGCGTGGCCTCGCTCGGCGACGTCGTCGGGCAGCCGCTCTCGCTGCACATCACGCGGGCGGGGATGCCCGTCGTCCTCATGCTGCGCAGCGGGGCGCTCTACGAGGCGGCCTTTGTCATCGCCTCGATACTGCCGCCGGCCCCGGCGGCGACTCCGGCGACGCCGTCGGCTGTGTCGACGCCGACGTCGACGCCGGCGAGGCAGACGACGGCGCAGGTCAAGCGGACGCCACGCAGCGGGGCGTCGGACATGGCGTCGCCCCCCGACACCAAGCGGGCGCGAGTGTCGCCGATGCCCTCGCCAGCCGTCTCTGCCTCGCGCGCTGCGCCGCCCTCGCCGATGCTCGACGACGCACAGCTCATCACCGCCGGCAGGAGCGAACGGGACGAGGAGCTCAGGCAGCAGCAGCAACAACAAGAGCAACAGCAGCAGCAGCAGCAGCAGCAGCACGAGGCGAGGCCCTACCACGGCGTCATGGACGGAAGGCTGTTCATGGGCGACAGGCCGCTGATGGCTGCGGACAGCGACACAGAGATGAGCCCCCCGCCGTCAGACACGGAGGACGTCCCCCCGTCGTGCCCCATGTAGACGCAACGCAACGGGTCGGCATGGCTGCTGTCGCCAGTTACAACTATCTCGTTGGGTGCTCTAACAAACAGGCCTGATGCCGGTCTCTACTGAGACGCGGGGGGCTGGGAGGCGAGCGACGGGTTGATGCTGGGCGAGATGCCGCCAGCAGCGGCGAACGAGGGGAACGCGGGGAACTCCATCGAGGGGTTTCCGGGGCTGACGGGGGCGAGGCTGAGGCTCATGTTCATGTCGTACGTAGGCGGGATCTCGAGCGGGATGCCCAGGGCCGAGCCAGAGCCGCTGCTGTGGCCCAGCGCCGTCGCCATGCCGCTGCCCGAGTACTGGATGGTGACGGGGGACGTGGTGTCGCTGAGGTCCCTCGACGCGGCCGTCGCGATGAAGTCGATCGACGCGCCCTCGACGGGCACGTTGAGCACGGCGGGCTCGCGCCTGTTGAAGCTCCTCACGACGAGCACCGCTGCCACCAGGATGGCCGAGAGCACCGCGACGCCTCCCACGATGCCTCCGACGAGCGGCGCGATGAGGTTCGTCGACCCTCCGTCGTTGCTGTTGGGGCGAGCGTGAGGCGCAGTCCCGACAAAGCGGAGGTGGCGCACTGGGTGGCGGCGACGCAAGAGTCGAAGAACCACTTGGACGCGGAGCAGTTGGAGGGGCTTGATGCTGTGCCCTTGGAGCAGACGCCGGTCTCTGCGCACCAGCCGCACGACAGCTCGGTGGTGATGCACGTGCGGCAGAGCGTGAAGTCGGCGCACTTGGGCGGGGAGACAGAGCTGGACGACGACGAGTTCACGATGACGGGCGGCATGTTGGGGGTCACGTAGTTTACCCGGAGGAACCCCAGCGTCGCCGCAGACCCGAAGTACATGTTGGCGCCGCCGTCGTTCTCCCCGGGGCACACGAGCGTGACGTTGGCTGCCTGGCGGTCCAGCGTCCTGGTGCTCCCCGGGATCACGAGGTTGAAGTCGCCCGACGCCGTCGTCGACTCGACGAGGTTCCACGAGCAGTCGCTCTCCCTGCCGGCGCAGTTCCACACCCTCACGGGGACGTACGGGGCGGACGTGTTCTGGAGCTGCTGCGCGCCTGCGCTGTCGATGCCCAGGTACAGCGACTTGTTGGAGCTCAGCCGCAGGCTGGCCAGGGTCGTGGACGAGGCGTTGGAGAGCGCGGGGACCACGTCCCACGTGATGTCGCCGGCGCTGGACGTGAAGAACGCGTTGCCGCGGCAGTTGCCCAGCCAGTAATTGGTGCCCTGGATGTACACCGTCACCGACGGGCTCGGGGTGGAGACCCACGTGGCCAGCGTCAGCGTCGTCGGCTTCTCGACGAGCCCGATGGTCCACCCGGCTTTGCCGCTGAACCACGCCGAGCAGTCGTAGTCGTAGGCCTTGGCGTACCCGATGTACTTGCCGTCCTGCTCAAACGACACGAGCGACGGGTTCGACAGCCCGGGGACCTTCTTGAACGAGCACTGAGCGGGCGCGCAGGTACAGGGCGGGTTCAGTGAGGTGCGTCGCCCGCGGGGGGCATGAAAAACGTAAACCGAGCTTCCCGAAAAGGCGAAGGTGTGGAGGGGGGAAAATGCTCACCAGGGCAGCGGACAGGGCTGGCTTGACTGCCACCAGGCGCCCAGCGCCCGTGCCGTCGTCGCAGATGTAGTAGCCGTTGGTGCCCCCGGGGATCAGCGACACACCCCCCTTGCCGTCGAGCGCGGGGACCTCGCGGAACAGAAACTGCGCGTCCGAGAACAGCCGCGGCGTCGCGTAAACTAGGGGTGGTTGGGACCCCTGTCAGTGAAACCCGCAAAAACCGGTGGGCTGCCTGGTACGCACGATCCCTGCAGGTTCCGATGATCACGACGCGCATGGCGAGGGAGGTGTCCGACGCCGAGTTGTACTGCACGAAGAGCGAGCACAGGGCTGCCGCGGGCAGGAGTGCGAGGACAAACGCGGTGCTCAGCATAACTGTAAAGGTGACCCCAAAAAAGTGTTGTTTTCTGCCCAGAGATAGATAGCCACCCCGTCATGATTTATAGTATCTCGGCTTTACGCTGTGCACAGGAAAAAGCGCTGGTAAGGGTCGGCACTCGCGACCCCAGGAGACTAGAGCCCATAGCATCCGTGTACGCGGTGCGGCGAGCAATGTCGAGTAGGTGACGACCGAGGAAACGAGCCGACGCAGGTACACTTCCCCCGCCAGTCAGTTGTGCATTCCTGTATAGGACAGGGCGAATGAAATTTCTTGGGGTACATAAACTGGATCTTTATTCGTGTGGGGAGATTACTGCGACCCAGGCGTGCCACTCGAGGACGACCTGGACATAGCGTACTGTACTTGGGCATACGAGGGCGGCAGCGCGCCCTGGGACATCATCTCGAGCGAGAGGCCGCCGGGGCTCATGGGCGGAATGCTGAGCTTCATGTCAAACGTGGTGTTGATGTCCACGGGCAGAGGCATCACGGGCCCGCTGCTCCCGCTCTGCATCCCCAGGCACGTCGCCGCGCTGCTCCCCGAGTACACGGGGGGCGTCAGCGGCGATGCAGAGAAGCCTCCCGAGGTGGCCACGTTGGCCGAGACGAAGTCGATCGACACGCCCTCGACGGGGACGTTGAGCACAGCGGGCTTGCGCTTGTGCACTGCCCTGGCGACCACCACGGCGATGACGGCGACCGCGGACAGCACAGCGACGCCGCCCACGATGCCTCCCACCAGCGGACCCACCAGAGAGACACCGTTATCGTCGTTCCTGCACAGTTCCGGAGAGTCTTGTGAGAAGCGGAACGCGAGACGGACACGCGGACGGGGAAAGAGGGGCGCGGGCGCACTTGGTGGCAGCAACGCAGGAGTCGAAGAACCACTTGGACGCCGGGCAGTTGACGGGGACACCAGCAGAGCCCCGAGTGCAGACTTGAGTCTCTTCGCACCAGCCGCAGGACAGCTCTGTGGTGGTGCACGTGCGGCACAGTGTGTAGTCCGAGCAGCTCGGCACGTGGACGCGCGAGCTCGACGACGAACCCGACGCAGAGTTGTTTATGATGACGGCTGGCATGTTGGGGGCCGCGTAGTTGCTGCGCAGGAAACCCAGGTCCGCTGCCAGGCTCTTGTAGAGGTCTCCGCCGCCTGTGTACCCATCGGCTCCCGCGCACGAGGGCGAGTCCGTGAGGTTGGTCAGGCCCACGGTCCTGCCGCTGGCCACGTGCGTCAGGTGCACGTCGCCCGCCCGGATCGAGATGCCGAAAGTCCACGTGCAGTGGCTCGGAGAGCCGGCGCAGTTCCACGTCTTAACGGGCACCGCTGTCGCAGAGGACAGCTGCCCCGCGCCGTCGTTGTCGATGCCCAGGTAGAGGGAGGTGTCCGTGTGCGAGCGCAGGCTGATGGCCGTCGAAGGTGCGCTGGTGTCGAGCGCGGGCACGAAGTCCCAGACGTCGGCCCTCTTGCTCGAGAAGACCGCACGCCCGTTGCATGTGTACAGCCAGTTGCTCGTGTCCTGGACGTAGATGGTCACGGAGACAGTGTTCGAGACGGTGACCCACGTGGCCTGGGTGAGAAGCTTCACTGTGGTGGGCTTGTCGACGAGCGCGATGGTCCAGCCCTTCTTGCCGGTGAACCAGCCCGAGCAGTCGTAGTCGTAGGCCTTGGCGTACCCGATGTACCGGGTGCCCTGCTGGAACGACACGTGCGACGGGTTCGACAGCCCCGGGACCTTCTTGAACGTGCACTGCAGGGGGAATCGGGTGTCCGGGTCTTGAGCTCAAATGCGCACCCCAGAAAGGGGCAACGAACCTGTGCTGCGGACAGTGCGGGATTCACGACAACCAGTCGACCGGTCCCGTCGTCGCAAACGTAGTACCCGTTGTTGACGGCGGGCATCAGCGACACACCCGAGGAGCCATCGAGCGCGGGCATCTCGCGGAACAGGAACTCCGAGTCCGCAGCGACGCGCTCCGTGGCGTACACTGCGCGCAGGGATCGCGCCGGGAGGCAGTGGTGAGACAAGTGTGGCGGTATGCACGAGGTGCAGTGCAGTTGCGCTTGGCGCGGGTTCCGTACTGTCTTTGCAGGTGCCCCCGACCGCGGTGCGCATCCCGATGGTGGTGTCCGCCGCCGAGAAGTACTGCACGAAGAGCGCGCCCCGGGCGGCCGCAGACAGCAGCGCGAGGACGAGGGCCACGAAGAGCATATTTCGCACTCCGCAAGTGAATTAATAAAATGCACAGTATTTTGCCCCACAGGTTCAAAGGTACCTGTGCACCTTTGGACTTTGCCACGAAATACTGTGATTCGGCAAATGAGACGCCGCACCGGCGCGTCTCTACCGCTTCCAGAGCGCCTGCACGACTTGCGTGTTCTTCGCGGGGACTTAGCTGCGGTGGCGCCCGCACCACCGCATCGAAAAAGGCATCTTTCGGACTTTTTGGCAATTGTGGTCCGAATTTGGGGGAGGCATTTGTGGGCTGGAACGGCCCGACGCCGGATCTCGTAGTTGCCGCCCGGCCGCCGCCGCAGGTCGCTGTCGCCAGAGGGTCTCGTGCGGCCTCATCGATACAGATTTGGGGCCGTGGCGGAAAAAGGCAGGGAAGATGCACCATCGTGGGGAAATCGTGCCATTTGTGAGTGAAGGATCGTGCACGTTCTCTGTACACACGCCCAGGGGCTCTCTGGGGTTCTCTCTTGTCTCTCTTGCGCACCAACAATTCAGAATGGCGCATAAAAACACTGTGAACCAGTTGCCCCCGCTGGTGACCGCCACGCGTCCGCCCAACGCCAGCCCAGCCAGCCCGGCCCAGCAGGCCTAGATGGACCAGTCCCAGTCGGTGTCGCAGAGGCCGTGGTACAGCAGTGTGATCGTGTACTCCTGCTTGCCCATGACGCAGACCACAGGCCGCAGCGGTTCTCGCGCGGGCACGGCGATCTTCGTCGGGGGCAGCTGGCCCAGCCCCTCGTGCTGCGTCAGCGACTCGATGACGAGTTCGCCCTTGTTGCTGTCGAGTCTCAGGCGGGCCCCGACCCTGCTCAGGGACCCCTGCGGCGCCCGGCTTACAAACACGGGTCTTACATCCCCCTGCAGTTTTCCTGCACGGTGGAAAAACGCGGTGGGGGGGGAGGAAGTAAATGTGAATATCAATTGAAATGCCGAGAGAACCGCGCGCGCTGCACCGTCGATTCGGACCGAGTCGGACTGGGCGCCCCACCAGCACGGGCACGGGGTGAACTGGTCCAGGGCGCGGAAGTCCTCTCCGGCGACGCCGACGGCCGCCACGTAGGGCGTGGGGTTACGGACGAGTACGTCCCACACGGCAATGTCCGTGTTGCGGAACGCCCGCGAGCACACGGCCCACTGCGGAGAGCCCGCGTCAGCGCGCGGGCGTTGGGGACGTGGCGCCCCCGCACCTGCTCGGCAAAAGCACCGCTCGCGGGGCGCAGAGAGGCGGTGGAACCGTCGGCAGAGACGCTGGCTGCAGAGAGCAGCGGGTCGAAGACGAGGCGCGTCGGGAACGCCGAGCGCCAGATGGACTCGAGCACGAACGGGCCGACGTCCCGCGCGGGCGAGCACTCGCCGAGGCGCGGATGCATGGCGCTGCAGATGGCTATCGCACCTGCCTTGGCGGGAGAGTCGGTCTGCTGCATGAGCTCATAAAAGCAACGCCACAAGACCTCTTCGATATTCCCGATCTGCGGGTCGAATCGCGGGATATCTGAGATTCGCGCTGTGTGATATTTCCTTTTGCCTCAGCAAGCGCTCAGCTGCCCCCGTCTTCTTCGCCCCTGGTGGTGGTGGCCGTCCGTCCATGGAGGCGCTGGGAGTGTGGGACTACGTCGCGGTGGGCGTCTACTTCGCCGTCCTGGTCGCCATCGTCGTCGTGGCCTCGCGCAGGCGCGGCACCTCGGCCGAGTCCTTCTTCCTGGCCGGCCGCGGCATGCCCTGGCTCGCCATCGGCGGTGCGTCTGCATTTTAAAAATCCGTGCCACGCAATACCACGTCACCGGATCTCAAGCGACGCGCACGTACTGCGGGACCCCGCAGCGAGCGTGTTCTCGTCGAATGTCGGGGCGGAGCACGTTGTGGGGCTGGCGGGCAGCGGGGCCAAGAGCGGGCTGGCGGCCGCGGGGTTCGAGTGGCTGTCGGGGGGCCCGCTGGTGCTGGCGCTGGGGTGGTTCTTCGCGCCCGTGTACATCGCGTCGCGGGTGGCGACGACGCCCGAGTGGGCTGAGCGCAGGTTCTCGTCGCCCAACGTCCGCCTGTACCTCACGTGCCTCTCGCTCTTTGTCGCCGTCCTCACCAAGACCTCTGTCGCCCTCTACGCCGGCGGCGTCATCCTGTGTGTGGCCCCCCATCCCTCTCCCAGCTGCTCTGTCTTTGTCCCTGTCTCTAGTGTCTCTGTCTCTGTCGTTGTCTCTCTCTTTCTATGCCTGCCTCTGCCTCTGCCTCTGCCTCTGCCACTGCCTCTGTCTCTGCCTCTGCCTCTGCCTCTGCCTCTGCCTCTGCCTCTGTCTCTGTCTCTGCCTCTGTCTCTGTCTCTGCCTCTGTCTCTGTCTCTGTCTCTGTCTCTGTCTCTGTCTCTGTCTCTGTCTTTGTCTCTTTCTATGCCTGTCTCTCCCCGGCTCCAGCATCGGGCTCACACGCTGAGGGTGGGCGGGGCAGGAAGGAGATGGTGGGGCTCAACATCTACCTGTCGGCCCTCGTGCTGATCCTGGGCACCGGGGCCTACACTGTCGTCGGCGGCCTGGCAGCCGTCATGTGGACTGAGGTCTACCAGACAGTCACCTTCCTCGCAGGTGCCCCCCAACCGTCCTCTGCACCATCCGAGTGTGCACACTGAGTTCCTCTTCCCCTCCTCCTCTCTCCCTTGTAGGCGCGTTTGGCGTGATGGTGATCTCGTTTGTCAAGGTCGGGGGCATCACGGGGCTCATGTCCAACTACGACGTGCCCAAAACGTACTTCAAGATGCTGCAGCCCGCGAGCGACCCCGACTACCCGTGGCCCGGCATGACCATCTGCATCTTCGCGGGCAGCCTCTGGTACTGGTGTGCCGACCAGGTCATCGTCCAGCGCGTCCTCAGCGCCCGCAACATCACGCAGGGCCGCGCGGGCACCACCTTCGCCGCCTTCCTCAAGATCGCCGTCCCCTTCCTCATCTCCTTCCCCGGCATCATCAGCTACGCCCTCTACAAGGACGGTAGGCGCCCCTCCTCCGTGCCTCGGCGTCGCTCTTCCCGGACTAACGGATGTGGGGGCTCCGCCAACAGAGTTCGGCAAGCAGGTCGACAGGGCGTACCCGGTGCTCGTCATGCGGGTGCTCCCCAGGGGCCTGCGCGGGCTGCTGCTCTCGGCGATGCTCGCGGCGCTGATGAGCAGCCTGGCCAGCGTGTTCAACAGCTGCAGCACGCTGTTCACGATGAACCTCTGGAGGCACTGGCGCACGGGCGCCTCGCAGCGCGAGCTCGTCATCGTCGGCCGCATCGCCACGGCCACCGTGATCCTCCTCAGCGTCGCCTGGCTCCCCATCGTGGGCTCCAGCTCCGACCAGCTCTTTGTCTGTGCGCTGCCGTCCACCCCCAGCGCGTGCCCACGTGTCTCGCGTGTCTCACGTGCCCTCCCCCGCAGACATTCAGGCGGTGAGCAACTACTTGGCGCCCCCCATCACGGCGGTCTTCGTGGTGGGCATGTTCTGGAACAGGTGCGGGCAGATCTCCGCGGTCGTGACGCTCGCGGTGGGCCTGGTCATCGGCATGGTGCGCCTCGTGCTCGAGGTAGCCTTCGACCACACCGGGGTCAAGTCGCCCGTGACCTCGTGGAACTACCTCTACTTTGGCGGGTCGCTCTTCGTGCTCTGCACCGCCGTGATGGTCGTCTGCGGCCTCGTCGAGCGCAAGCCGTTCAGCGTCGTGGGCCTGACGTTCTGGTCGCGGAACAGCATACCCGACAAGCTCGGCATGGAGGCCGCGCCCGACACCCCGGAGCCCACGGCGCCCGGCAGGGAGGAGCCCGCCGAGCGCAGGGCGGAGCTGGACGTCGCGGCGGCGGGCGAGACGGACAAGCAGGGGCTGCTCGGCGAGGGTCCAGCACAGCTGCAGCAGCGCGCCCCTTTCAAGCCGCTCTCCTTCAAGTCGCTGCTGCTGGTCCTCACCGGCGTCCACCTGCTCGCCACCGTCGCGCTCTACGTCATCTTTGATTAAACACGCAACAACAAAGGCAAAGCGAGCTTCGCAACCTTGTGGCTTTTCGGACTCAAAAGGGCGTGAGCACAGCACAGAATCCGCTGCCAGGCGCTCACCTCGAGGCGGTTGGGTGCTCCTGTGTCAACCGCCTTTCGTAACGGTTTTCCGCAGGAGAACGGGTTGGTACAGTTTACCTCAACTGCCACGGACAATTTTTGCCGCCACCCCTTGGCCAAAACGAGCCACACGTGCACGTCTCAGCCCCGCACCGCCCTGATTCCGCCTTTCCGTATTCCCCGCTGCGTCTCCCAACCACCGACTCGTTGCGCACCCGCCGAGACCCGTGGGTCTGGCATCTCGCGTTCACATAACACCGCTCAGGCTTTCTTAACCGCCGGGAAAAATGCCGCAGGTTTGCGTTTTCGGGCTGCACCTTTTAAAACCGTCTCTCGACACTGGCTTCCCTCAGCGCCGCCATGTACGCTGCCGCGCGCCCCGGTACGCCCTGCAAAGACGCGGGCGCCCGCGAGGAGGACTACCAGCGCCGCGTCGCCGCCCTGCGCTGGGTCGACTCGGAGATCCGCAGGCTGCTGCGAGCGATCCGCAGGGAGGCGCCTGACGATGGCCGCATCACGTTCGGCGAGCTGCACACGCGCGTCGGGGCCCAGTTCGACGCGATAAGCGGGGCCCTGGTGGCCGCGCGCCGCCGTGGGGCGGTGGCGTACGAGGGCGGTGGTCTGCTGCTGCGCGGGACCCACGACGGGGTCGTCATCACTCTGATCCGCGAGGACATCCCCGACACGCGGCTGCCGCGCAGGGAGGAGCTCTCGCGGCCGCCGCGGGCCTCGCTGGCGTCCAGGGACGTGTGCGGCGGGTGCTCGAAGCTGGTGCTCTCGCAGGACCCGCAGTTCAGGATCGAGGCCGGGGGCATTGGTAACAAGCGCCCCGTGGGGGGAGGGGGGGAGCACAACTAAATTTGTACACTTTCCCTAACGCCCTTGCACCTGCAGCATTCCACCCGCAGTGCTTTGTCTGCACGCAGTGCCGCTGCCCGCTGCGGGACGGCGAGTTCTGCGTCGTCAACCGCAGGGCGTACTGCAGGCCGCACTACGCGCAGACATTCCAGGCGCGCGCAGGGTTCGACTTTGACGCCGAGCGCGAGAGGGCCATCTACTCGGGCGAGGGCTCCGCTCCCGGTTCTCCCGCCACGCGGAGCCCTGCCCGCAGCCCACTCAGGGCGAGCCACAGGGTCTCCCAGAGCATCAAGCACGCGCTGTCCCCGAGGCCCCGGCAGCGGCAGGACGACCAGCAGCCCGCGGTCCGCGAGGGCTACAAGACCATCCGCGAGAGCAGGACAGGCGTCCTGGGCAGTAACAGGGGGGACAGGACGTCGCTCACGCGCAGCGGCTCCATGCCCCCCAGGGTCGAGTCCCCGATCATCATGCAGTCCCCCGTCATTCCCAAGCCTCCCCAGTCTCCGTCCCCGACCCCGCCGTCCTCAGCGCCCGGCACGCTCCCCGCGGTCGGCCGAGAGTGGGAGCTGACCGACAACATCATCGGATATGTGCGCACAGAATACAATTGAACTGGTGATTCGGACGGGCCTCACACACGGCGACAGATCGCTGCCAAGGGGACCTACGAGACCGACATCTTCCGGAACGGTCTGTTCCCAGAGGAGCTGGACGCGATGTGGGACGAGGTCCGCAGGGGGCCCAAGCAGCTGGACCCCTCGGACTACTCGTGCTCGACGGCGGCCATGTGCCTCAAGCGGCACCTGCTCACCCGCGACCCCGTCATCCCCTACGCCTTCTACGACACGCTGATGGCCATCTCGCGCATGGGCATGGGCTACAAGGGCGCCCTGCTGTGCATCGCCGAGGTCGTACGCAAGTCGCCCGTCGAGAACGCCGTGGTGCTGTACAAGCTGCTCCTGCTGCTCGAGGAGATCGCGGGCAACAAGGCGCTGACAGGCAGCGACTCGCGGGCGCTGGGCTACACGTTCGGGCCGGTGCTGATCAGGCCCAGGCACCTGCCGGACCCGCGGTCGCTCAGTCCGCTCGAGTTCATGCACTTCACGACAAACGTCAAGTTCGCCAACGAGATTGTCACGTGCATGATCGACAACATTCAGGAGGTGTTCGACCTCGTGCCCGCCATCGCCGACTGCCTTCGCGGGAGATATACCTCGGCCTCCTCCCCTTGAGCACAGAGTCTTAGCTAGGTCTGGGGCCTCTGGTACTACTCAATACGTCTGTAACAGTAAACGAACCAAAGAGATCTCTCGTTCGCTCTACTCCGCGTCTCTGCGTGTTGTGTTCCCCGCCCTACCCTTCCAATCGTTCATATCGTCTTCGTACAACCCCGCCGTTAAGTGAACGCCGATTTCTCATCAGACGACGGTAAAAATCCGGGACCCGCCGATCGTTCCTCATTCCCTTAACAGTTGGCACACAGCCAGGGCACACACCATGGAGTTCGGCAGCCAATTTTTCCACGTGTCGCACGGCGAGCCCGAGATGGAGGAGGTCGAGGAGGAGGAGCCCGTCGTCGTCCCGGTACGGATCTCACCGGTCCCCCGGTTTTCTCGGTGAAACCCGTAGTGGCCGTTGCTCTGACGGGCTGGACCCGCGGCCACAGGTCGCAGGGGCTGCGGCGCCCTCTGCGTCGTCACGCAGGGTGGGGCTGTGCAGCGAGTACCGCGTGGTGCTGATGGGCGACGGTGGCGTGGGCAAGTCGGCCCTGACGATCCGCCTGGTCCAGAACCTCTTTGTGTGCGCGTACGATCCTACGATCGAGGACAGCTATGTGCGCCCCCCCCCCCTCTCAGATGCCTCCCATAATCCACCCACCGCGGCCAACCCACACTGGGCCGGGACACAACAGCGGAAGCAGATGGTGGTCGACGACGAGACGTGCCTTCTCGACATCCTGGACACGGCAGGGCAGGAGGGTGCGAGCCAGCACTGAGGCTCTGGGGGCCGATCTGACACCCCCCCCCCCCGCGCAGAGTACAGCGCCATGCGGGACCAGTACATGAGGGTCGGCGACACGTACATCCTCGTCTACAGCGTCACGTCCAGGTCGTCGTTCGAGGCGGTCCCGATGATGCGCGAGCAGCTGATGCGCGTGCGCGACTCGGACCGCGTGCCCATCGTCCTCGTCGGCAACAAGACGGACCTCGACGACGGCCGCGCCGTCTCCAACTACGAGGGCTCGGAGCTCGCGCGCACGTGGGGCTGCCCCTTTGTCGAGACCAGCGCCAAGACGGGCTCCAACGTCGAGCAGGCCTTCTTCACCGCCGTCCGCGTCGCCCGCGGGACCCGCGAGGCCCGTGCCGCGCCGCCCGCGTCGCGCAAGAGCGGGCTCCTGTCGCGGCTGTTCGGGGGCAAGGACAGGGCCAGGGACGACAAGGAGAGGCCCAAGGCAGAGAGGGCCAAGGGCAAGAGGAAGACGCGGCTCGTGCCCGTGGCGTCGACAAACGTGGTCCTCGTCGACCTCGGGTCGCTGGCCAGCGCGGCGCCGCTGCTGACGGGTGACCCCGTGCTGTGCGCGGCGTGCGGGGCCGCGCTGACGCAGAGGGGCGGCGCCGCGGGCAGCGGGGACGGCTCGTGGCGGTGCGAGATGTGCGGCGAGCGCAACGAGTCGGGGGCCGACGAGGTCCCCGCGACCGCTGCGTACGACTACATGATCGCGCCGGCGCCGGCGACGAGCGGGGAGAGCAACAGCCTGATGGTGTTCTGCATCGACATCAGCGGCTCGATGTGCGTGACGACGGAGGTGCCGCAGATCCAGGCCGAGTGGACGCGGGCCCGCACGGGGGGCGGCGGCGACAAGGACGGCTCGCACGTCAGCAGGCTGCAGTGCGTCAAGGCCGCCGTCGACGCGCACCTCGAGCGCCTGCAGCGCACGCAGCCCGAGAAGAAGGTCCTCCTGCTGACGTTCAGCAACGAGGTCACCGTCATCGGCGACGGCGTCTCGCGCGACGAGGAGGTCGTCGCGGGCGACAGGCTGCACAACTACGAGGACCTCTGGTCGCACGGCGCGACGATGACGGGCGGCCAGGCGACCGCGCTGCCCATCTCGCGCACGCGCGACGCCCTCTCGAAGCGCGTCGTGGCCCTTGAGGAGGGAGGGGCCACCGCGCTGGGGCCCGCCCTCGTCATCGCCGTCGCCGCCTGCGCCGCGGCCAACTCGCGCTCGGAGATCGTGATCCTGACCGACGGGCTGAGCAACACGGGGCTCGGGGCGCTCGAGGCCGACACGAGGGCGCAGCGCGAGGAGGCGGCGCAGTTCTACCAGCGCATCGGCGAGAAGGCGCTCGAGGGCAACACGACCATCAGCATCGTCGGGCTCGAGAACCAGGACTCGGGGCACGGGCAGGCCGTCGACTCGACCCGCTGCGACGTGGCCCTCGACGTGCTGGGCCGCTGCGCCAGCGCCACGCACGGCACCGTCACGATCGTCAACCCGCTCGAGCTCGTCCGCCAGATCCGCGCGATACACCAGAACCCCGTCATCGCCACCGACGTCCGCGTGGCGCTGGTCCTGCACCCGCTGGTCGAGGCCGTCGACCAGGAGGTCCGCGTGACCTCGCGCTCGGGCGCCGCGGGCTCTGCCGCCAGCGCCACGCGCCGCGAGAAGGCAGCGGCCGCCGCCCTCTCCCCGACGCAGAAGCTCGCGTCGGCCCTCGAGCGGGCCAAGGCGGCCGCCGTGTCCGACGAGGACTTCGACAAGGCCAAGGCGATCAAGGAGGACCTGGCCGTCTGCGAGAGGCTGGCGGCCGCGGAGAAGGACAAGGACGCCGCCATCGCCAAGGAGGACTACGAGGCCGCCAAGGCCGCCAAGGCGCAGATGGAGGAGCTGCGCAAGCAGCTGCGCTCGGACGCCGCCAAGGCCGCCCTCGCCGACGAGGCCCCGGCCGAGGCCGCCGCCGCTGCGGTGCCCAAGGCCCCCGAGGCCTCCAAGAGCGCCCGCGGGCCCGTGGGGCCTCTCCCGGGCGTCATGGTGGGAAACGCGCTCGCGCAGATGGACCTGCCCATACTGTGCCGCGTGCGGCCGGGGCTGTCCAAGGAGCAGCTCGAGGGCATGCCCAAGACCGTGCCCTTCCAGGTGCAGGTCTCGTACACGAGGCCCAACGGCATGAAGTGCATGCGCGTCATCACCGAGCAGTGGCAGGCCACCCGCGCGCGCTCGGCCGCCGAGGAGAGCGTCAACGTCGCGATCGTCGGGCTCTACGCGCTGCACGCGGCGTCGAGGCTCGCGACCAAGCACGAGTGGAACACGGCCCTCGAGCTGCTACGCAACACGGGGACGACGCTCAAGAGGGCGGCCAAGACGGACGTGCAGATGGAGGAGTACTACAGCTTCATGCGCGAGGGCGTGCAGCCGCTCGAGTCGCAGCTGCTGCTGGCCCGCGAGAGCACGAGGACGGCGTCGGGCGACGCCACGGCCAAGGCGCTGTTCAAGGCGCTCTCCATGACCAAGGACACGCTGCTCTCGGGCAGCCTCAAGACTGCGGCGGTCAAGAGGAGGCAGGTGGAGAAGGACCAGCAGGAGCACGTGAAGAACTTCGGAGTTGAGGCAATGTACTGATGTGGAAGCGATGCTCAGCTATCGAAATGACGTTGTGAAACATCAACTAACATGTAAGTGTTCGTGGCCGAGCGGTCTAAGGCGGCACCTTGAGGTGGTGTTCTCTTCGGAGGCGAGGGTTCGAATCCCTTCGAACACATTTTTCTTTTTGTTCATGCAATGAGTGGTGAGTGGTGTCACAGAGCACTCCACTGGAGCTCGGCGTCTGCGCCGGTCCTCAGGTACGAGAACTGGCCGTTCCACCTGCCGTGCGCAGTCCCGGTGATGTTGCAGCTGTCGCTGTCGGGCCAGCTCACGGTCCCGGTGATGGTCAAGCCGTACTGCAGCATCTGGCAGTCCTCCAGCGTCACCAGCTCCGGAGTCAGGCTCGCGTACCCTCCGAACGAGCACCCCACATTGGCAGAGTACGTCATGTCCCACTTCCCGATCTCCGGCGTGCTCAGGATCTCCGAGTCTACGGCCTTGAGCGCGTCCTTCGGGGTCTGGTACGCCCAGACGCTGGTCTCCACGAGGGGCTTGTACTGGGCGACAATGGCCTCCTTGGGAACCTGGCACGTCACCTTGCGGTCGCTCGGAGTCATCCGGTCGAACAGCAGCTTGTCCACGGCGTTCTCGACACACTCGAACCCGTGGCCCCACAGCGTGTGCATGCCACCGGGGCGCACCACCAGGTACCCGTTGTCCAGGCGGCTCCAGATGTTCACCGAGTGGCTGTACGGCACCGCGTTGTCCATGTCGCTCGTGATCACCAGCACAGGCAGCCCGGGGGCCTTGAGCGGGGGCGGCAGCGTGCGGGGGACGTTGTTGGACTGCAGGAACGCGATGACGAGGTCATACATCCCGATGCTCGCGTACGGCATGTTGCTGCTCCTCGAGGTGGCGGAGAACCAGCTCTGGCCCTTGATCCAGGGGTTGGTGGTGCCCGTGCGGGTCAGGTCGAAGCTGTAGTCAGAGCCACTACGCCCCAGAATACATAAATAATACCGTTAGCTCTTGCTGATAGAGAAAAAGAGGCGCACAGGATTGCCCAGTAGGAGCCGGTCGAGTCATCGCCGTCGGCAGACCCCACAGAGGGGGCCAACGTGTTGATGTCGGTCCACGACGACCAGTAGATGCTGCGCAGCATCGGCAGCCAGTTGCCCCTGACGCCTGCCGCGATCAGGCGCAGCAGGTTCGCACGCGACTTGGGGTCCGACATGGCGCCCATCGCGAAGTACTCCACCTTGCTCAGGAACAGCTTGCGCGTCACGATCTCGCCCGTCGGCAGAGGGAACCCCACAGACGCCGGAGTGTACCTCAGCGCGTCGAACGCGTTGGAGAAAGCGTAGGTGCAGTCGCCGCCCCAGCAGAGGTCGCGACGGCACGCGGGGTCCTGGTAGCAGGCGTCCTGGAGGATGGCGCTGCTGTTGATCATGGCTGCCTGCATGTCCATCCAGAACCCGGCGTCGTTGACAGTCAGGTCGACGGCGCAGTCGAGGATCAGGCCGCGCAGCTGCGACGCGTGGGCCAGCGCGTACGCGTTGCCGAACTGCGTGCCGTAGCTGTGCCCGTAGAAGTAGAACGGGCCGTCGATCAGCGACGTGAACGAGAACACGTCCTCCACAGCCTGCTTGGTGCCGAGGAAGGGCAGCATGGTGTTGATCTGGTCGATCATGGGCTGCTGCGAGCCGATGATGCAGTCGCCCACGACGTTGTCGGCCGCCTCGAGCTTGCACTGCTCCGCGAAGAACCGCGCGTCGCTCAGGATGCGGTCGCGCTGCTGCTGGGTCGCCCACATGATGTCCCTCTGTTGCGCGCACCGTGGAGCGTGAGCGCGTGTGGGAACGTTCAATGGGGACTGTGAGGAGCCTCCTTCCCCCCCGAAGAGACCCCAGATACTCGAACGGGCATTGAGGAAAAGTGCACATTAAGGCCCAACAAACTACAAAATGCCGAGAACCCCTCTCCTCCGGAGCCCCCGTTGGTGGTGGGAACTGTACCTCGCCCGAGTACGCGGTGGCGTTGGGGCACCAGATGCCGCACGACAGCCCGATCCCGCGCTGGTCGAAGAACACCATGTCGAACGAGTCCAGCACGTGCGCCGGCGTCCACGTCAGGATCTGCGGCGCGAACTTGTGCGCCACCATCCCGGGGCCGCCCACGGCGTACAGCAGCGACCCGCGACGCTGCGCCGGGTTGCCCGCCGGGTGCACGATGAACGTGACGTTGAGCTTCTCGGGGCGGTGGGCGTCCCAGTGGTCCAGCGGGACGGCGAGCGAGTAGCACCAGAAACTGTCGAAGCACGGGTGTGCTCCCGCGGGCACGCGGCCGGGGGCGGAGAGAGCGCACAGAGCGCACGCTCCCAGAACGAGAGCAACCACTGCGTGTGTGTTCATGCTGTGCGAAGGCTGTTGTTATAGACTAATACTGAACGTTGTCGAGCCCTTTTATCAGCTGCAGCGATGCGTCACGCTGACGTGCAACTGCCTCCCTAAGTAATCGAGGTGCACTCTTCACTCCGCGCACGGATGTTGACGACGTATTACTCGTTGATATGATGCCGCAATGGGTGCTCTATCCTGCTTCACGTGAAATTGCGAAGAGTATCTCTACGGAACAGCCGATGCTTCGACTATATGGGCACCGCGCATCGCCCGGGCTTCGCCGCATTCAGATGGAGCTCTTTGAAGTGGTGTGGGAGGGAATTTTCTTCTGTTTTTATGTTGGAGTCTTTTTCGGGGCGACTGATTGTCGGCGAAAAGACGCCATGCGAGCAGCCCCCGCGGCTCGCGCTTTGATTGGCATTCCTTGAATATGTTTCATATGGGACTTGTGGTCGAAGACAGCTTTTAAAATCAGTCGTACCACCGTGGTGGAGTGTTAGTTAAGAAAAGGGATGCAAAGTGTACATCTAGTCACTGGAAGTCCTGCTCGCAGACATGGCACTGCACCTCTGTTAGTGATATTGGGTCTACTCCCCTCGGACTAGCACACAAACCGACGCTGACATAGCTGTGGGTAGAAAGAATCGAAGAAAATGGATCGCCGAAAACCACTTACCACATTTCCGTGTGTTCTCGATTCGGGGTCTTATCAGCAGGGTCGCCGCAAGGCAACACCTAGGTTCATCGCGGTAGACACCGAAACACCAGACCTTCGCACGAGGAAGTAATTGATGTAGGTGCGCAGACAAATCACTCCTTCAGATGGAGCTCGTGAACTTCCTACCTCTCACTTTGATCGGGATGATCACTGTGCCGCCGATGGTGATCCCCCACCCCCAACTCCTCCACGGCTGAAGCTGAATCACAATTGTGGTGCGCCGTTGGGCTGAAGGTTCGCTTGGTCGGGAGTATGTATTAGGTCTGTACTATCTTTGTATTGGCCCATGCGTGAGTGGTTCTGCAGAGAGGCGCTGTGACCAGAGGGCTTCACAGAGAGTACCACTGGACCTCAACGTCCTCGCCGGTGCGCAGGTACGAGAACTGGCCGTTCCACCTGCCGTGCGCAGTCCCGGTGATGTTGCAGCTGTCGCTGTCGGGCCAGCTCACAGTCCCGCTGACCGACATGCCGTACTGCAGCATCTGGCAGTCCTCCAGCGTCACCAGCTCCGGCGTCAGGCTCGCGTACCCTCCGAACGAGCACCCCACATTGGCAGAGTACGTCATGTCCCACCTCCCGATCTCCGGAGTGCTCAGGATCTCCGAGTCCACGGCCTTGAGCGCGTCCGTGGGGTTCTTGTACATCCAGACGTTGAGCTCAACGAGGGGCTTGTACTGGGCGACAATGGCCTCCTTGGGAACCTGGCACGTCACCTTGCGGTCGCTCGGAGTCATCCGGTCGAACAGCAGCTTGTCCACGGCGTTCTCCACACACTCGAACCCGTGGCCCCACAGCGTGTGCATGCCACCGGGGCGCACCACCAGGTACCCGTTGTCCAGGCGGCTCCAGATGTTCACCGAGTGGCTGTACGGCACAGCGTTGTCCATGTCGCTCGTGATCACCAGCACAGGCAGCCCAGGGGCCTTGAGCGGAGGCGGCAGCGTGCGGGGGACGTTGTTGGACTGCAGGAACGCGATGACGAGGTCGTACATCCCGATGCTCGCGTACGGCATCCAGCTCGTCCTCGAGGTGGCGGCGAACCAGCTCTGGCCCTTGATCCAGGGGTTGGTGGTGCCCGTGCGGGTCAGGTCGAAGCTGTAGTCAGAGCCACTGTACGGGAGAAACTGTGTGAGAACAAAGAGATCAACCAAGTTGAATGGCGCACAGGATTGCCCAGTAGGAGCCGGTCGAGTCGTCGCCGTCAGCAGACCCCACAGAGGGGGCCAGCGTGTTGATGTCGGTCCACGAATTCCAGTAGATGGTACGCAGCATCGGCAGCCAGTTGCCCCTGACGCCTGCCGCGATCAGGCGCAGAAGGTTCGCACGCGACTTGGGGTCCGACATGGCGCCCATCGCAAAGTACTCCACCTTGCTCAGGAACAGCTTGCGCGTCACGATCTCGCCCGTCGGCAGAGGGAACCCCACAGACGCCGGGGTGTACCTCAGCGCGTCGAACGCGTTGGAGAACGCCCACTTGCACTCGCCACCCCAGCAGAGGTCGCGACGGCACGCGGGGTCCTGGAAGCAGGCGTCCTGGAGGATGGCGCTGCTGTTGATCATGGCAGACTGCATGTCCATCCAGAACCCGGCGTCGTTGACAGTCAGGTCGACGGCGCAGTCGAGGATCAGGCCGCGCAGCTGCGACGCGTGGGCCAGCGCGTACGCGTTGCCGAACTGCGTGCCGTAGCTGTGCCCGTAGAAGTAAAACGGGCCGTCGATCAGCGACGTGAACGAGAACACGTCCTCCACGGCCTGCTTGGTGCCGAGGAAGGGCAGCATGGTGTTGATCTGGTCGATCATGGGCTGCTGCGAGCCGACGATGCAGTCGCCCACGACGTTGTCGGCCGCCTCGAGCTTGCACTGCTCCGCGAAGAACCGCGCGTCACGCAGGATGGCGTCGCGCTGCCACTTGGTCTGCCACATGATGTCCCTCTGTTGCGCGCATAGCGAGCCGTGAGCGCGTGCGGCGCAAACTGAAAAGTCCCTTTTTCACGCGCAAACCGGACTGTGTGCGAATGACTCTATTGGGGCACAACCCGTTTGGGGTGCAAAAACCGGTGAAGAAGAAGTGCACATGAAGACTGAACAAATCCCACGGCGCAAGCACCCACACCACACCCCAGACACCGGAAGCCAGACGCGAGAGAACTGTACCTCGCCCGAGTACGCGGTGGCGTTGGGGCACCAGATGCCGCACGACAGCCCGATCCCGCGCTGGTCGAAGAACACCATGTCGAACGAGTCCAGCACGTGCGCCGGCGTCCACGTCAGGATCTGCGGCGCGAACTTGTGCGCCACCATCCCGGGGCCGCCCACGGCGTACAGCAGCGACCCGCGACGCTGCGCCGGGTTGCCCGCCGGGTGCACGATGAACGTGACGTTGAGCTTCTCGGGGCGGTGGGCGTGCGTGACGCATCGCTGCAGCTGATAAAAGGGCTCGACAACGTTCAGTATCAGTCTATAACAACAGCCTTCACACAGCATGAACGCACACGCAGTGGTTGCTCTCGTGCTGGGAGCGTGCGCTCTGTGCGCGCTCTCCGCCCCCGGCCGCGTGCCCGCGGGGGGCGCACCCGTGGTGCACTCTTAGCTCCGCGCACGGATGTTGACGACGTATCACTCGTTGCTATGATGCCGCAATGGGTGCTCTATCCTGCTTCGCGTGAAATTGCGAAGAGTCTCTCTCGGTGGAACAGCCGATGCTCTTACTATATGGGCACCGCGCATCGCCCGGGCTTCGCCGCAATCAGATGGAGCTCTTTGGAGTGGTGTGGGAGGGATTTTCTTCTGTTTTTGTGTTAGAGTCTTTTCTGCCCCACCCCTTCCTCCCATAATTTAAATGTTATGAAAGTTTGAAAAATAAACTATTAAAATAAAGTATATTTCAACAAACAATACTACCACTCTCTCCCAGGAACAGTCCACGTACCATCGATCAAGAAGAAGTTCGACGTGTGCACAATCTGTTTACTCCTGCAGTGCTTCCTCCTCAAGGTGGACACTAACACTGGCTACTCGCTGCGCACCTTCAACCACAGTAAGGACATTCACATTGCCATCGACCTCCTCTTACCTATGGCTCCCCAAGGTATGACAAACGCCCCACGCTCATGTGCCACTTTTCAAAAAGAGAGCTGGTATCTATAAATAGGTGCTCACAAAGGAGAAACTCACAGCATACACAAAAAGAGGTCACGCAAGCTGCCAGAGCTGTGGCTGCAGCAGCTGTGGTCCTGTCCAAGCAGATTGTTGAGCCAGATAGCACGTCTCTTCTTTTTTTTGTCTCTTCTCCTTTTTTCTGACCTTAACCTTCAGAAGAAGCCATGGCAGGGCACTGCATTGGCATAGCTTATCACTTGGATGATCGTGGGAAGGGGATGTTTTGGGACCACTACACCATCCAGTGGGCATCAAACGTGAAGACTGTCATCTTACTGCCAGCCAATCATCCATCAGTGGCACAGAGTATTCACAAAGAGCTGAGTGGCAAAGTCAACCAGAACAAAGTAGTGCTCTGCTTTGATGAGAAAATAGATGAAGTCAAGCACCTGCCATACTGCATTGACAATCCCAGTGTCGTCAGCCTTATTATCTTTCCTGGCAAAGCTGCAAACAGTGCCGATCCAATTAGGAATGCCTTCAAAGCATTGCTGTTCAATATGAGCAAGCCCATCTTATGCTTGTGTGGCACCATTCAGAGGCTGAAGACGAGATTTCCCACGGACTTTACTGTAAAGACAGTTACCAATTACTCTGCAGCACAAATGGTTCGCCTTAACCCAGAGAATGGACGTATCATGTGGAATAAGCAGATACATGAAGTTACTGTTGAAGATCGTATGCGAGGCAGTGCATTGCTACCCTGCTAGAGACTATAGAGGGCGACTCCACATTAAAGGAGTGCTCTAATGTAGGGCAGCCCCCTAAACTGTTTAAGGCGGCCCCAGCTTGTCATAGCATAGGGCGGGGTAGCTCAGCCCCACACACACACCACACACTCAGACATCAAGTGCAATAAAGAACGTATCAATTGTCAGGCAACTATTTCAATTCAATTGATGAGTGGGTGAGAGAATCAAATGGTCACAATTGATGAGTGAGTAAGAGAATCAAATGATCAGGAGATGCGAGCTGCGTGTCTGAGATATTTGTCCTGATGCGATATTCCAGGAATCGTGCACCTTTAGTTGATTGTCCAAGATATGGGCAATCCAGCACCGGAGAAGCAATTCCGGAAATGCACCAGCTGTCATATAAATATCAGTGTACTGTAACATCACCACAGTATTGTATACCCAGAGACCAAAGGAAGCAACATGTCGAACAAGAGGAGCTGTTCGAGCAGGACAACCGTGATCACCCTCGAGACGTTTGACCTGGACATGAGCCCCAAGGTCAACGAGTGGGACAAGTACCGCAACGAGCATGGACCCAAGGACTTGTCATTCAACCGCTACATCAACGACGAGGTCCGTGAGCTGGGTGAGCTGAAGTATGATGAGGAGGGCCCATTCGAGTACATGACGCACATGGACCATGAGTGCATCAGGGCTGGCAACAACAACAAGGACAGCAGTTCCAACTTCGATAGTAACGTGGACAAGGAGGACAACATCAGCTACAGGGACTGGGTGTGAGCGACCTGGAAGGCCTGTCACAGCAAGCCTCCAGTGCTCCCACTCATCATCAAGCAGTTCAGACTGGTGGCCAACATGGCTGCCCCTGACATCAACACGATGGTGGACCAGTGGTGGATTCTGCACACCATTGTCCTGTCCAGCAGGATCCTGGACCCGCTCAACAGATGGAGGCTCAGCGTGAGCCTCAGGACACAGGTGGACCACAAGTTGCTCCTGTGGCTGCTTCATGTGTGGGGTCCACTGCATGCCAAGCTCATGCTCCTCGACAATGCGCGGAGGAGGATGCTGGCGGCATTCATCAAAATCCAGAAGTGAAAGTACGGCAAGATGGAGCATGGGCTGATCGACGAGGTCCTTACTCACCCAGTCTTGGGCGAGTATGACGGGGCACAGGACCTGAAGAAGATGATACCATTGCATGACGCCACCAAGATCTCTGCTCTTGATCCAGAAGGTGCTGCCCTGCTCGAATCCCAAATCCATGTTTTCTGCCCGAGGGGTTTAGAGTTGTGAGGATTTGATGACGTCGACAGGCACTGACATCCAGGGGCGCAGAATCAGCCTGCAGAATCTGATGAACACGTATCTGTGCATCGACCCTGGCCTGAAGAACACCGCCATGGTGCTTGTTGAGGTCTACACGAACATGAGTGGATGCACTTACGTGTACATGCACGACAAGTGGATGGGCGATCTGAGCGGGACGCCAAACCTGTGCCACTCCCGGGCCCACGAGTTCTTCACAGGCATCTCAGACCACATCATGGAGGCTGTGCAGGCCGATTCCGAGAATCTGGTGCCCACAGTCCTTGTGGAGTTCCAGACGTCCCTCAACACCAGGTCGAATCCAAGTCTTATGGGCTGGAATGGGTGGATTGAGGCATATGCCATCACACACTTGAAGCGGGTGCCCATAGAGGTCGAGTACATCCACCCCAATGTGGTGAAGCGGCACTTCAACATTGACTTAGGGGTGTACCACACGAACAAGGCCCTCGTGGTGATGGCAGCACACACATTCGTTGACAACCCGGAATCAGTGGACTCGGATCATGTGGCGGATTCCGTCCTGATGGGCCTGTACCACTTCCAGCATGATGTCCTGCCCCATGCTCTCCAGAAGAGGAACCAGGAGAGCTGAGCCTGAGCGGGTGGTGCATCTTCTCTCCTGAAGGGCCCTGGTCAGGGCACCCATTAAAAGGCCTTTTTTGAGTGTTCGGGAAGCCATGCTTCTTTGTGTGTGTTTTGGGGGAAAGTGAGGCTGTGTCTGCGTGGCAGGGCACCCATTAAAGGAGGGTTGACCACTTTTCTCTGGGAAGCCGGGGGTGCATGTGCGTGTTTTGGGGCTGGAGGGGGGTGGAGCTGCGTGGCAGGGCAGGAGGAGGTGTTCAGAATCCTTAGAGAAACACACACACTCACCACACACACACACAGAAAACACCAACGCGGGTACATGAACAACGAGCTCATGTTCATGCTGACGCCACAGGGCATCGAGGAAAAACAGCATCCGCGGGTACATGGACAACGAGCTCATGTTCGCACTGATGCTGCAGGGCATCAAGGAAATGGACCCCGACTTCGAGGGCCTGCTGCAGTTCACGAGCCCGCTGTGGGCCGAGGGCACTGTGTACGTGCCGTACCACGTCAAGCAACGTAGCGGCACGTAGTGGACCCTGCCACAGTGGTGTGTAGCGCAATGAATGAACTACACAGCATAGCGAAGGGTCCACTGCATGCCACTATGCTTGGTTCCACTACGTGCCGCTACACTGATGCCGCTACAGCAGCAATCGATATTTAACACTCGGAAGCTCATGTTTGGTATTGTGCAATGCAAAAACCAATTTACATTCCATTTATTCACAACTTTATGCAATGCCAAAACCGGATTTATTAGCCAACATTTGGTAAAATCTAGTTATGCACTTTTCAGTGTACTTGATCAAGACTGTTATTTGATTACATGACGGGTATGATTACCATTGCATAACCCCTGCTATGTGCTGGTATCTTCTGCTATGCAATATAGTAGAAGGCACTGAAGTGCCTTCTGCTACGTGGTGTAGCAGACACAATGCTGTTGGATGCATTGCAGAAGTTCTGCTATATACAGTGCTACACTGAAACTCTCTGCTATGAGGCATATACGGTTTGTCCTCCCCGTCCTCCCTCTCCTGTACTTGACCTGCAGCTGTGTGTTTAACCTGGTCTTGCTCTCCTGTTCCTGCAACATTGCCTGCTCCACTCAATCCCTTCTGCATTGCTGTTTCAGTGCACAAATGGCATCAAGTGCAAATCAGCCAGCTGGCAAAATCTAAGCTGCTCACCCTCAGGCTTCCGCTACACTTAGCTATGCAATTAATTCCACTATGCACTGCTACACATATATTTGCTGTGCTGTGTAGTGGATCACCCTTCGCTACGCATTGCTACATTGGCTCTGCTACACAGTGTAGCAGACCCATCCATCACTACATGCCACTATATCTGTCTTTGCTACACTATGTAGCGGAGGTACCTCCACTATACAGCGTAGCAGAGTGTATATAGCAATGCGTAGCGGCAGCACCTCCACTACTCTGTGTAGCAGAGGTGCCTTCGCTACGCCAGGTAGCAGAGGTATTGCCACTACGTGGTGTAGCAGAGCCTGTGCAGCAGTGCGTAGCAGAGGTACCTCTGCTACGCATTGCTACATGTGCTCCGCTACGCAGCATAGCAGACGTACCTCCGCTACGCAGGTGCCGCTACGCACCACTGCTGAAATTCACTTCTGCTACACTACGTAGCGGAGCATGCATAGCACTGCGTAGCAGAACTGGATCTGCTACAGCACGTAAACGTGCTTGACGTGACACCGTTTCCCATGTGGGCAACTACCGGATTGTGATCATCAAGCCCATCTGAGGGATGCCGATCCTGAACCTGAACGTCACAGGGAAGATCCAGAGTGACAACAAGCTGCCAGTGTGCAACAGGCCCCTCATCATGGCACAGAGCCCGTGCTCTCTGAACCTGCTCCTCTCAGACACAAGTGGAAACCCTCTTCCCCTGGAGGGCAAGGCATGTATTACGGACGATGGAACTGTGAAGCTGACGGTGGTGCAACTGACAGATGTGACGGCAGGCTCAATGACGCTGAAGGACGTGGTGTACCTCTCCGACTCCCTGGTGTATCCCACATCCGCAATGGCGCCTGCAGGTGGTGTGAGCACTTGGGGGGGGGGCCTGATGATAGTGTATTGTGTCTCGATGGAGGCCCAGAAGGTGTACATCAGGAACCTCCTCAAGTACTTGGGCAAGGAGTAGGAGCAGGGCACAAGGAGTGGGGCACAGGAAGAGGAGCAAAGTGAAAGAACAATGTTTTTCCGAACCCACAGAGTGAAGAGAAAGGACTGGGAACCCACAACAGAGAATGAGCACCATCGATAGCAAGACTGTGGACATGAGCCTGACGATGAAGGTCAAGGGCACCCTGAAGGAGAGTTGCATGGTGGGCACACTCTTGGCCAGTGTGACGTTTGTGGGAGTGGACCGCATGGTGGCAAACTTCCTGCCTGGGAGCCTGGACAGGGGGATGTGCACTGTGCTCATGGTGTTTAGGATCGTGTTCATGTCAAGCACCATCTACAACATGTACCTGAGTGAGTGAGATGAGTAAGACGAGTGAGAGAAAGAGAGAGAGAGTTCATATACACGGACACATGAGCCCACAAGAAACATTGTTCAAATGCTTTTCCAGTACATGATCTCAGTGGAGATCTCGTTGGGTCCAGTGATCCAAGAACTCTTGTGGGTGAACTGAATGACTTCACTGCCATTCACAGTGACTGTGTAGTTTCCCCTCAGGAATTGATGTTCTGGCCCTTGTTGCACAGCAGGGATGGCGGAAGAACGAACTCGAATTCAGGAGTGCCAGAATCGAACCTCGCCACAAAGTTCAGCTTCAACTAGACAAGCTTCCTGGAGTCATTCGGGAAGACAAAGAAGTTGACTAAGGCAGTTGGCCCCTTGACATGCCTGTAGAGGTGAAGTGTATCGAAGCCAGGGCATCTGGATAGGAGTTGATGTGCAGCTTCACCTCTTTCACATATATCATGGATCCAGGATCTCCCTTTGGGCCCATTGGACCCACGGGGCCCACGTCGCCCTTTGGGCCCTGTACACCAGGGTCTTTCTTGGGGCTTGGCATCTCCCTTTGGGCCAGTGGAGCCAGTGGGGCCAGTGGGGCCCACATCGCCCTTTGGGCCCTGGGCACCTGTATCACCCTTGGGCCCGACATCGCCCTTTGGACCAGCAGGACCAGCGTCACCCTTGGGACCCGCAGGACCCATATCACCCTTCGGCCCCTCAGGACCCGCATTGCCCTTGGGCCCAGTGTCGCCCTTTGAGCCCTGGGGCCCGATGTCGCCTTTCACACCTGTTACCAGACCCGGATCTCCCTTGTCACCCTTTGGTCCCACGGGGCCCACATCGCCCCTGTCGCCCTTGGGCCCCTGGGGCCCAACATCACCCTTGGGCCCGGGGTCTTCCTGAATGCCCTCGATGAAAGCATACTTGGACACAAACATTCTCAGAAAGGGGATGCGAAAAAAGCTACACTTGTATTCTCAGGGCTCTGTGTGCAGAAACGCGACCATGAAGGAGATGTTCAGAGTCTGCTTGAGCGGAATGCCTGCTGTTCTGGTCTCGATGCCGATCATGTTTCCCTGGCCACTGATGATGACATTGTCATAGCACACACCGGAAGTAGAGCTCATGGGCAACACTGCATAGGTCAAGAATGGGTTGCAGAAGATGGATGTGGGTATGATAAAGTTGAGGCAAGGAATGAGCACTGTCAGCACCCCCTGCGGATCTGGCGCGAATGTGCACTGCATGTCAGAGACATTGAGAATGATCACCTGCTGCTTCCCAGAGCCCAGGCGGAGCACTCGTCCA
>CACRSC010001917.1:1043436-1076765 GCA_902651635.1 Mastigamoeba balamuthi | reverse complement strand
TAGGACCACCCGGAAGGATCCACCCACTCAGTCATAGTCAAAACAAGGATGCAGAAAATACACTCATGTTTGTGCAGCCTGGTATGTCATGGTGAAGCAGTCTATGGAGAGAGCAGCGTTGTCAGGGAACATGGGCTGGCCACCGTGTGGGTTCGGGTTTGCCTGGCCCTTCTGCAGGATCAGCTGGACCATGATGTTGCTGTTGTCCATGATGGAGAAGTTGCCCCATGCAGTATCGCCGTTGACAGTCATGTGGAAGGAGAAGTTGAACGTCATGCTGGGCTTGTAGGGGAGGCCATTTGACACGAGATAGCCAACACTCTTGATGGTTGCCGACCAGGGAAGGAAGATGATGGTGACTGTCCTGCCCACCTTGGACACCAGAGCAGAGAAGGTGCCTGTGTACATGGCGTTGGAGCTAACGGGCAGATTCACGTGCACAGAGTCAGTGAAATCCACTGATGTTCCTGGATCGCCCTTGTCGCCCTTGGGCCCCTGGGGTCTGATATCTCCCTGTTCACCATGCTGGCCATTGTAGCCCATTGGACCTCTCGCTTCAATGTCTTCTTTAGGTCCCTGAGGCCCCGCAGGTCCTGCAGGTCCCACATCACCCTTTGGGCCTGAAGGTTCTATGTCGTCCTTGATGCCTGTTGCCAGACCCAGATCTCCTTTGTCGCCTTTTGGTCCTGCAGGGCCCACATCACTCCTGTCGCCCTTGGGCCCCTGGGGCCCGACATCACCCTTATTACCCTTTGTCGCACCCCCCTGGCCGTATGCCCAGCCATTCAGGTCCACCCAGCTGCTCATGTTCAGACTGTCCCTCAGAAAAAAGGTGCTCTGACTGCGGCATCCCTGACCCAGGTTCGTCTGCGGTCCCTGGGCCCTTTCGGAGAGGGTTTTTGGAAATCAAAACCGTTTTCCATTTCCAATGGCCCCTTAAAGGGAATTCAACAAAAATTTTGGGAAAGTTTCATTTTCCGTTTATGATGACTTTCCTATATAGAAGTCGATTTGAAAGGTGCGAAGGTTAGAAATTCCGATGTGTATATCATAAGGGCCCAGAGGGAATTTAAGCATAAAAAAAGAGCTGGTGAATTTCAGTGTACTTCAGCCAACGACAGTCTGTTCAATATGTGAACTTCTATGATCACCACATTTGTCGAGATCGGCCTGAGACAGTGTGCACACTGTGTGTGTATACACTGTGTGCATTGGAGTTTGGTGACTGGTGTATTATTGTGTATTTGTATCAGAGGCCCTGTCTCAATGTGAGTGAATATCTATCAATATCTCCAGCAGAATCTCAGCACAACCACCACCAGCAAATGTCGCACCAGCAGTACCGCACATGCAGCCAGATGGGCCCCATGCCCTGCACTGGGGCGCCCTTTGGTTGCGCCTATGCAGTTGACCAGGGCCACGTGGATGTGGTCGACTCCAAGTACAAGGACCGGATGTCAGCCCTGCGGGCACTGAGCAACCATGAGCACAAGTGCAAGTACACAGTCCAGGTGTGTGTGACGGAGAACAAGCCCCTCATCATGTACCACTGAAGGCACACCAACACGGGCACAGGTGTGCAACATGAGGATGGCCTGCACACTGCCATTATGGTGAATGCCCTTCTCGAGAAGTATGGCACTGCGGTCATGCAGAACTTGTACACGTTGCAGCTGGGTGATGACCTGAAGGTGGCAGGCTTCGCTATCAAGCACAGCTTCACTGCCATAGTCCTGCTCAAACCGGGTATGCACTCTCCCTGCACGGGCTCTCACTGTCAGTACAGGAGATCTCAACTCCTGCATGGATGATGACGACTTTTTCCACTGGGAGCTCATGCGCATCATGAACCTCAAGAGGCCGGCCGTCGTGATAATCTTCAACACCAGGGACCTGGCCGACATTGTTCCCATGTGCAGAGCTCAGGCATCCAAGAGACAGAGGGTCTTCTCTTCCTCTGCTGTGACTTTCTTCTCTCGCATCTCCGCTGAGCTGCTGTGTGACTCTCTGATACACTTCTGCACACTGGGTGATGCCACTCACCTGAGCTTCTTTGAGAATCTGGCCAAGAAGCTCAACAAGAAATAAACGCCCCTGAGCAAGGCTAGGTTAGGAATTCCGATGATGGTATCTCCTGTCACTCTGTAAAATCATGCAGAGGTGTGAGATTCCTCTCGAGGCTGGGCAGAAGGTGGTCTACTTCACAGAGAACCTGGAGTGCATATTCGGCATTGTGCATGAGCCATGGACAAAAAGAGGCAAGAGGCTTCGTCTGGCCATTGTCGATGAAGGGAGCGAGACAGTCTGCAGTGACAAATACTCGAGAGTGGTGAAATACCACCCTGACTGGAGCAGTGTGTATAAATATGCATACATCTCAAGGCAGAACAAGCAGCTGATCGGGGAGCATGCATATATACACGAACAATTTGATGAGAGTGTCACATACACATACAAACAACTTGAACATTGAAGTCCAGAGTTTTTTTCTGCCCTCTTAATCAAGACATGGAGTACGCGAAGATTGCTGTGAGTGCCTATCTGGGCCTGTGTTCAGCAGTGTACACCTTCGGCTCAGCCATAGGCAGGCCCGACAGCCCAGAGGGCTTCTTTCTGACACTGTTGAAGATCCAGGCTGCCATAGAGTCGGGAATGCCTGTGACTGTCATTCTGGGCCCCCTCGTCTCGTCGTACCTCATATGGCATTTCAGCCATGGCCCGACCCTCTACATGCTCAGCACATCAGCATTCTGTGCAGGGTTCACCGCAATGTACTTCCTCACTGAGAAGATGCACAACAGGAGCACGGGTCCCAAGGCCTGAGACTGAAATCACCAGCAGTACACAGATGCCTCCGACTCCACCAACACACGAGCCTTCTTCGAGGATGAGAAGGGCACACACAGAGGTGCCTTCTTGGAGCACTTGGACGTCTTCAGCTCGGGGGCAGCCTTGGGGGCCTTGATGGATTTCTTTGTGCCAGATTTCGCCATCTAGATATGCCGCTGGTCATCACGTATCTCTTCCGCTGACTCAGAAAAAGTGATGTCATCAGTCTCTCTTTTGCCCACACCACAGCAAGCACAAACAACAGGATTCGATATGAGCGCACCTGTCCCTCTGCTCCACACCCACAAGGACCTCCTGGCCTGCACTGCCCACTGGAAGCGCGACATGATTCACTGCATCCTCGGCATCCTCCAGGTGTGGAGCAACACAGACTGGGCAGTGGCCCCCTTCCTGTGGAGTGTGCAGGACCTTCTGACAGATGCCGTGATGGCCCCATCCTCCAAGAGCTGGAATCGAGCTGCACCACCCTCAACCAGTTGTTCAAGAAGATGAAGCAGGCCCTCAAGTGGCACCAGCAGAGAACTAGAGGCCATCCTGAGGCACAATGCATGTGAGCCACAATAAAATCTGAGCAATCACTTGAAAATGTCCTCCACCGTGCTCACAGCCAGCCTGTCCGGGATGGCCATGTACATGCTCATGGCGCACCAGGGAGACAAAGAGGGCAAGAAGTCCTTTGTGGCCACGCCCATCATCCTGGTGGGCAGTGCAGGAGGGGTGTTTGGTGGGCTGGTGATGAAGTACTTTTAGCCAAATGTGTACAGAGCGATCGTGGGCAGCATCCTGGGCACCATCGTGTTCAACTATTTTCTGTTTGACTTCTGACAGAGAACACCATGGGCCCATTCAGTGCTGCAGACATTGCCGTGATCGCCATCATATCGGCAGTTTTCATGTACCACGAGACAAAGGCCGCGGCGAGCACAGAGGGGCAGCCCGAGGAGCAGGCCGTCGCTGTTAGGAGGCAGGACATCCAGAATGGCAGTGGGGCCGAGTTATCACGCATCAACTCCAAGGAGATGGAGCTGATATGCCAGGGTGTGCCCCTGCCTGCCAGGGACCCCTCTGATCCAGCTCTGTATGAGGCCAGTCTGGACATCCTGCTCGAGAAGACTGCAGGTCTGGCCAGCACATACAAGAAGCAGAACGTCTGCAAGACACAGAAGTGGGTCCCCAGCAGTGCACGCACAGTGAGGCAGACTGTCCAGGCATGCAATGCGATGAGGTACCCACGACTGGTGCCTAGGGCCCCCTACCCCATCGAGCATGATGATATGTGAAAATCTGCACCACACTAATGAAAAAGAGATATGTCGGGTTCCTGTTATCAGAACAGTCTTATCAAGCCCTGGGAGAGAGATCCCACCACCCTGTGCCCAGCCGAGTCCACTCTCTTCACAGAGGACTTTGAGCACTGGGCCTCCACCATCAAGGCATCATACGCGCCGAAGAACATCAGCATCTGGCCGGCATGGACGCAGCCCGAGGAGCTCATGTGCTATTCACCGATGCAGATGATGAGTAACAGGCACCTGGAGACTGGGCTGTTTATGATTGTTTGGAGGGGTACTGGCCTGGCGTGAGTCCCACCCTGCTCCGCCTTGCAACTGAGATGGTTCTCGGCCTTGCACGTGGTGACACTGAGCTCGCACTGACAATCATGCACCACATGTGGAACGACCTGTCTGAGTGCAACTGCAATGTGAAGAGGAGGAATCGGTACTCACGAGGCTTTTTTGACGATCCGCGAGATGTTGGCCCCACACCAGCAGGTGCCCTGTACCATGTCCCACTCACCGCGTACGCTATTAACGGTCTTTTGGACTGTGTTCTGGATTGGCACTGATGCCTTGCAGCGGACGCACCATGCCATGAGGCCTTTCTTTGAGAACATGTCTTCTCTCTCTGCCCTGACGGGGTTCAGAAAATAGATGCAGTGTTTTCCTGCCAAAAAAAGGTGCAGACTGTGATGTAAGAGCACTATGTAGATGCGCTGATGTAGGATGTGGGCATCTTAAAAAGCACCATGTGGGCATCCCACTAATAAACACTGCTCAACCATACCTGACAATGGCACTGCTCAAGATCACCCGCTGCCCCACTGTCTCTGCTGCGTCCCTGCGTGCTGGTGCTCCTGCTCCTGTGCCACTCCTGTCATCTACATCTGCCAAGAAGCCACCCAAGCACCCAGCAGAGGCCGAGCTGCCTGGCCCTGACACCAAACACGTGCACTCAGATCTCCAGATGGAGGCACGTGCCCCAGCGCCGTCGGGCTTCATCGACATGATCCTGCACGAGGAGATCATTGAGATGCCTGGTGTGTCGTCATTGGCACACCTGGAGGCCACAATCAAGGCCCTCGAGGAGCTGGTGAACACCTGGCTTGCGTCCAAGGAGCCATACCCCATGGACCTCGATGACATCTGGGGCCTGCTGGGCTACATGCAGAAGTGTCATGCTGTCACAAAGATCAAGTGATCCCTTCAAGGTTCGAGCCCTTGAGTTTTGCCTCCATTTCTCGACCCCTCAAGTTTTGCGCCCATTTCTTGACCCCTCGAGTTTTGCGCCCATTTCTTGACCCCCGAGTTTTGCACCCATTTCTCGACCCCTCGAGTTTTGTGCCCATTTCTCAACTCCTCAAGTTTTCCTCTCCCAATTTTTACAGTTTTATAGATTGCCTACTGACCAGGAAATGTGCCTTCAGAGGGAGATGACTATGTCTGCACTCAGATCCCCACTGAGGGTGGACACTGTGCCCGAGATGTGTACTGTCTGACTCTGAGAGTGGCAACACACTGGTGCCTGCAGGCCCCCAACAAGAAGGTCAGCAAGATGGCCAATAACACACTGTTCAACGCGGTCAAGAGGTCCATTCTCTGCCAGCTGATGCCTGACCAGCCCCCCAGCCCAAGTGCCGTGGGTTTTCCTGTGGGTCCTGTGGGTGTCCCAGAGGGCACTGTGACCAAGTGGGCAATGGAGATGGAGCTCAAGAAGACCGACCTCAAGAAGGAGTGCATCGCGGCCGAGCTGAGGAGAACTGAGCTAGAGATGGACCTGCGCAAGACCCAGATGAAGACAGAGGTGGACTGAGGAAGAGCCAGATGGAGGCGAGCCTGCACAAGACTGAGATGGAGATGAGCCTGCGCAAGGTCGAGCTGGAGGTGAGGGTGTGCCTGTTCAAGCTCGAGGTCGAGAAGATCAGGGCAATGAAGGAAGCTGTAGCAGAGGCACCGAAGAAGCCACTCGTGTACCTGACCACCTTCCTCCTCAGCAAGGGATACCAGGCAGGGACTGCAGGAAAGCTGGAGGTGGAGTTCTACCAGGACGTGCACAATCTGTACTGGATGAAAAAGGGTCAGATGCCGGACAGAAGGGAAGGCGGCTTTTATGCATACCATAACGAGGACATGCCCATCATCGAGGAGGTGTGAGAAGGCTCATCCCTGAAGAAGGCTATGGATCGCTCCTGCTGAGCCCGTGAACCTTGCTCTGCCTAACACCCAATAAAGAATATCTGCTCCCAGGGTATTATGGGAACACATGTTAATCACCACCAGCATAAGGGTCGAGAACTTCATCCCTGTCGATCCCAGGAGGGACACGGTGGGCATGGGCTGTGAGAACATGACGCCTGAGGCTGCTTGAGAGCATCAGCACTGTGTGTACTCGTGCTGTGCTGACCGCCCCCAGAGGACAGGCCTCTGGGGCCCAGGCCGCCAACAGAGAACCGTCCTCCCCCAGGACACAGAGGATGCGATCAGCACCAACAGGTCGCTGAGGATGATGCTGGTCATCGTGAGCGGGCTGCTCATCATGGCACTGCTCATGGGGCTGTGAGGCCTGTGAGACCAGGCGTTTTTCTTATGTGCAAAGGGCAAGAGAATGACCAAGAGGGATAGAGATAGGAATAGCTCGTCGCCAGCTGTCCGCGGGCTGCCTCCCCACCCAGGGGACCAGTGGGAGATCCACAAGCTGCACGAGGCCCACATGATCAGCATATACAGCAAGCCCATGCCATCGTTGTCCAGTAGCTTGTACCTGCTCAACGGGGATGACAGGGCCTGCATCTTGCACTGGGGCATAGCCGAGGAGCACTGCATGAACAAGACGTACCTGCTCTACATGAGGAAGGAGGAGAGGCCTCTGCTGCACTTTGTTGGCATGGCTGAGTCGTTCTGCAGTGCAGAGCCCAGCCCCCACATATCAGAGGAGGACACCCTGTGCCAGGACCAGAAGGCACGTGCTGCCGTCATCTTCGGGGCTGAGCAGATGCCGCCCTCTGCTGCAGACAACAGGCACAGGGCCCCGGGCATCCTTGATGCACTGGGCCTCACGCCTTTGGGCACGGGCATCATGCTGGGCTTTGTACTGCTCCTCGCGATGCAGTACCTGAGAAGGTGAGAAGAGCAAACAGAGAGCTCCAGTTGTGTGCCCTAAGAGTCGGATTCCTGAAACTGAATTCCGGGAGTTGAATTCCCGATAGTCGAATTCCCGGTTCCGCAGTGAGTCTGAGGGTGTCAGAGAGTGTGTGAGAGTGTATGGGTGTGAAGAGTGAATGTGTATCCCTTGGGTGTTCCGCTTCCTTGGGCTGGTTCCGACTTTGTTCAGGGCACGAGGGTTGACCAGAGAGAAGGGGTGGGTGTATCTTTTGTGTACCTCTTTTTTTCTCCCAAAGGTTTTTGAGTTTGAGTGTTTTGCCCTGACCACACCCTCAGGGTGCATCAGATCGAATCCCCCTCGGCGCATTCCTTTTCACCCAGAGACACAGAGATTCACCCCACCCCTCCTGGGAGTATCTCTTCAGAGGTGCCTCCTCTCTCTCCACCTAAGTGCACGGCCTCAATTGATCTGCACCGAGAGTGAATGTAAGGCAAATCAACTGAATGTAAGGACCCAACATGTCCTCAGTCGGTCCCACAGGTGACCCGATGTAAGGTGTATTGGGAATTGGATTCCCGACTCCCGAGGTGTGTGGGTGTGTCTTACGGTTCCGGGAACCAAGGTGAGCCCTGGGGTGTGTCTCTTGGGTGTTTCGATTCCTGGCGGTGTGCCCTTTCAGTGTTCCGGTTCTGTCTTTGGTCAGGGCACGAGGGCTGACCAGAGAGCAGGGAGGTGTGTACCTTGAGTGTACCTTTTTCTTCTCCTAAAAGTTTTTGTGTTTGGTGTTCTGCCCTGACCACTTCAGAATTAGAGGCAATATAGCAGCTGCATATTGCGCAGATTCCACCCCAGGAGATTCTTCCCGGAGATTCACCTCCCTGGAGATTCTGCCCCGATATTCGCCCTGGAGATTCTCTCCCCTCTGACTCAGTGAACCTGCAGTGCATCCTGACGTCGGCGGGTCTTTTTAAGGGCACGCCAACAAACCCACAATCCTACAACTAAAAGAGTGCCCACACCCATCAGAGCCCACCATGCCCGCCAATGCCTCCAACTCCTCCAATGCTCCCAACGCCCCCAGTGCCGCCAAGAAGCTCGTGCACCTTGAGGGCCTCGTGAACGAGTGAGTCGTGTCCGCCGACCCATACTCTGTGGACCTCGACGACCTCTGGGCACTGCTGGGCTACTCGAGGAAGGACCACTCGATCACCAAGCTGAAGAACACTCTCAAAGGTGTGTCTTGGGTTTCCCTGTGTGCTCGGGAAAAGGGTTTAGGGTTTCTCTGCGTGCTTGGGAAAAGGGTTTAGGGTTTTCCCTCATGCTCGGGAAAAGTCTAAAGGGCACTCCCAACAACTCAGAAGTGGTCTCAAGGGTACTTCCCCTCCAGGAGGACACGGTTTATCATCAAGGATAAAGCGCCTCCATCAGTTTACCATCAAGGATAAAGCTCAAACCGGTTCCCTAAGGATCGGGAATTGAACATTGATCAATCCCCTAAGGGTTGGGAATTGAACATTGATCAATCCCCTAAGGGTTGGGAATTGAACATTGATCAATTCCCTAAGGATCGGGAATTGACCAAACATCAATTCCATCTGGGTGTGGGATTGACCAAATGACTGACTGTCTGAAACTCAGAGGATAAGGACTACATTAGGGTCCAGACTCAGCCAGAGGAAGGACACCGTGCTCGTGATGACTACAAGCTCACTCTGAGGGCGGCGACACAGTGGTGCCTCACAGCGCCCAACAAGGAGATCGGCCAGGCCACATACAACATGCTCTTTGAGGCTGTGTCCAAGGCGCATGCCCAGGGCTCAGCTGCCTCACCATGGGCCCCTGATAAGAGCACTCTGACGATATCGTGGAAGGTTCAGTATGAGACCAGAATGCACAAGCTGAACATCGAGGAGAAGAAGGTGAGCATGTCCTACCTCAAGCTGCTGCTCAGGGTCAGAGTTGATGACTGGGACAGGATTCTCATCAAGGACTTGGTCTGGAACAACACCAAGATGCCCGAGGCCAATGATAAGCCCAGGGTCATAACAGAGTCCCCTGCTCCTGCACGTCATGCCCTTCCGATCTCGGACTTCCTGAAGGAGAAGGGCGTGCACTGGGAGAGGCTGACGCCCAAGGAGCACAACATATACTTGGTCGCGATGGTCAAGGAGTACCAGCGGGCACATGGGCACGCACCCCCAAAAAGGGAGCAGTGGGTCGACAGCGCATCCAGGATGGTGAATCACTATACAGATGACAACAGGCCCCAGTTCGAGTGCGCATATGAGATGGTGTGCCCCATGCCTCTTCTCCTCTGAGTCTCACATGTCGACCTGAATTCCCCAAATCCTCCCCTGAACTGGGCCCAGAATACACCCCAAACAATGCTCTCTGACAAAGCCCATTATGGGACTCTGTGTTCGTGTGTTCACGAGAGAAGGAGAAGGGCAATGCCCACGTCCACCATGATTATCAGAGTGCCCGCCATCGAGTTGTTCATCTTGATGCAGGTCTGATAGATGTCTAGGGGCAGGCCTCCCGGTGTGCTGCCTTTCATCTCGCCCAGTCTGCACGCAAGCCTCTCACTGAGGCAGTCGAGTGCCACCAGGTCTCTCTTGATAAGTTCAGGCTCTCTGCACTTCACACACCTCATGGGGCAGTTCACCTGCATGCTCGGCTCCTGAAACTCCCTGAGTGCCCATGGCCACCTCACGGCATGGGAAGTCACTCTGCTCCACTCATTGTACGAAACGGTCCATGGGTCCTTGAGTGCATACCTCTTGCACTTGAAGTCGAGCTTGTCAGAGCGTGATGACTCCGAGCGGTACACTGGCCATGAGAACTAGGGCATTCTCGATCCTAATTCCCCATGGCCGAAAATGACTCTCATTTGAGCACCACAAGAAGCATGATCACACTGAGGCCAATGCCCGTGACCATGATCATTGTCCCCGGGCTGATGTCACTGTCATCGATCTTGTCCAGTGGCTCGATTTTGTTGCCCTTCCCAGCTCTCTTGGCCAGTGATCAGAGGAAACTGCTTCACTCGGCATGCATCTTCACTATGTTAGTGCACTCGGCTGCCCTGGCCTCCTTCTCCTTGGTCTTCAGCATGTTGGCATACAGCTGCACTTCAGCTGGGTTTATGAGAAGAGACTCAGTGGTGATCTTCCAGCACTTCAGGTTGTTCCAGTCCGAGGCGAACACTGACTCCAGCATCATCAAAACGGTATACTGCTCCTCGACCTTCTCGACAGACCATGGGTCTACATGGACCTCTGGCTGGCCCACAGCCAGGCTTGGAGTCGGGCAACTGGGGTTGGCATTTGGATTGGGAGCTGGGTGATAGGGATTGAGAGAAGGGGTCTGGGGCTTCGGTTCTGACTTGGGCTTGATGGCGTTGACCAACCAGTCAAAGAAGCCCATTTTTTTCTTCACAGTCAATCCAGAGAAAAAGAAAGAAGCATGGATCCCCTCACTGCTCAGATGGTCTCCTCTGCAGCAGCTGCCTCTGCCACACTGGCACCAGCCCTGCATGAGTGCGTCCTGGCATATGTCAGTCTCGGCCACCCTGCAGCCCGTGCTGCATTCGCCTTCACCGTCGCCAACAGCCTCATGCTCATCATCAAGCCCAACTTCGCATTCGACAGCAAGGGCAGGCCACAAAACTGGGGCTCTGCACTCAACAAGACCCGCGTCCCGTGGTGGGTCCCAAGCGTGGCCGTGGCCGCTGTCTTCGGGCTGCTGATCTGACAATTTCTAACAGGCAAGTCTAAGGTGTGAGGTCCACCAAGAATGTCCACTGCCCAGTTCACATGCCGTGCAGAGCAGTTCGAGTATGTCATATGCAAGTTCATCGTGTTTGTGGATAGCCTCGTGCATGAGGAGCCGAGCAAGGCCCTGGTTAAAACCCTGGCCGAGCTGCCCACCTCTGCCCTGGTCCTGCAGATGCTCCATGCCATTGAGACCAACTGCGCCATTCTGGATGAGGTTGTGTGCACCCGCAGGCTTGAGGGCATCCGTAAGGCTCTTGTGAAGGAGATATCGCACTCCATGACTGGCGTGATGAAGGAGATGTGGGATCTCATGGATTGTGCATGTGCGGACATTGAGCTGGGGGAGAGATTTCTGAGGTACATCACCGTGGTGCTCAAGCTTCTGGAGGACTGAGCGCAGACAGAACAACGTCTTTTTCTTACCCCTGTACCATGTGATAACTGCATGTCATGCCCCGTGAGATTGACATCAGCCCCACTGCCTTCACTGTTGACGCTGTGCAGATGGCGGTCGAGAAGGAGCAGGAGGCCAAGGACACGGCCCCAAAGAAGGACAAGGAGACCGAGCACGTCCTTCAGAACTTCAAGAAGTCGCTTCAGAAGATGCAGACAGCTGCCCTGTGTGTCGAGACCGAGCAGGCCAAGGTGCAGGTCAAGGACGACACCAAGAAGCAGCAGGATGCAGAGGAGGCCAAGAAGAAGCCCATCATCACCAAGATCAACAGGTACCTCACGGCTTTCCCGAACCTCGCAGGCGTGGTGCCCAAGATCAGCATGCGGGCCAGTCTGTAGGAGGTACAGGAGGTGCTGAATATCATCCACGAGGAGATCACGAGCCAGAGGTCCCTGTACCAGCTGCATAAGTATGTGAACATGGTGTTTGTCGTGCTCGAGACCACATGGAAGAACGGCAGTGGTGCCCCGAGCTGGGTGCCCCCGCAGATGTGCCTCAACCTCACAAACATGTTCATGTACTACCGGCAGGGCCTGTTCGACAAGGAGATCGTGCCTGTCCTGATGGAGATTGACATCGAGTACCCGTGGCTGGGCAGGCAGTCGCTCATCTGGAGGACGCTGGAGGTGTTCACGGAGGCACTGACCAAGATACACATCATCAACTCTGACCCTGAGGCAGTGCAGATTCTCATGCAGAAGGGCACTAAGGACATTCCTGACCTGGAGAAACTGTGAAAATCTCAGAAACAGTATTGAGTTTCACTTTCAGGTTCGATGCTCTCTGTTGACTGGTCTAACGTTGCCCTGGGGGTAATGGGCGTCTACATCGTGTACAGCATCCTCACAAAGGACGAGATTGCCCAGGTGGTTCGCATCAGCAGGAGGGGCTTCCCCATGAACTACTGTGACTGCACCATGACTGAGGCCGTGTACCCTGCATACTCAAATGTGGGGCCTTACGCCGTGCAGAACGTCTAGTGATGCTGTTTTTTTTCTGAACCAAGAGTTCATACGGCTTGACTGAACTCACCTTCACACAATGGACAGCACTGGCTCCACCACCATCTACTGCCTCAAGTGCCGTGTGCAGAAGGCCCCGAAGGAGGGCACGCTTCACATCAAGGAGGTGTCGTTCCTGTCGAAGAAGAGCAAGACACCCATGAAGTGCAGCCGCTGGGTCGCTGAGTGCTCTGAGTGCTCAAGGCCCATGAGAAGGTTCGCCAAGGGCTCAGCCTTCAGCTCTGCTCCCGCCGATGAGGTCGTCTCTGCCTGAGGCTTTTTTCGGACATGAAATAAAGGACACATGGGAGGAATCATCTCTACTGGCAAACCTGTGGAGTGGCGCCCATCCAGCACCAACCCCGTCAAGGGCCTGTTTGACAGCCTGTTCGGGGGTCTCCAGCCCATCACCAACATCCCATCGAAGGTGTCTGGGTGGGGAGACATCCTCGTGTGGGGCACTGTCATCATCAGAAGCAGTATGCTGTTCATGATCGCATACTCTTTCATAAGTGGACACCAGAGCATCGAGGGCTCTCTGTGCGCTGGTGGTGACATTGCTCAGACTGTCGCAACCAGGGGCAGGATCTGAGAGAAGATATCATCAAAACACTATTCAACGTCTTTGTTGAACATGGAATTCTGCTTCACCGAGACCCGCCCCTGCGCTGTCTGTTTATCTGACACCACTTTCATTGAGAATGATGAGTGTTGCCTCGTGTGCACTGCCTGCGGGTGGATTGACCGTTCTTCTCGCGCTTTCAGCCTTGTCGCTTCTGTGCAGCATGTTGATCTGTTTGCTCACTGCCCTTATCACCTTTGCAACTGCTTTGTGCACACACGTGCTGTACCCTCTGTGGGTCACTATAAGAAGAAGTTCCACCACAATGAGTGCCTCAGCCAGTGAAGGTATCAGGACCCTCAAATACCTCTGCGCGACTGGGACTGCATTGTGCAGGAGGCAGAAACTGGAGTCTATGGGGCCAAAGAAGATCTCACTCGAGCTTTTATGATCCTCATCTGCCATGCCGTGGGCCTCAACAAGTACCGTAAGCGCTGGAAGAGCATCCTCTGGAAGCTCAACCTGAACGTGAACTACGACGAGCCCCTGCTCGAGTTTATGGAGTGGGCCAAAAGCTCCTTCGCCCTTCTCGTCCACTCCTTCAAGTTCCACAAGGCCTCCATGCCCAAGTCCATCTCCTGCAAGGGCCTGCACGAGTGCCACAACTTCATCTCCTACAACTACGTGACCCGCAAGCAGCTCGAGATATGGGATGACTGGAGGTTTCACCACGAGTTCCCACTTCCCCACTTTCATGCCAAGCTGCACGCCCTGGACGATGTCATGGAGAAGATGTGTGCTGAGCTCGACCTCCCCTTTACCCACTCTACTGTCATCAAAAGACCAAAAATACGTTATTGTTCTTAGGGTCACAGAACAATGGGTGCCTCCCTCGGTGCTTCCACCGCTGTGTGTGTGCCTGCACTTGGAAACAGCTTAGCCAGGGTGTGAGTCACCTCATCCTCTCTCGTGGGCCTCCCCAATTCCATGGGCTTTCCTTGGCGCGTGCTCAGATTGAACTTGATCTTCCTGTTTCACAGAGCCTGTGCTCCCTGCTCCGTCCGCAGAGATTCCATGTTAGTAATGGGCCTGTCCTTTATCAGCAGAGACTTCTTTGACTGCACAGAGGCCAGACTGTAGAACTTGAGAAGCTTCAGGATGGCGAACCTCTTCACGGACAACAGCTTGTCCCACGAACGGTCACGATACACACTTCTCTTGATCCAGGGCAGCAGAGTGGCATTCTTCAGGCTTGTAAGGAAGTCTTCCGAAGACGCCAGTGCAACCTCTACCGTGAACTGGGCATTGGTCAGCATTGGCAGGATGGCCTGTTGCAGCACCGTCTTCATGTCCAAGGACATGTATTTGCTCATTGTCAGTCTCTCCTGGATGCCTCTGATCTGCTTGGCAGAGTCGTCACCATTCTTCCCTGGGCTCATCTTCTGCAGGTACTTATAGATGTCATTGGCTATCTTGGCCATACAGCTCTCGTCTCTGTCAAGCTCACCTGGCTCCTTCACCCTGGGTCTCTTGTGGCTCACTGTTCTGCCTTCCTCCCTCTGCGGCACACTGGTGTCCATTGCAGTGCTCAGTGCTCCACCTGCTCCGCCGTCATCGCCGTCCTTCCTTCTCTGGGGGTCGGCACTTGTGGCATCAGGTGCTGGGTTCACAGAGGCCTTGTTGAAGGTCACAGTCTCCTCACTCTGTGGCTGCTTCAGGTGATCATGCTCCTCTGACACGGTCTGGAACTTGGCGAGAAGCTCCTGGTACTCTGATGCCTTCACGAGCAGCTGGCTTTCTGCAGAGCTCAGCTTCATCTTCTTCTCCTTCTTCTCATCCTGCAGGGAGGCGATTGTGTTCCTCAGCTTGCCCAGCTTGGCCATCTCCTGCTGCATGAGAGTGGCATGGTTGAACAGCATGGTCATGCACTCAAAAATGAACTTGTACTGCTCTGCGATGATGTCCTTCTTGGCCTTGCTGACCTTGCTATCCTTCTCTCTGCTGAGAGTCTTCAGCTCTGTCTTCAGCTTCCTGATCTCCTTCTCATTCTGCAGCTTGAGTTTCGCCTGGGCTTCGAGAAGACTGATAATGTGATCCTCCTTCTCCTGCAGTTTTGCTGACAGGCTCTCTTTCTGCCCTATGTTGTCTGCTACCTGCCTGTACCTTTCCACCAGGGCATTCACTGAGCCGTACACATTGCCGCCCTCCTTCAGCAGTGCATCAATCTTCGTCTGGGTGCTACTGAGTTTCTGCATGCCATCATCAAACGTCTTCTGCATCATGGCTGTGGACTCACTGATGTTCTTCTGTGCCCTCCCGATGCTGCTCTTCATGTCCTTCTTAGCAGTTTTGATGGACTCCTGCATGCCTTCCTTTGCATCTGAGATGTGACCCTTCATTCTTCTCTGGACTGTTGTCAAGGTATCCGCAACCGTGCCAAAGAGCCTCTCAGATGATTCAGAGGCATCCTTGATCACCTCCTCTGCCTGCCTGAGGCGTTCTGTGACGTCTTCCTTGACATTCTCAATGCTTTTATTCTGCGATACCTGTACTTCCTTCACCTGCTCGATAACCAGCTTCATGTCATCAGAGATGCTGCTGGACATGTCCTTGAGGTCTTTGACTGCACTGCCAATGCTCTTTCTGGTGCTTTCTGTTACCTTGCCTGTCTTCTCTAGCTGTTCCTTAGCGTCCTTCAGCAGTCTCTCCAGACTGCATGTTCTATCTTTCCATACAGTGGTGGCTTGCTCAATCCCCAACAAGGTCTTGAAGTTGTCCAGCATGTTCCTCAGGTTTGAGAACTCCTTCTCCAGATTCGTGAAGGATGGGCTGTTTCATTTCTGGTTCTTGATGTCTTTCTCCAGGCTGCTTATCAGCCTGTTTATGATGTCATACTTGTTCTCTGCAGAGGCAATTGCCATCTTCATGCTCTCCCACTCTGCCAGTGAGGGAATCCTGCTGAGAGCATCCTTGATACTCTTGATCATTTCTGTGGTTGTGAGCTTGCCTCTGAAATTGGTCATCAGGTTCTGGTTCAGTGTGTCGGCCACCTGTTTGACTGCCTCTGGTGACAAGTTCTTCTTCAGTTGCTCCACCACCTTGTCCATGGCCTTCCTCTGGGCCTCTCCTTGACTAAAGAGATTGCCCAGCTTCTCCAGGTTCTCCATGTATACCTGCATGTCTGGGACATTCTTCAGTGTCTTCTTCATGGTTTCAAGAGTGAAATCAGCCTTCTGTGTCAATGACTTCATGCCTGCTGTGGTGGTTTTCAGCTTGGTTGATGCACGGGTCATGGCTGCCGAGCCCTCTAACAGTGCCTCCTTGATGTTCTTCGGAGCAGATGTCAAAGAGTCGGACACCTTCATCAGTGCTTTGACTTGTGCCTCAAGCTTCTCTGCCTGCGATTTGATGCCAGTGATCTGAGATCTGTGATGATGCCACTGATCATTCGCTTCTGCTCCTCTGTTGCACCTGTGGCATTCTCCAGTCTCTTGATCAACTTGTCGAGCTCTGTGGTGTCATGCATCTTGGGCAGTTTTTGCAGCTCTTCCTTCATGGCCTGGATGGCCCTGTTAACCTTCTCTGTCTCGCTCTCGTACTTCTTGCCCAGGTGTTTCTGTTCAGCCTGGACTCTGGCCAAGCTGCTGTTCAGATCTGAGAAGTCAACCTTGATGTCCATGTTCTGGATTGCCTCCTTCAGTTGGTTAATAGTCCCTGTCTGTGCCTGCGAAACGAGTGACAGACCCATGAGATTGTCCACGATGGCCTGAATGTGATCCACCTCAGAGTTGGCAGGGGAGAGAGCCTCGACCTGCAGTGCCTTAACCCTCTGTATGAGCTCGTTGAGGTTCTCCTGCACCTTGGCCCTGTTGGCCTAATCGGCAGTACAATGGCCCTAAAAGTACTCCTTGAGATTGTCGAACCATGTGCCCAGTGTGCTCATCATGGACTTTGATATGATGTCCATGATGTCTCTCACAGCATCCTCGTTCTGCCTTTGCAGCTTCATGATGTGCTTGGTGATCGTGCTCGTGTCCACAGGAATTTCCCTCCTCTTGATGTCATCCAGAAGCCCCTTGATGGTAGTGAACTCTGTCCTGCCCAGTGTGTTCATGCTCGAGGCGAACCTGTCAATGCTGGCCTGGATACTGGCGACGGTCTTGCTGCTTTCTTCCCCAGCTGCTCACTTGTTCAGTGCATCCCACAGTTGAGCGAGACCAGTGTTGGTGCTCAATGCCATTTGCGTGATGACACCCAGGGCTGTTCCTTGCTGGCTGAGAGTCATGTCAATGCTCTGCAGTTTGTCCATGACCTGCTTGTGGGCTTTACCGAGACTGCCTCTCAGACCCTGAATCGACATGCAAATAGCTGAGGCATCCACGAGAAGTGTGTTGGCCCACTTGGGCAGGTTCTTCCCCAGCTTCATGAGGAACTTGTCCAGAGTAGCATTCAGGTTGGTGAGGTCTTTGGGATTCTCGGGGGCTGGAACGGGGATGGCTCGCTTGATTCCCACAAGAATCTCGTGGATCTCCTTGTCGTGGTCACTTCTGGTCTCTGACGCATGCTGTGTGAGCACCACATTCAGGTTGAGCTCCATGCACTTTATGGAATCCACCAGCTCCTGGGGCATCACAGCAGTCACGGTTTGTGTGCCTCCCCTGGGCACATTCGATGGCAGAGGTGGTGGATTGAACTGCATGGTGTGGGGCTCTGATGGAAGCTCCCTGTCTCCACTGGGTGCATCCGGGCCTGGGCAGTACCTCCCACACCGAGGTCAATCTCTTCTTCCTCTCTGTCCTCTCCATCATCAGAGGGCTCTTCCTCATCATCGTCCACAGCCTCTGGGTTCTGGAACAGCTGCTCTGCATCCACCATGAAATCCTCGTTCATTTCCCCCGCATGATGTACTTGTAGTACAGGAAGGCCTGCATCAGACCGTTGCGCTTCTTGCTGCTTCCCCCCAGGGGTCCGTTCATCTTCAGTATCATCTTCTGCTTCTTGAACTGGTTGCAAAGCTCGATAAACATCTTGACAAACTCCATGCAGGTCTCATCGTGGGCAAAGATGTTGTGCCTCATGAGGTCCCACTCTGCCTCACCATCCAGCACCACCTTCAGCCAGTATGAGTTCTCTGCATCCTTGCAGTTGTGAGGCCTGCCCAGGCCCCACGAGATGAAGTCCCACACAAACTTGTGCAGGCTCTCTGCATCAGACTCCATGTTAAAGATCTTCTCCAGGGCAAAGCTCAGCGCTACAGTGCGCACCTGTGCTGTCCTTCAAACACTTGCATTGGGAGATCGGAGTGCCTCGTTCAGCCTTGCCTCAATGTACTTGGCTGTGTTCTTTCATGCTGTGCCCGACTTAAACACGAAGTTGATGCCCAGTGAGTCCACGTCAATCGGGGTGACTCTGCTGAGGCTGAACATGGTGGAGGCTCCAGGGGCCATCACATGGTCCTTTGCATGCCCGAGTGGGGCTGGAGGAACAATGTCATGCTCGCTGGGCTCCTCTCCGCCATAGTTGGTTGCTGTCCTGTTGTACTTGGTTCTGTCCGGGTGCCTGAAATTAAGCAGATAGGCTCCAGACATCTTTAACTCTCGGGTTAGAAAAAGCACTGCAGTGTATTTCAGTTGTCCAGAGCTGCCATGATGGAGTCCACCAGCTCGTCCCTGGAAGGAACATCTGCAGGGGCAGGTGTGTTCACAGGAGTGCTGGGTACAAAGGCCTCTGTCTGCACCTTCTTCAGGACTGGCGCTTGCTCAGGCTTCTCAGATGCTGTCCTTTTCTTCCTCTCATGGATCTTGTTCTTGTACAGCACCATGCAGTCACCAAACACCATGCACTTGCCCAGAAGGTGGGACGCTGCCTTATTCCCGTCCTCGCCCCAGTCCTTCAGATTCCTTAGCCCAAGGACAGTATCCTGGGCAGGATGCAGGTACACGATCATGACCTCCGGGCACGAAGTCTTCGAGGCATGAGTGCACAGGAACTGCACTCATGCTGGCGAGCAGCAGGGCATCTGAATGCACGCCTTGAGCTCTGTCTTGCCCATGATGGAGAACAGGCTTCTCCACCAGCACTTGGGCGCATTCGGCTGCCTCTCGGGGTCCGAGTCTGAGACACTGTCATCTTCGATTGGGACTTGCGCAGGGGGTACAGGGACATCCGTCTTGTTCACGTCCACAAAGGTCTCTATGTACGTCTTGTCAGGAATGACCTGTCTGTAGATCTCAACACTCTCGTCATGCTGGTACTGCTGATGGAACTCCTGCAGTGACAGGTTCCTGCCCCAGGTCTTCAGCAGCTTATAGGACGGCACAGGTATGATGGTGAACTTGGTCTGCTCAAAGCCCGGCTCCCTGCGCAGACTGGCCTCAAAGATGTCGATCAGCTCATTGATCTTGTCAGGCATCAGCTTGCTCTGATTCCCGTTCTGCATGATGGCCGAGATGACAATGCCCAGCACCCCGTAGCAGCCCGTCCAGCCCTTGTCCCGGAGCAGCAGAAGCGCTTCTTAATGGTCTCTCCGGTCTACTGGCAGAGCTGCAGCTTGACTTCGTGCACGATGTTGAACATGAGGACACTTGACACTCAGAGGTGTTGTTATGAAATGAAGTCCGACACGTCACTTGTTCAGATAATCCTCGAGGAAGGGAGGGCGACTAGATATGTGCAGATACTTTATGGGGTATGAATAGTCGACGGATTCCAGGAATCTGTTTGCCTTCTCAAAAATCAGATCGTGGTCCAGCTTCACGTACAAGTGGTGCCTGATCTTGATGCCCACGTGCATGTGCAGTCTTGACCCACGAGTGTTGTGCCCGATCTCTGCACTGGCTGTCACCTTGTAGTCCACCACGAGCTCGGTCCCCCATGTCCTGGTGGGGTCAGGCAAGAACACGTACTTGTTTATCAGTGGATCACGCCTCTCCTGAGTTCCAAACTGCGCGAATCTGGAGAGATGCTCAGACCCGTCGAACATCTCCTGGGCCATGTTGTACAGCGGCTCTGACAGTGCCTCCAGCTCAGCATCACTTGTGCCCGCAAGCCTCACATTCATGTTCATCATGAGCATGAAGTTGGACACAAGGATCATATCTCTGCCGAGCTTGTTGTGCATGAACCAGGGGTTGATCCACTCAAATGTTCCTCTGACCTCGGACATCCTTCAGTTTCTCTGTCAGAAAGTCATGATGCATGAGCTCTTTCAGCATCTTCTCCACAGATGTCAATCACCTGTTGAAGGAGTCATCCCGGGCCATGTCGATGCTCTTCTGCCTCTCAATCTCCTCTGCGAGCTGTGCAATGTCCCTGACGAGACGCAATATGATTTCCTCAAACCGGTTCATCTTACTTCTTTTCCTAAGATGTTCTTTTAGAAAATGGCTCTGTCTGTGTGGGATCTCTACGTCCTCAATGTCATATCCATGTACCTGTACTACAGGCCAGAGGCCAAAGACTACATGCCCACACTGCCTCCAAATCCAGGAAGAGAGCCTGGACACGTGAAGCAGAGATGTCTTAATGGGTATCTGTGGTATGAGGATCTCCTGTTTTTCCTTAGGTGGCCATGAAGAGAGAATGAAGCACCTCGTATTCCTGAACATCTCCGCCCAGTCCATGAATGTAGAGCTGCCCAGTGATATCTACAGCAACATCAAGACTGCCTGCATCACGCACTGGGATCTGAACAAGTACCCCTTGGGATTCCTGCCCTTCATACAGCTGAAGTTCACTGGCTGCTTCGAGACGAGGTCTGTGGCTTTTGGGGCCCACCTGTTCATGCTGCAGATTCCTTGTGCTACACTGTTCACACCCATGCATCTGTATCTTAGACCGCAATCGTGGTGCAGAAGGTTCACCGTTGAGCTCTATGGTCCCAGGGAGAATCCGTCTCCCCTGGCCATCCCTGCAGACATGTTCATCCTTCTCTGGATAGACGTTAAGACAGACAACTGCGATGGATAATTCTTTTTTCTCATGAATACCAATAAAGAGAGAGACACATGACTGCATCTGGAGTTGACCACCAGCTACTCTCCTCCATGAGGGCCTTCCGTGCCCACCTGGAGGGCCTGGTCAGGGGCAAGATATACTCCCAGATCAGCGACTCCAAGGATGTTACGTTTCCCATTGGCTACAATGCCCAGTGCATGCCGCCCATTGTTAAGAATGTGGTCATACTCAATGCCTACGGGCTGAACCTGAATGCTACAGTGAGCATGACCAATGAGGGCATGAAGGTCCTGAAGGAGAAGTCGGATATGCTCACTCAGGCAAAGCTGGATCTGCAGATGATTGACTTTGTGAAGCCCTGGAAGGACCCTCTGATCCTGGCGTACTTCACTTCAAACTTCGGGCCCAATCCACACACTACTGGGATGAGTTGGTCAGTGATGCATTCACCTTTGACTCGTGGTACCCCTCGTGCATTGCCAAACTTATCGAGTGCAACGATGCTATCATTGCCAAGTATGGTAAGACCTCTGACAAAGCGAGAGAGCTGGGGTCTGCACTGGTCATCCTCAACAATGTCATCTCTGCCAAGGTGCACGACAACCCCATATTCAGGAAGCTCGTCATCGAGGGCAGGCACCACCTCATCTCCATCATTCTCATGACCCAGGACCCCAAGGCCATCAGGCCCTGTATCCATGATAACATGGATGTGGCGGTCATCTTCAACCAGAAGACATTCAGGAACAAGGAGTCCATCTGGGCAGACTTCATGAACAACACCACAAAGGACCTTGCCCGCGCCATAATGGCCAAGTACTGCGTGGAGCACAACGCTCTCGTGGCCATCCAGACGAACCTGAATGCCGACATCATGCAGAACTTCTTCAAGACTATAGGCGATAAGACCAAGCTGCAGGACTCCACCTATGCACTGGGCTCAGTCGAGCAGAAGAAGATCATTTTTGCCGAGCGGAGGAAATGCGAGAAGGATGTGCGCAGGCATGAGGCGGAGGGCATCACCACATGCGTGACAGCTGAGGACATCAAGAAGTTGACCACCTCTGAAATTCTGAAATGCAGGTAAAGAGGAGAACGAGATGACTGACAACCCGATCATCCAGAGCTCGCTGACCCTGATAGCCGGAGATGTCATTGGGATGCTCTCAAACAGAGTGGCAACTGTTATCAACGAGAGGCTGTGCATCTCTGACTTGCTCAAGAACATACCACTGCTTGACAATGTACTCAGTCTGCTTCTCCATGTTGGCATTCTCTCTGTCGGCACGCACTTCTGCTCAAATGCCATGCCATGGCTCGTCCAGGATCCCAGCTCGTTCTGCCTGTTCATGATGGGCCTGTACTCCACATCTCCTCACCTCAGGGTCCATCTCAGGCACATTAATAAGATGATAATCCCCACCAAGACCACTCAGCCTGAGAAGAAGGCACAGCCTGAGCCAGAGGCATCCAAGTAACAACATTGTTTTCATTTGGCCTCATCGGAAGCAGAATCCTCTTCCTTGGGGGAGCAGGGGGCACCACTGTGGAGGGCAACAGACACAAGTGCCTGCACAGTGGACTCAAACTTGGAATCAAGCTGCTCCTGGCACTGGAGTCACGCCTCCTGCTTCGTCTTGAGCTGGTCAAGGCAGCACAGGATCACATCTGACCTGCCGATGAGTGTGGCCACGGACACCACGGACTTGGTGAGGATGTCGAGTATGGTCTTGATGTCGCACAGCCGTGAGCGAACATCTGCGGGCTCGGGGGCAGCATCAGGAGCTGGGGCCTCCTTCGTCTCGGGCTCGTCCTCATGGGCCTCTTGCGCAGCAAGAGTGGTGAAGTGAATATTGGGGTGAACAACAGGGCGAACAAGGGCACTGGGCCCAGTGCAGCTGCGGCTGTGAGCAGGGTCGATGGCATCATGTCAGCCCACTGGAATGCCTTCTTCTGGTGCGGACAGTTCATGACCGGGCACGAGTAGAACCAGCGCTCCTTGTTGGGCATCTCCTTCTTGCACTGGCGCAGAATGCAGACGGAATCACAGAGGCAAAGGGGGGCACTCATGGCTGTGTTGTTGAGACTGTTTATTATAAAGTGAACCTTTTCACGGGTGTCTGCTCCTGTGCTGCTGACGCTTAGATATTTTCCACCCGTAATGTAAGAGCCGCCACCTCAGAATTTGTGGGGTGTGACTCTTTTTAGGCAGGAAAATAGTGCACATCCCAACACCACACCGTGCAGTTGGTTGCCCAGTCCACACTGCCTACCGAGACGAATGAGCAGCACTCTCATGCACTCCTGCGATGACCAGCTCTTCCTCGACCATTTCGCCCTCAGACATGGAGCACGCCATGATCGCCAGAGGCTGGCGTTCCAGTGCTGCATCACACGCACATTCTACGACATCTTACAGGCCGAGTGGCCTACCCTCATGAACAAGATGGCACGTGCCTTCTGGCTGCAGGACTCCATGACGCCGTTCATGCTGTTCGAGCTGGCCCAGCCCACGCATTGCCTGTTCCTGGACCTCGACGGCAACAAGGACAAGCGTCTCTTTATGCACAACAAGCTCAAGGACTTCATGTACATCCTGCAGAGCACCGTGTTGAGGGAGTTCACATACATGATGCAGTTCACCAAGGCACAGGTCGGTGCAGGCGTACGCCATGGAGAGGACCCCGGTCCCTGGGCTTGGTGGTTCAAGGAGGTCGAGCAGATGCACGATGATAAGGACGCCAGGGACAATTGCACATTCAATGTGGACACCGTCGACCTGTACATGTGCATTGTGCTTAAGTTGGTGCTTCGCAATGAGGACGGCTCCCAGAGTGCATACTGCACATACCACCTCGTCTGGCCCTTCCTGATCATCCTGGGGAACGTTGCCAAGACCACGTTCAACAGCATCTTCAACAAGCCAAACCTTCAGCGGTGGTACAAGGCCCGCCTCAAGCCTGACACTGAGGTCTGCAGCTGGTGATGCCCAGTAATGCGTGGGGTGAGGGCAGGAAGCCCCTGGGGGGTTGAGAGACTCGAGGACTAAGGGAAGAAGAAGGAGTGATGATGTATTGATTTGTATTCGTGTGGTGACGAGAGGGTGGGAGGGGAAATGCTATTCCTTTGCCTAGGGGGTGCAGTCCCCCCCTTGGCATCACCGCTCTACTTCAAAGGTCGAGCATGGGGAGACCTTGAAGAAGTCAATCAAAAGTCTAGGTCCACAGGTGGGGGTGTGCCTGCATGTAGATGACGACCTGGTCGACGTTCTTGTTGTTATCGTAGGAAATCCATGAACGTGGGTCGTTGTCCCCGAAGTCTGGGCAGCCCAGCCAACGTACACGAAGCTTAAGCCTGCCAGCGACGTGACGGTGATGTAGAACCGTGTCCAGGGCCATCTTGTCGTGCGTGCGCGATGCCTCCGCCTGGAGTTGCGCCTTGGTGAGGGCCCCCATGCGAAACAAGTGCATCGTGTTAATGTGAGCACGGGTCTGTGTACCCCGCAGGAGGTTCTCGACAGTGTAGCAGTGGTGGTCGAGCTTCTCGATGACCTGGAACGGACCCCTAACGTTGATGTCGAGCTTGTGGTCGCGGTCTTTGTCGAGAAGAACGTAGTCGCCAACATCGAAGTGCGACCTGCCCCTTTTCTTGGCGAGGTACTGCCTGTGGGCTTTCTCGAATGCGGCCCGCTGGAGAGAGGCAATACGTGCGAACGTGTCATGTTGACGGAGTAGGAGCTGGTCGTGGAGCAACTGGGGGTCCATGTCAGGGCTCCCGGTGTCGTCGTCCTTGTGAATTGCCAGGTAGAGGGGAGTCCGACTGGCAAAACCGTGAATGACCTCGAAGGGCGTGGCCCCAATGGAGTGCACGTAGCTGTTGTTCAGGGCGAACATAGCAGCTGGTAGAACATCGGGCCAGTCTAGGGAATGGTCCAAAAGAAGGGCCCGCAGAACCTGCACAGTAGTACGCACTGCGACCTCCACAGCCCCGTGTCCCTCGGGGTGATATGCCGCCGAAATGTGGTGCTCTGCGTTGACCTGATCATTGAGAGCCTGAATGCGACTCGACTGGAAGGGAGATCCACCATCAGATGTCATGAGACTGTAGGCTGAGCCCCTCGTGCACACCCACCGGTTCCAGAGCACCTCAACAGCCTCCTGTGCATCAGTAGAACGAACAGCCTCGAGGTGTATTTCGTGGGAGAAACGGTCCGTGATGATCAAGACGTACTTGAATCCCCTCACCTCCTGAAGGGGGCCGAGGTAGTCCACGACAATGGACTCGTAGGGTGCGTTACCTGGTACCGTTTCCATCGAATCCGCATGTGAGGTCGCAGGCCTGACCTTCTGGCACGTTGGGCACGTGTGCACGAAGTGGCAGATGTCGTCGTACATGCCGGGCCACGTGACCACCTGCTTGATGGCGTGGTACGTGCGGTCAACTCCTCCATGTCCAGCAAGCATGTCGTCATGCCCAAGGACCATGATCGTGAGACGGAGTGCATCATCGGGCTTAACCGACAGGCAGAAAACGCCCTCAACCATCTCGTGTGGGAGGGTGAGAAGCATTTCGTGAAGGTTGTCCCGTTGCTGGTCGGAAAGGTCGTGCCCCAGAACAGCCATCATGCGTGAGTCTCGAACATGAACATCAAGGTATTGGCGAATGGCGACGGGGTCGTCAATAACCTGGCGCCACTGGGCCCGCGAGAAGAAATCACCTCCGAAGTTAGTTTTCCCGGGCTGGTAGTGGATGCTGTAGGGCATCTCGTTCAGGATGACTGCCCAGTTCTGAATACGACGGTTGCTTGAGTCAGCCATCCAACGCAGGTTGCTGTGGTCGGGACGGTAAATGACATGCCGAGCATAAACCAAACCGAGTTCTCGTGCCCGCAGGTGTCCCTTGACGAGACCACGGGCCTCCTTTTCAGGCATCGAGAGGTTACGCCGATCCGCAGGCCGCAGCACTTCCGAGACGAATGCCAGAATTCCCCAGCTAGACTCCCCAGGGGCCTGTTGGAAAATCGTGGCTCCCGTGGCATATTCACAGGCATCGGGGTCGATGATGATGACAGAGCCTGGAATGGGGTGAACGAGAATGGGTGCTGCACAGACATCGTGAACCAGGGTATCGAAGGCCTGTTGGTGAGCCTCAGTCCACTCGAACTTGACGTTGTGCCGTAGCAGCTCGTACATGCATGCTGCCTTGGATGCGAAATTCGGGATGAACTCACTGAGCCACTGCATGAGACCGAGGAAAGACCGCAGCATGTCCTTGTCATACGGCCGTCCTGCAAAACGCAGAGGATCCAGCCTCGTAGGGTCAATAGCGATGCCCTCCTTCGAGACCAGACGTCCCAGCTGGCGCAGCACCGTAGGGCCCCAGGAACACTTCTCGGGCTTCACCTTAACGTTGTACTTGACGAAAGTATCGAAAAGGGCCGTCACCTGCGCCTTACTCTCGTCCCATGTCGGACTACCTGCGTTTACGTTGTCCACGAAGCTGGAGGTGTGGGCCAGGGGTGCCAAAACCGAGTCGATGGCCCTCTGAAACGTTGCACTTGCCTGTTTGATGCCAAAAGGCATGAACCGCGGACGTACGAAGGAACCATCAGGAAGGGCCAGCACCAGCAAATTCGCCATGGCAGCATCGAGGGGAATTTGGTGGTAGGCCATCTCGAGGTCCACAGAAAACAAGTAATCGTAGGCCAGCTTGTGCAGTTCGTCGTTGATGAGTGCGTTGACGTAGAAGTCGTCCCGAGTGATGCGGTTAATCAACCGGTAATCCCCGCAGACCCGCCAAGTCCCATCTGGTTTAGGTACGAACACTGTGGGGGATGCGAAATGGACATCCTGACGTGCGATGACCTCCCAGATGCCAGTGTCGACCATCTTGGCCTTGTACTCCGCAAGGTGAGCCAGTTTCCGTGAGTCGCTGACATTGCGCTGGATGATGAAGGGCTTCGTATCGGGGAGTTGCTCGATCGTGCAGACACTGACCCCAGTCATCCCAGTCCCATCAAGGCCGTTCAGGACGTTCGTATCGTACCGTGCGAGAATGTCCTTCGCCTCGATAACTTTCTGGGGGTCGCATGTGATTTTGTCCCCTAGAATCACTCGTTCGTGTGGGAGTAGAGGCGTTGCAGCTGGAGTAGGTGAAGGACGAACCGGGTCGATGTGCGTGGGCATAACAGGGTTGAGTGGGTTGATCGAGTTAACAGCCTCGGGGTCGTCAGCCACTGTGATTTCTGCAAGCCCCTTGACATCAGGCTCGGGAAAAACGATGTCCCCTGGCTCCTTGTAAACATAACGTCGATCTACCCGGACCACGTTCATCCGACCATCGTCGAGGGCCATGTAGTCATAGCGGCGGCAGTCATGCAGACCCAGCAGGACTTCGTCCGAGCCAATAGTACCGTTTGCAACCTCGATGACGGGAATCGAAATGGGACCCTCAGTTGGATCGAAGACAGTGTGGATCTGAACCCCAGTGCCCGTGCGCTTTACCAACACCCCGTTAACCCCGGTGACCCGAATGCGATCCTCAAACTCGATCGGCAACTTCTGACGGGGAACCTGGAGTAGGTCGATGAGTCTGGTCTCTGCAAAGTTGAAGTCCGAGCCTGTGTCGACATGAAACAGTACCTCCTTGCCCTCGCCCTCCCCCTTGGTGATTGTGCGCGAGAAAAGGATACGGTCACGTTTTACCTCGGCCAAAGACCGCATGGGAAGGGTGTTCTCGGCAGAGTCCGTCTCTGGATGTATGCTGCCCATGGGAGTCGACTCCCCCTTCGAACCCAGCAGAACAGAGCCGATCTTTGACTGAGGTGAAGTGAAGTCAATGCGTCCATCGAGGTCCATGTCCATGCTCGTAGCTGTCTGGCACAGGGAAATGCGAGCCTCCTCCGATGTACTGGCCTTTCCGGCAGGAGATACCTGTGCTGCAGTCAGACGGCTCTCTGGGACTGGAACTCCAGCCTTAAAACCCTGTTTCGGTTTCCCGTTCCATGGCTTGGAAGCCTGACCTCCCGTAGCAGAACCCGTTGTGTCCTTCTCCGTGGCGATCCGTGTCTCGTACGCCTGCTGCTTGGTGCCAGGGAACGGGCAGTTCTTGGCCATGTGCCCCGTACCGCCACACCTGTAGCACTTCAGGGACGTGGGCTCCTGGCTCGGTGCAGAGCTAACAGCGAGCCATGAGGGAGACCTCTCCTCTCGGCGTTCCCGTGCCTTGAGCGTCGCTGCTGTGGGTGGAGAAGGACAACTGCCCGCAATGTGACCATACGTCCCGCAGTTGTAGCACAAGGGCTCCCGCTGGCGAGTGGACTTAGGGCCCGTGTCCCCCTCCCGAGGGCCCTTTGGTGCTGGTGACTGGCGGACGATGTTCAGGGCCTTGCCTACCCCTGATGTGGATATCGAAGTGCGCAAACCCGGCGCAGACTGCCGTACAGATGAAGAGCGAGGCAGGTCATCGGGAAGGAATCCCCGCCACGCATTCTCTGCGATGTGCCGTGCGACCTGGAGAATATGGGTGCTCAGCTCCTCGAACGTGGAGTCCTCCCACTGCAGGCCATAGGACCGGTCGAATACCGTGCGAACCCGAGTGGCGATGTACCCATACCCCAGAGTTTCCCGCAGTGCCTTACGAGCACTTCTCGTGTCGTTCTTGAGAGAACCCTCAGTGTAATCGCCCCAGCCCACTGCCGTGCACCGCAATGCAACCTTCTTGATGTGCTTGTGGATGACCGGGACGATGGTCTTGCCGTTGGCCTTGGAGATGTCGACCTCTACGAGCTTCTGGTGTGTAACAAACCTGAAGTCGTCAATGTTGTCGAAGATGGAGTCTCCCTCGGTCCGCAGCATCACGAAAACGTTGAGACAGGCTGTACGAAAATGATCCTTGATGTCGTCAGTGACCAGTTTCCGATCAATAGCCCCCGTGGCCTTGGTAGCATCGACAATTTCCTCTGAGAACAGCACCCGCATCGAGAAAGCCTTAATAGCAACGTTCATCTTGGCAGCCATAGCCAGCTTCTTGCCCACGACCTGCATGTACTCGAAGAGGGCCTCCCGATTGAAAACTGTGAATGGAATTGCAATGCCCCGTAGAATGTCGTCGATGGACCGGACTGCCTGTGCCCGCATCATCGCCTGCGCATAGGCCTCTGCCTGGTAGATGACAGGGTCGTGTCCGAGGTCCTGGTCCCTCGTCATGCCCTTGCAACAGCCCTGGCAGCAACTGTTGTGGGAGCTGCTGTCCTCGTCCCCGTGGGATGCGTCCCAATGGTCGTCCTCGTCCCCTGAGCTGCTGCTGCTGCTGTCCTTGCTCTCAGAGTCATCGTCATCTGCGATGACCAGCCGACGTCTCTTGTTGGGCTCCGAGTTCGTGCTCGTGGGAATAACCGGTGCCGGTGCTGTGGTGCTCGGAAAAGCACCGTCTTTGCGTTTTTCAGCTATGCCTGGCGTCGGTGACGCCATAATTCCGTCGTTGGGGTTCGTCAGTGCGTGAGAATTTCCATCGTCGGGACCCGAAAATTCACTGTTTCCAACGGGAAAAACGGACGTCGTCCCCTCGGGGCCTGTAGGTGCCCCCTTGGCTGCTGCCTCATCGTCGTCATCGTCCGAGTCTGTACGGGAGGTCTTGTAGTCGGAATCCACCGGCTCCTCCCTCAGACTGGCCAACTCCTCCTCGATGTCGTGCTGAGCCTTCTGCAGCTCGGACTTACGGCGAGCTCTCTCGGCAGCACGACGGTCCCGCTCCTCCTTCTGGAGCTGTCTCTCTGCATCGCCCACCTCCATCGCCTAGGTGTGCGTGCACTGATGCCCAGTAATGCGTGGGGTGGGGGCAGGAAGCCCCTGGGGGGTTGAGAGACTCGAGGACTAAGGGAAGAAGAAGGAGTGATGATGTATTGATTTGTATTCGTGTGGTGATGAGAGAGTGGGAGGGGAAATGCTATTCCTTTGCCTAGGGGGTGCAGTCCCCCCCTTGGCATCACTGGGGCACTCTGCACATGTTTATGAATGACAACGATGAGAGACAGCCCATGTGCTTCGATGCCATGTACAGCAGGAGCAGCAACTGGCTCGGCAGGTCTGAGATGCTCACGGTGTTTGGAAACCCAGACGAGCAGAGAATACTCACACTGATCTGGCACACCGTCACGATCCTCTACCCGCCTGCACTGGAGGTGGGACCTGCCTATGGTCAGGATGCCATTGAGGACAACACAGAGGAACGGCCGCCGGAGCTGTGGTTGATGGAGTAAGCACGAGTGCAGTTTCTGGGCCCGTGTAATGAGACATACGACCCGGTCATGCTGAAGCACATTCTCTCGGACACGGTGTTCAGGCTCATGCAGAACCCCAACATGTCCAAGAAGCAGCTGCTGAAGGGCGTGGAGGAGGCCATCGTCAACTACCTGAACAAGTTCCTGTGCGTCATCATGTTCAAGATGCGGACAATGTACATCGTGCACATCCTGAACCCTGACGAGGGGTACAACCGCTACCTGCACAAGGGTGCCATGGACGTGATGTCGTTCCTCAAGGCCGGTGGCAGTCACGTGGCATACCTGCCAGGGAAGAAGCATGCCATCAAGCTCAACGCGTTCGACCTGTGGAATGCCTCACCGCAGAGGCTCTTCTTCACGGAGATGGTGTTCGCAGACCCGAAGAAGTGCAGGCCCGGTGCATTCAACATCTGGCAAGGGTATCGCATCTCGAAGGACGAGACGTGCAAGTACAGAGGGCATCACAGCAAGTACAGGGGCAAGGAGTTCTCGATCGAGACATGCCTCGAGCACATCTTCAACTACTTTGCGAACAAGAACGAGGACGTATACTGGTGGCTGGTTGAGTGGCTTGCACAGAGGCTGCAGTGCTCCTTCGACAGGTCGTGCTCTGTCCCCATCCTCATGTCCGAGAAGGGCATAGGCAAGGACCTGCTGCTGTCAGATGCCATGATGGCCATCATCGGCAAATATCACTCGCTCAACACAATCAGCCCTGAGGACATCGCGGGAAAGTTCAACACAGTCCTCGAGGGCAAGATCTATGTGGTCTACAATGAGGCATGCTTGCTGGATCTGATCAAGGTGGACAAGCTGAAGTCAATTGTCACTGACAAGAACCTGCGTGTGGAGCACAAGTTCGTGAATACATACATGATCAACAACCTGGTGAACATCCTGATCTTCTCCAACGGCACCTCAGAGAAGATCCTGGACCTCAGCTTGCAGAGCCGGCAGTATGTGCACTGCCTGTGCAACAGCACAGTCAACAAGCAGCCGCAGTACTTCGAGGGCCTGTCACGCTGGCTCGGTATCACAGACGGGCAGCCGGTGATGGAGAATGGCATCAAGTGCTTTGCTGACTACCTCCACAACATGAACATCGCAGACTTCAACTCATGCCGCATTGTGATCACTGACTCACTCGTGGACCAGAAGCTTGCATCCATGCACCCCGTCCATACCTGGTGGCACCAGTGCCTCTCTATGGGCAAGATCAGCTACCACTGCCTTGTGGGCCTGCTGCAGCGCTTGCCCAATGCCCTCATGCACGTTAACACAGAGGGAATCAACACCACATTCTGGGACACCAACAGGCTCGAGGTCGACAAGAACGACCTGTGGGGCGTCTACCACGCGTGGGTGCTCGAGTGCGGAAAGAAGAACAAGATCAGTGCAAATTCAGTGTTCTTCAAGAGATTGCATCTAGTGTTGCAATTCGAGAGCCAGAGGCCCAGAATGATGGACAGAATGTGCGGCACGTACATCATCATCCCCAAGCTCCCGGCATGCAAGGAGATGTTTGGGCACTTCTGCACAGGCGCCACCTTCTACAACACGGTTCCAGACGGGGTTGGGCGGTGCGACGACGAGGTCCTGCCTGCTCCAGTCAAAGGCGACGCAGAAATCCATGGGCTGGGTCCTCCTCGAGTAGACGCCGACGTGGCACCCATCGCTGCCAATGACTGAGACTGCTCTATGCCCAGCTTCCCTCCGAGCGGAGGATGCTGACCAGAGCATTCCTCTTGGCACGCACCCAGAGCCCTGTACACTGGGGCTCTGGGTGCTTCCTGGGGACGCTGAGGCATCCTTGGGCTTGAGACTGAACACATGCTCTCTTCTGCACATACATCACATTCGAATGGACAACAGCAGGGTTTGTATGGTGCTCAGCACCATCAGCAGTATGAGTAGCATGATTTGCACGGTGTCTGGATAGGAGGAGTCGTCCATCATGTGGGTGTTTACGTCTGTTCTGCTCAGAAAATGTGCACCCAGTGAACCCCTGCTCTCTGAGCCGCTCGTTGAACTCTGCCCATGAGATGTTGCTGTGATTCCAGTCCGGCAGGTGTTTCATTGCTACCCCACCACCCGCTAAGATAGATTAGGTGCCAATTAATAGAACTAAATAGCGTTGTTTCTTCCTTGGGGGGGGGGGAAGGGGGGGGAGGGGGGGGGGCGAACTCATGTTAACCTGTCGCGGGGTAGCACAGCACCCCTCTCCCCCTAAAACCCCAAAAACACGATTAAACAGATCAATATAACGATTAATTCGATTCAAATCTGTTTAATTGAATTCACTTATATCAGATTAGTTTAATCAGATATGATATTGATGAGGAAGTGGAACTACATAAGCATGGTGGAGGAGCTCACATACCTGTGGGACCATGTCAAGGAGATGCACGATGAGGCCTGCAAGAGCGCACCTGAAGATGCCGAACTTGAGCTGTGGATGTGGCTCATGAGCTTCAAGGACATCTTTTTCACCCTGAAGGCCCAGGCCCACTGTGCAGACACCTTCATGACAATGCCCAAGTTCGCATCATCTGTTCAGTTCAAGATCCAGGAACTTAATGGCGAGCTTGTGGAGACTATGCAAATCCAACTCAGGCAGTTCTATGAGGACATGAGAAGGGCCATCATGGAGGGAGCACGGGGCGAGCTCAATAGGATTATGGTGAAATACAAATCCAAATAAATTCTGCCCTCTCTCAGTGAGACAAAATGTCCAGTGATCTTATTGCCTCAGCTGTTGCCGGAATGGCGACTTACACATGGATGCACCAAGACAAGAACCCAGAGGGCAAGCCCCTCAATGCACACGTCCTGGTGATCGGGAGTGCGGGGGGCATATTTGGGGGCATGGTGGCTCGGTTCTTCAGGCCCGGCACTTACATGGCTGTCATAGGGGGCATCGCTGGTGTTATTGTGTATGACTATTTTCTGTTCGACTTCTAGGTGAGAGAGAAAGAATGGGGCCCTTCAGTGCGGCAGACATCGCCATGGTGGCCCTCATCTCGGCTGTCTTTCTGTACATCGAGGCACACAAGGCCAAGGACATTGG
>CACRSC010001917.1:962418-1041491 GCA_902651635.1 Mastigamoeba balamuthi | reverse complement strand
TGTTTTCACTGTAAACTTGGAGGTGTCCAGCCTCCCTCCAGGGAGACCAACATGCGCCCAGCTCCCTGTCAGCACAGACTTATGATCTGAGTGGTTCGCCAGCAACTGGATTGCGTATGCCAGCCAGGTCACCTTCGACTTGATTGTCAGTCCATTTGCTGGAAGTGTGACCAAGTTGGATGTGTATGTGCGACTGTACTCTTTCTCTAGTCGTGCATTGATGCCATTGTCTGCGACCTGATGCTGGATACTCGTATGTGACGGCATGACTATGGCATAAACATTGTTAGCCATGGCAATTCGACAGATCTCAGTTTGGAGTCTCGTGAAGTGCCCGTCAAAGTACAGAATTCCGGGGCTATCACGACTGCATTTCAGCTTTGGAAGAACCCGTTGTAGATCATCTGCCAGTGACTGATCACTCTGTGTGGCATTCTCTGTTGCTGTGAGCTCCCATCCCTGTTTTCGAACGTCTGCTCTGGCATCTGCATCGACTGAAGTGCCTCGTATTATGATCGTGGCATCAATGAGACAACCTGATGCAGTGACATATAGTGTTGCTGTCCATGAATTCGAGCGAGAGAAGCTGATTGGCCCACTGTACAGTGAGTTCATATTTCCAACAAGTGGACTGTCAGGAAGGATTGGTTTCTCGTCTGCTGCTAGTTGGTGGTTGGGTTCTATCCATTCCAACTCTCTGTTCAGAGGTACAACCCAGATCTTTTCCACTCCATCAACTACTTGTACATGCAGGACATCGTCATCTGGTTTGTTACCTCTTTCCTCTGTGCGTGTAACGAGAGCACCATCAGGTAGCTCCCAATCAGGGACGTTCTGCCCTGTAGCAATAGCATGCGGTATCATTGCTAAAGCGTGAGTGTGTGTAACAAGGTGGCACCACTCAACAGTGATCTCTGGCTGTGCTTTGCGAGCCCTCTGTGCCTCAATTGGCTTTTTGGATAACTGGCCTTGCAGGTTGTTGCGAGAGAGAAACCCGTCCATCCACTTGACACCACCCACATGTGCGAGTCGGTTAAGAGCATTTGTCTGATACTCACTGTCACTCTCTCCAGGCCTGCGATGGATAGCAATATCCATTGCCTCATTCACAATGACCTTCTTGGAGAGTAAACCGTATTCCCTCTTGAAATCTAGGCAACGAACAATGATCTCTGTCTCTTCCTCTGCTGAGAGTGTTGGTGGTTTCCCAGCCCGAGCCACAGTGTCCTGTGTGAGTGCAGTGAGCAAGTCTGATAAATCTCAGATGAAATACCGTTTTGCATGCCTTACGGAATGTCTCCCAGCAGACAACAAGGTCCGATCTGTGGTAGGGTGTGGCTTTATTACAGTGGGAGTTCCACCACTGGTGCTTCTTGATCTCGGGATTATGCATGAGGTCAGCACGGTATTGGTCAACAGCACGCTGTGTCTGCGCCTGCTGGATTGTGGCCTTGGTTGTCTGGGGCATTCTGGTGGATTGGAAGAGGGGAAAGGGTTCTGATTAATCTCTGAGCAGAAAAACGGCGTTCTCAGGCACACCTCAGTTTTGACGAGCCGGAGTTGCTGTAGTGCAGAGGCTGAAGTGTGTTGAAGGGCCTGGAATTGGAAAGGAGCATGCGGAGGCAGTTGCAAGTTTATGAGAAGTGCAGGAACAGGTTCTCACAGCCGAAAAAGCGAATTCTCTGGTGACGTGGAAGATATTTGCTACAATTAGGCGTGGTGCTACCTTTAGGACCTTTGCCCCTATCGGTCAAGTGGTGGAAGCTGCTGCTCAATGTTATGGGAAGGCGACAGCTGGAGCAGCTGCAGGAGATCTGCCCAGAGCAGGCGGAGGACAGTAGTGCAGAGACGAAGAGACACCCAGAGTATGGACCGTACAGGCCTCTGTACTACAACCACCTCCCATGCCACTTCTCGGACAACATAGAGAGGTTTGGACCACTGCCAGTCGTTTGTGCCCAGACACTGGAGTTCATCCAAGGAGTGATTGCCAAGACAGCATCGAGGAACACATGCAATCCAGAGATATATGGAACCTGGATGCATATGGCCAGTACTCTGCACAGTCTAGCAGATGTCCAGCAACAGAGGAGCACCAAGAACGTGAAGCACTTGATGGCAGCCAACACCATTGTCTCAGAGCCCAAGAAGGCGACGTGGTACAAGTGCATGCCAGGTGATGCAGGACATGCTTGCAGTCAAATACTCCCGTAAGATTCCTAGAAAGCCCTTCCCAATTGAGCACGAAGACCTGTGAGTGAAATTCGTGATGAGTTGTCAATAGAGAGAGAGAGGTACACACAATATCATGTCTGGTTCATCATATCAGAACACTTTTATTGTTCCGTGGGAGAGAAGCCCCATCACACGCTCACCAGGCGAGTCCGTGCACCTGCACTTTGACTTTCCGAGCTGGACGCCTGTGGTCTCTGACCCAATTGCCCCAAAGGAAATCCAGATAAAGCCGAGATGGACCCCCCCAGAGGAGATGGCACACTACCTGTTGTTGCTAATGAATGACAGGAAGATATGGACAGGCCTGTCTCTCCAGGAGCAGAGGAATGCAGGCTGAGCATAAGCCCCACACTGGTCGTCGCTGCCCGAGAGCTGTTGCTGATGATGGCCCGTGGTGACGCTGAGGTTGCCCTAATCCTCGTTGGTTGTGTGTGGGCTGAACTCCTGGAGCGCGACGCTGAGCAAAGGGTGCAGGCGAGGCACTCACGAGGCTTTTTTGACGATGCACGAGACCTTTGTGCTGCACTGCCCGCAGGTGCCCTGTACCATGCTCCTGTGCCCTCGTACTCCGTCAATGGTTTTGTGCACTGGATTCTCGATGGAGACGGAGGCGCGGCACCAGAAGCACCAGGCCATCACTGAGGAGGATGCCGACGTTGACTCTGACATCGCGAATACTCACGATTTTCAGAGTTCAGGAAAAATAAATATCTTGACCGTTATTTCTGTGATGTCAGTGCTGATGCAGGTGTGGGCATAAAACGCGTGAAAACCCTATACAAAACTCAACTCACTCTCAAGCACACTCAGCCATGGGCCTCCTCAAGAACCAGCACTGCCACTTCATCACTTTCATCACGCCGCCGCCGACCCCGCTGACTGCTGCTGCTGCCGCTGCCGCTGCTGCTGCCACTGCTGCCGAGAGCAGAAGTGCTGAGCTCAAAGCTAAAAGGCTCAGGTCCGATGATGCCCTGCGCAGGCCCACCACTGCTGCGCCCACCACCACTGTTGCCGCCGCAGAGCCTGCCGATGCCCCTGTTGCCGCTGCCGCTGCCTCCGCCAAGTACACTGAGCTCGAGTCGCCTCTGGCGTTTCATTTCCAGTCGAACAACACAGAGGATGTGCCTGATGACCAGGATGAGCCCCAGGTCGACGAGGACATGCCTGATGACAAGGGCGAGCTGCTGGTGAAGGAGAACGAGACCAAGGCCAACCTGGAGCTGATGTCTGGGGCTGATCGACTCGTTCGACTCGAGGGGCTGGTGAACGAGTGGGTGAACTCCAAGGAGCCGTACCCCGTTGCCCTCAAGGACCTGTGGAGGCTGCTGGGCTACTCAACCAAGGGCCATGCAGTATCCAAGTTGAAGAAGACCCTCAATGGTATGTCACAGTTCAAATGTGCACCTGCATAATTGAACATTGTTCTGTTTCACATCCACATAATTGAACATTTTTCTGTTTTGCGCCTGCATAATTGAACATTGTTCTGTTTCACATCCGCGTAATTGAACATTGTTCTGTTTCGTGCCTGCGTAATTGAACTCACATTTCAACACAGAGGGAGAAGACTACACTGTGGCCTTCATTCCACACGAGGGCAGAGGCAATGCAACAAATGAGTACCGCCTGACCCTCAAGGCCGCGACCACGTGGTGCCTCAGTGCCCCAGACAAGGAGATCAGGCAAGCAGCCAGCACGACCATGTTCAACACGATCAAGAGGTCTGTCCTCTCGAGGGACGCCCCAGCCCCAGCCCCAGCCCAAGCCCCAGCCTGTCTGAGCACGTCGCCGAATGAGACCGCTACGTACATCCCGGTCAGCGCCATGACGAAGTGGACACCCGAGCAGGAGCTGAAGAGGCACAAGTTCATGATGCTCATCAACAGGGGCCAGACGGACCTGCAGAGGGAGAGGATTCAGACGAGCATCCAGATGCGCATGCACCAGATGGACCTTGAGGCCGATCTCAAAAAGACCCAGCTGGAGCTCTCTGCCGACATCAAAAGGACAGAGCTGAACAACCAGCTCAAGAGGACGGAGATGGACACCGACCTGAAGAAGACCGAGATGACCATGAGGGTGCGCATGTCCGAGCTCGAGGTCGAGAAGATCAAGGCCACTCCTGCCCCTGTGCCTGCTCCAGCTCCTGCCCCTGCCCCAGCTCCTGCCCCAGCCCCAGCCCCCAAGAAGCCCGTCATCTACCTGGGCCAGTTCATAATCAGGAAGGGCTACAAGCTGGGGACGAGCAAGTCCAATGAGATCCAGTTCTACAATGCAGTGAGGGAGCTGTACCTGCTCAAAAAGGGTCAGCTTCCTGAGAGGCGTGAAGGGTACGGTTCTTACATTTATCTGGAGGAGGATGCACTGATCATTGAGGAGGCATGGGCCACCAGTGAACTCAGGGCGTGTGTGGAGCGCAGCAGGCGTTTCAGTGAATCAGTGTCCCTCAAACCCACCCCAAAGCTCTCTGAATGGGGGCTCTCACCACAAAGGAAAACAATGAAAATCTGCATTCACTGTTATGGGTCAGAGCTGTATCATATCATGTCAATTGCCAAGAACCTCACTGTTGAACATTTTGTGCCCACAGACCACAGAAAGGACACAGAGGGCATGGGCGTGGAGGACATGACCCCCACTGCTACCTAGACACTGATCGCCAAGACCAAGGAGGACAACTTGGATGCTGGGGCTCAGACTGTGGGCCTGCACACCACACCCGAGGAGAGGGCCAAGAGGGGGCCCGCAGAAGATGACTCTGCCCATGGGGAGTCTGGAATGATGAACAAGATGCTTCTGGTTGTGGGCAGTCTCCTGGTCATATCTCTTCTGTTCCTGTGAGCCCTGGGTTCAATCAACATATCAGTGAATAGAATACTGTTCCTTTAACACATAAGTGAATTGAACATTTTTACATAACATAAGTGTTAATTGAACTTTATTCTGTTATCACTTCTGCTGAAATGCATTTTTCAATTCATCACCCCTGCTGAATTGAACATTGTTCAGTTTTGTGCCTGCGTAATTGAACATTTTTCTGTTTCGCGCCTGCATAATTGAACATTGTTCTATTGCGCACCCGCGTAAATTGAAAAGTGTAATTTGCGCACTTGCGTAAATTGAACATACATTCATTATGAGTCCTAATAATTAAACACCTGAGCCTTTAAGAAAGAACAGAAAGCACAAAAACAAAGTCATTTTCTGAAGAGCACTCTGAGACATGGAAGGCACTGGAGGCACAGAGGCTGGGACAGGAAAGTCATCCCCCGAGGTAAGAGGAGTGAAGCCCAGGCCAGGCGAGAAGTGAGAGGTGCAAAAGCTCTCAGAGGCACAGGTCATCGGGCCCTACACCAAGAAGAAGCCCTCCACGACCTCAGACACATACTGGCTCAATGGAGATGACAGAGCCCGTGTGTTCAGGTGGGGGGTGACCCAGAAGAGGGCCAACCAGAGAACAAGGCTGCCCTACTCACCCTGAGAGAGTGCCTCTCTTCTGCACTTTGTGGGGTACACAGAGTCCTTCAGGGCCCTTGAGCCTCCCCCCAACAAGACTGAGGAGGAGGCTGTGCGTGAGGACCAGAGAAGCAGGGCCTCCATACTGTTCTCCAAGACCCAGAAGGCCCCAGCCACAGCTGATGATAACTTCAGGGCTCCTGGGCTCCTGGGTGCCCTGGGGCTGACAAAGATGGGCACTGGGCTGGTGGTGTGTCTCATCATACTGGGCTTTGTGCTCTACAGGAAAAGATAGGGTGATAATATCCAACAGAGATTTGTGTATCTTCCGAGAAAAGCGGAACAGCTGGTTCCAACCTAGGTCAGGGCACGTTGCATACTTTAAACCACTCCTGTTGATTTTGAGTGTACCTTTTTTTTGCTCTTAGGGTTTTAGGTTTTTAGGGTGTTGCCCTGGACAGGTTCAATCCCCCCAACCTCCAAGTTTTTTGCTCACAGTGCTCAAATACATCAATTCCTGATATACACAGACTAATTCCCCACAATACACCAGTTCCTGATATACACAGAGACCAATACTCACAGAGGTGGTGTGTGAGGTCTAAGTACAATTCAATTCACCAATTCACGGATTCCCGTTCTTCAATTGAGTTACATTATGAGATTCATTCTCCGATTGGGCAGAGACTGAGTCCTGATATTGTTCCCGAGATTTCAGCTCTGGGGAGATACATATATCTTCTGAGAAATGCGGAACAGCTGGTTCCAACCTAGGTCAGGGCAGCTTGCATACTTTAAACCACTCCTGTTGATTTTGAGTGTACCTTTTTTTTTGCTCTTAAGGTTTTAGGGTTTTTAGGTTCTGCCCTGGACAGGTTCAATCCCCCCAACCTCCAAGTTTTTTTGCACACACCAGACAAACACCATGCCCAGAGACTCACTCAGTCACCCTCAGCCTCACTCACCACTCTCACAGTCACCCCCAGGGCTCTGAGAGAGACGCATCGATTCCCGTTATGGCGGATTCCCAATTCGGATTCCACACACCCCTCTGGGAAGGCCCCTGAGTTGTGTGGGAGCACTGAAACATGAATCTCGAATCTTCAATTCCGATTCCTGATCTGATGACGTAACAACACTCCCGGTTCGGATTCCCGACAGCAGGCACAAGGGCGCGTTGCCCAGAGAGGAAGGGGCGCAGAGAGGCACACACAGAGGGGGACACAGGAGATACACATATCTACCGAGAAATGCGGAACAGCTGGTTCCAACCTAGGTCAGGGCACGTTGCATACTCTAAACCACTCCTGTTGATATTGAGTGTACCTTTTTTTTGCTCTTAGGGTTTTAAGGTTTTAGGGTGTTGCCCTGAACAAACTAGTATTAGGCTGGAAAAGTGCACATATCTTCTCTCGAGAATCTCCAGGCAGATATTCGCGATTTTCATGTATCCTGAGTCATAACCGCTAGTGACGCCCACAATTACGAGAAAGGGCCCCAACTGCCTCTTTTCTTATTCACTTCCCACCCACAACAGCCCTCGCCGTGCCCAATGTCTGCCTCCAACAGAATCGCATTCCTGAAGCGCTGCGTTGCTGAGTGGGCCTCATCGACCGACCCACACCCTGCGGACCTCGACGAGGTGTGGGAGCTACTTGGATACCCAACAGAGGACAGCGCGCTTCGTGCACTCAAGAGACTCAACGGTGTGCCTCGAATCTGGTTTTTGACACTGTACTCAACCCTTCTGACAGAGCCTGGGGACTACAAGCTGGAGAGGTGGGGCCAGTTGATAAAGTTCTACCTGACCCTGAAGGGGGCCATGCAGTGGGCCCTCACGTCGCCGGATAAGGAGGTTGGGCAGGCGGTGTTCAACGCGCTGTATGACACCGTATCTGCGTGAAGTGGGAGAAGGAGACCCTCGATACCCTGGGGATGAAATAGGGAGGGGAGCATGTCCCCTGAGCACCGCACCCCCCGAAACCAACAAACAGGGCAGATATTTTCGAAATCTGAACCACAGTCTTTTTCATCAGTCTCTTCTGTCTCACGATGTCGGCGCTGACAGCCTACTTCAACGACCTTGTGGCGCAGTGGGTGTCGTCGTTGGACCTCTATCCCATTGACCTTGATGACCTCTGGGCTGTCCTCGGCTACTCAAGGAAGGACCACACCGTTTACCAACTCAGAAAGAAATTGACGGGTGTGTTTTTGTTTTTGAACTGTAGTCTGACCAATGCACAGAGAACTGCTACTACACTGTGGAGCAGATACCGAGACCCCAGAGAGGCAGATGCTGTGACAAGTATTGCCTGATGCTCAGAGCTGTGATGAGGTGGTGCTTGGTGGGCCCCAACGAAGAGATTGGGCAGTTTGCCTATGACTCTATGTTCGATACCCTCTTCAACTTGACCCACTGAGCAGAGCCCAAACCCCTTCTCTCTCCCAGCCCGATAACCCCTCAGCTCTCTCACCTGCCCTGGGCGTCCCCTCAGCTTAAACAAAGCTCTCGATTGTTTGAGACTGTAGATTTGGCACTGTTTGATTTTATTGATATTTTTGCGGATTTCGCTAACCATGAGTCACAACCGCCTCTGACGTGGGCCGTTATTATAAAAGGGCAGGAAACTAAGCCCTCTTTCTTATTCACCAAACAAAAAGCCCAAACACACTCTGTCCCAACACACTCTGCACCAAACACTCTTGCCCGCACCATGTCTGCTGACACTGCTGACAAGCTTGTCTGCCTCGAGGGCCTCGTCAATGAGTGAGTCGTGTCCACTGACCTGTACCCCATGGACCTCGATGACCTCTGGGCGCTGCTGGGCTACACAAGGAAGGACAACGCTGTTCGCCAACTCTCTAAACTCAAGGGTGCGCTGCTCTCTGGGGTGTCGGTTCCGCCTCAAGGAGGATGCGGTTTTGTCAGTTCCGTCTCTGTGTGGGATTGAACAATAATCAATTCCACCTTTGTACGGGATTGAACAATAATCAATTCCGTCTCTGTGCGGGATTGAATTCCATTGACATATTGATCAACAATCAGAGAATGAGGACTACATCAGGGTTCAGACTCAGCCAGAGGGAGGACACCGGGCTCGTGATGACTACAAGCTGACCCTGAAGGCGGCGACCCAGTGGTGCCTCATGGCGCCCAACAAGGAGGTCGGGCAGGCCACGTACAACACTCTGTACACGGCGGTGTCCAAGGCGCATGCTCAGGGCCCAGCCCCCGCACCGAGCCCAAGGACAGAGATGGCGCCGTGGGTGGCTCAGCTCAAGATGAAGGAGATGGAGCTCACCCTGTTCGCGCTGCGTGGGCTTCAGGAAGGGGCCGATGACCATGAGTGGCGCAGTCCCCAAGGTCGGCCCCAAGGCAAGTCTCCTGGAGCTTCAGGAGGTACTGAACATCATACATGAGAAGATAGCGAGCCAGAGGTCCCTGTACCAGCTGCACAAGTACGTGGACACAGCCTTCATGGCCCTTGAGACGACTTGGAATGATGGATCAAAGGCCCCTACGTGGGTGCCCCTCCAGCTGCGCTTCAACCTCAAGAACATCACTGTGTACTACAGGCAGGGCATGTTTGACAAGGAGATAGAGCCCATCATCACAGAGATTGACATTGAATACCCCTGGCTGGGAAGGCAGTCTCTGTTCTGGAGGGGTCTGGAGGCTGTCTCAGAGGCCATCACACATACCCATTTCATGAACACATACGCTGGGGCATCCAAGATCCTGGGCGAGTCAGCCAAGGTAATCCCTGAGATGGATGGTCTGTGAAATTCTCATTGACAGAGTATAGTGTGAGTTCAAGATGTCTGCTGTGGACTGGACAAACGTCCTTCTGGGCTTGTGCGGTGTGTATGTGGTGTACTCCATAATGAAAGAGAGTGAGACCCATGTCATTGTGCGCATATCAAAGCACGGTTTTCCTGTGGCGTTCTCTGACTGCTCTCTCGAGACCACCAAGCCCTCATTCGTGAATCAGGGCCCATATGCCGTTCCCACCAAGTGAGTGTTTTTCTTAGCTTCATGGTTAAAGGCTCAGTTTGCACAAACATGTCTCAGGAGACGCCGTCCACCATCTACTGCCTCAAGTGCAGGTCTCAGAAGGCCCCCAAGGAGGGCACCCTGCGCATGGAGGAGGTGCAGTTCCCGTCCAAGAAGAACAAGACCACCATGACCCGGAACAGGTGGGTCTGTCAGTGCTCCGAGTGCTCTAGGCCCATGGGCAGGTTCACCAAGGCTGCTCTGGCTGCTCCTACCCCTGAGGCACCCTCTCTCCCCCCGCCCCCCTCCCGGGAGCCCACCGCACTCTGAGAGTACTTTTTCAAACAATGAGTGTATTGGCGTGCGTGAATGGAAGGCATCATTTCTGTTGGCTCGCCTGTGGAGCGTCCCAAAGGAGGGATAAACAGGCTATGGGATAGTGTCACTGGGGCCTTTGGGAACGCAGCCAAGGATGCCGGAGGAGCCATTGGTAAGGTGACGGGATGGGACAACATCGTTGTGTGGGGCACTGTCCTCACTGTGGTGGAGTCCTTCTTATGATAGCCTACTCGTTCATGAGTGGGAGACAGAGCATAGAGGGCTCTCTCTGTGCAGGAAATGACATTGCCCGGACTGTGGCCACATGGGGAGTTGTCTCATAGATTCAGTTCACTATTTTCTTTCAGATGAACACAGAGTGCCCTTCGTGCGAAACCCGCTTCTGCAGCTCGTGCCAAGATGATGCGACCTTTGTTGAGAACTCAGAGTGCACTTTTGTCTGCACTGCATGTGGATGGATCGATCGCTCCTCTAGGGCTTTTAGTACTGTCGCACCAGTTGAGCATACTGATCCGTTTGCGAGACATCCTTATCGGTTGGCTGACTGCATTGTGCTCTCGCGTAACATACCTACTGTCGACAGGTACAAGGAGAAGTTCCACCACAACGAGCGGCTCTCCCAATGGAGATGTCAGGATCCTGAAATACCTCTTCTCGATTGGGAGTGCATTGTCAATGAGGCGGAGACTGGCAAGAACGGGGCCAAAGAAGATCTCACTAGAGCATCTGTGATTCTCATTTGCCGGGCTGTTAACCTCAACAAATACAGAGAGAGGTGGAAAAGCATCCTCTGGAAGCTCAATCCAGACGTGCAGTACGAAGAGCCGCAGCCAGAGTTTGTCGAGTGGGCCAAATTCTCGTTCGACCACCTCGTTTGTGCCTTCAAGTTTCACAAGGCCTCCATGCCCATGTCCATCTCAAGAAGGGGCAGAGGTTTACACGAGAGGCACAACTTCATCTCCTACAACTACGTGACAAGAAAGCAGCTCGAGATGTGAGATGACTGGGGGTTTCACCATGAGTTTCCCTTGCCCCGTTCTCACACAAAGCTTCATGCCTTGGACGATGTGATGGAGAAAATGTGTGCTGAGCTGGATCTCCCCTTCTCCAGATCAACTGTAATAAAAAGACCGAAAATTAAATGCTGATTATTAGATAATTCTCAGGTGTGGAATCATATTCCACAGAACATCTGGCTTGGACAGATTGTTTATCTGTGCAGGAGTGAGTCCGGTAATGGTCTTCTCATCCACCTCGTAAAGCAGGTGCTGTAAGGGGATATGTTTCAGAACATGCGCAATCAGCTTAATTCCTCTTGTGAGTTTCTTGGCTGCAGGCCTTGGCAGGCTATTGCACATTTCTTGGTAGGAAATGATAGTTCCTTGCTGTAGCTCTTGCCCAGTTATTGAAGGCAAGATCACGTCACTGAACAGGCGCTGATTGATGAATTCACCTATGTAGTCAATTTGTGGATCTGCTCTCATTTGTCGTGTTATTGCCTGAAGTAGCTTCTCGAAATCAGCAGCATCATCATTCTGTAGCACGGCCATCAGAACTTTTCCTGCCCAACGCTCACCTGCATATGAGCTTTCCATGTACTGCTTTCGAAGTTCTGATATGTCTGTCCACTGCAACTTATGGGGCTCTTCGCTGGGCTGAAGATGGTCTGCACTTTCATTCTCTTCCGTCATTCTCATCTGTGGTGCTTCATCCATTTCTTTTACCTCTTCTTTAGGAAGTTCAATGGAAGCGTTCATTCCTTGACATACGTGCTCAAAAAACTCTTCGTTTATGCCATTTAGCATTTCAGTAGTCGGAAACTCGTCGTCCTTGGGTGCAGCTGCCATGTTGTACTGACTCATCTGGTCATCAGATTCCTTTTCTTTCAGCAGAGCTCTCATGTCAGCTATCTCCTCGAGCAGCTTCTGTTTTTCCAGTTCTGCCATTTGAAGACGTTTGGCTGCCTCCGCGAACTTCTGGTCTTTGAACTGGAGTTGCATTTCATGAGTTCTCTTCAGATTTTCGAAGTATTTCTCGTATTGTGATTGCTGTCCTCTGTGCTTCTCCAAAGACACATTTGCTTTATCGAGCTCCTGAATCAGTTGGGACAACTTTTCCTTGATGCCCTCGTTTTCCTTCTGAAGTGCATCCACTGCATCTTGTGCCTGCTGAACACTCTCTGCAGAATTGGCTTGGTATTGCTTCAGGTGTTCCACCGTTTCCCTAGATGATTTCAGTTCATTCTTATACTTAGCAACAAGTGCATCACGCTGTCTGATCTCTTCCTCTCCGTGGAAAGCTCTAGTCCTGATTTCATTCAACTTTGTGCTCATTTCAGATATCCTTGCTTCGTAATTCCTGAGCATCTCTGCATTCGTATCAGCCCTCTGCTTCTCACTCTCTATCTGTGATTGCGCATATTTTAGTTGGTGGTCTCGATTTACGAATTCCGTTTCACGCATATGGTACGCCTCCTGAGTTCTTCTCAGACTTTCTTTTAGTGCGATAAGTTCATTCTCTTGCGATACAGTTCGTGTCTGTACGTGCTGCAGTTGAGCAATCTTAGCTTGGTAGGCCTGTTCAACCTGTTTGATGTTCTTGTTTGCCGTGCGGCGAAGTACTTCATTTTGAGTTCCCAGGTCTATCAGTTGTCGCTGAAGGCTTTGTATCTTAGCCATCTGTTCCTCAGAAGATATCATTTTCTGGCTTTGCCTTTCCCTCTCTGTCAACAGACCTTGTATACGTTCTTGTAGGGCTTGTATTTCTTGTTCTTTCTGCATTCTATTTAAGTCACTGAGGTCCTTCTCTGTTTGCATTTTGCGTTCCTTCTCCTTGGCCTCAATGTTACTTGAACTTAATTTTTCGATACGGCGCTCAGACTCACGTATGTAGGTCTCCTTCTCATGCTCGAGTTCTTCACATTTCTTCATCAATTCCCGAACTTGTGAATTACTGAACATTGGTGGAGATTTAGGGGATGGTACACCTTCGGACTTTGTCTCATTTTGTGTCTCCATTTTCCCCTTGTCTTGTTCCCCTTCTTTATGTTCAGGCTTCTGCTCTGAAGGGCTCACAGGAACGGCAGCGCTTCCTGGGGCAGGTGGTGGAGCTTTGGGTTCTGACCCACTATCATGCACTTCCTCTCCGCCTTCTGGTTTTTCCTTATTGTCTTGTCCCTCTTCCTTCTTTTCAGGCTTCTGCTCTGTAGGACTCAGAGGGCCTGAAGGGGGGGATGGTTCACTTTTGTGCTCGTTCTCATACACTGGTTGTCTGTTCCATTTCTCCTGCTCTTTCCGCTGTATTCGTAGTAGGTATTTCGCAAGAACTCGGTCAAGGTACGTCATTAATTTGGCATATTGTTGCTTCATCTCTTCAAGGTCTCGTCGTTTCTCTTTATCAGGTCCTGTTTGTGTCTCCAGCAACTGTATTTCCTCTGTCATGGCCCTAATTTTGTCCTCGAAGTACTTCTTGGCATCTTCCTTCATCTCAGACTTACTCTGATATAGAACTCTTAGCATCGCAATATCAGCCTCTGGAACCTCCTGTTGTGCATCATCTTCCCCTTCTGAAGAGGAAGATTCATCACTTTCAACGTCCTCCATCAGTGAGTAGTCTATGTCCTTGATATCCCTCTGCTGATAACCTTCGGGATGCTGTGCTGCAAATGTCCCACTGTTACCCGATCCTATGGGAGACAAATGAGGACTTGATACAGGCGATTTCCCCTCGTCAGAGTCCGGCGGTGACATTGGCCCTTGATGTTGAGACGTAAATTGAAAAGATTGGGGAGGATGTGAACTGAATTGCTGTGATGGGGGTGATAAATCAGGGGGCAAAAATAGGAGCTCAGCATCAGCCATGAAATCCTCATTCATATCACCCCGGACAATGTACTTGTAGTACAGGAATGCCTGAATGAGCCCGTTTCGGTTGGGCCCGCCTCCCAGTGGGCCATCCATCTGAAGCATCATCTTTTGCTTTTTAAACTTGTGGCGCAGCTCAATGAACATCTTGACAAATTCCAGGCATGTCTCATCGTGAGCAAATATGTTGTGCTTCATTGGATCCCACTCTTGATTTCCTGTGAGCATTCAGCCAATACGAGTTCTTGGCGTCCTCTTCATTGTGAGGCCTTCCTAAGCCCCAACTGATAAAGTCCCATATGAACTTTCGAAGACTCTCGGTATCAGATTCTGCTGAAAACAGCTTTTCCAAGGCAAAAGCCCGGGCGTTTATCACTGCTGGACCCAGAACTTGATTCGCCTGTATCTGAGCCATTTCTTCCTGGCTGCTTGCGTTTTGAATACGAAGTCAATACTGCATGAATCCTCATCAATGGGAGTAACTCCCTTCAGGCTGAATCCTGTAAAGGCACCCGGTTGTTGCACACGGTCATGCTTATGTCCTAAGGGTGCTGGTGTGATAGCGTCACTTGGTGGAATGAGACCTCCATAATTCGTTCGAGTTTCATTGTATGGTGTTTTCATTGGGTATCGAAAATGTAATATGTTCTGTTTTTTGACCGGTGCCCCATAGTTTGTGGCCTGTGGCCCAGTCAATGGGCTGTGACTCATTGTTACCTCAAAAGGTCTGTTAGAAAAAGCTCACAGAGCAGCGACAATGGAGTCCACCAACTGGGCAGTGGTCTCTACGGGTGTGTTTGTGGGCGTTTTGGTGTCCTCGGTGCGGGGCTTCTTGGAAGGCGCAGGCTGCCCAGTCTCCTCTCCCGTGCTGGGGCCCACAGCCCTCTTCTTCCTCTCCCTGATCTTGTTCTTGTGCAACACAACGCAGTCCCCGAACACAGTGCTCTTGCCAAGGGCGTGAGAGGCTGCCTTGTTTCCGTCCTCGCCCCAGTCCTTGGGATTGCCCAGGCCCATGATGGTGCCCTGGTGAGGGTGGAGGTACAGAACCACGGCCTCTGGGCACGAGGTCTTCTCGGCCTGAGCCCTGAGGAACTCTATCCACGCAGAAGAGCACCTGGGCATCTGAATGCGGCTCTTGGCCTCGTCCTTCCCTGTGATGGAGAACACACTCCTCCTCCACCTCTTGGGTGCGTTGGGCTGCCTCTCAGAGTCAGAGTCTGAGTCCGTACCAGTGCCCTCATCTGCAGTGGTCTCGGCAGGAGCCCGGGCAGGGGCCTGCTCGGTGTCCACGTCCACAAACGTCTCGGTGTACATCTTGTCCGGAATGACCTGCTTGTACATGTCGACACTCTCGTCATGCTGGTACTGCTGGTGGAACTCCTCGAGGGTAAGGTTGCCGCCCCAGTTCTTCAGCAGCTTGTAGTTGGGGGCCGGGATGATGGTGAACTTGACCTGCTCGAACCCGGGCTCCCTCCTTAGGCTCGACTCGAACATGTCAATCTGCTCGTTGATCTCGTCCACAGACAGGCCCGTGTTGTTGCCGTTCTGCACGATGGCCGAGACCACCACCCCGGGCGAGCCATAACAGCCAGTCCAGCCCTTGTTACGAGGCAGGGGCATCCTGAACCTCTTCTTGATCGTCTCGCCCGTCCACTGGCAGAGCTGCAGCTTCACTCCATGCACAACGTTGTACATTTCTGTGTCTAACACTTGGGTGTGCTCTTACAAAATGACCCAGGTTCTCACTTGTTGAGGTAATCCTCCATTGAGGGTGCACGATTCGAGATATGAAGATATTTGATGGGGTATGGAAAATCAACGGATTCCAGATACCTGTTCACCTCCTCCAGAATCGCGTCCCTGTCCAGCCTGATGTACGAGTGGTGCTGAATCTTCACAGCCACGTGCATGTGCAGCCTGGAGCCCCTTGTGTTGTGGCCTATTTCCGCACTGGCCGTTATCTTGTAGTCTACAATGATGTCTGGGCCCCTCTCCTTTGTGGGGTCTGTCAGGAATACATACTTCCCGGATGCGGGGTCCTTTCCACCCTGAGTCCCGAAGAGCACAAATCGTGAGAGCTTGTCTGACCCATCAAACAGCTCCTGCGCCATGCCATACAGAGGCTCAGACAGCTCCTCGAGTCTTTCGGGCTTGGCATCGGGGATGCGTGCATTAGAGTTCATACTTATCATGAAATTCGACACCAGTGTTGCGTCTCGCCCAAGCTTGTTGTGCGAGAACCGCGGATTTATTCTCTCAAAGGAGCCCTTCACCTCGGCCATTGCGTCCCGCCTGATTCACTCTCCCTGAGAGAAAATCATGCTCTGTGAGCTCTCTCAGAAGCTGCTCGATTCTGCTGGACCACTCTGGAATGAATCATCCCTGGTGTTGCTGAGTGCCTTCTGCCTGTCGATTTCCTCAACCAGAAGTCCCAGATCTCGGACGAGCCTGATGACCACGTCCTCAAAACGCTCCATCTCACTTTTCCTCATACATAACTTCAGAAAATGGCTCTGTCTCTATCAGATCCATTCCTGCTCCTCATCGTTGGCGTCTTTTTGTACTACAGGCCCCAGGCCAAACTGCTCAAGATCAATGCCCCACCCAATCCGGGCAGGCAGCCAGGACACGTGAACCAGAAGAAGACCACTGGCTATCTCTGGTATGAAGACCCGTCATTTTTCCTGAAGCAGCCTTGAGAAGATGAGGCATCTAGTCTTTCTGTCTCTCACTGCTCAGTCCACTCTGATAGAGCTCCCTGCGGATGTCTATGGCAACATTAGGCAGGCCTGCATCACGCACTGGGATGTCAACAAGTACCCTGTCAACTCGCCGCCCTTTGTGCAGCTCAAGTTCACCGGGTGTTTCGAATCCCGTTCTGTGGCTTTCGGCGCCCATTCATCAATGCTTCAGATCCCCTGCGCCACCCTCTCTAGCTAAATGCACCTCTTTCTGAGGCCGCAGTCCTGGTGCAGAAGGTTCACTGTGGAGCTCTATGGACCTGGCGACAGCCCCTCTCCTCTCCAGATGCCCCCTGGTCTGTGTGTCCTCCTGTGGATAGATCTTGAGACAGACAATCAGGATGGCTGATGTCTTTTTCTCAATGCACTCATTAGAGAGATCTGGTCCACCCTACAAAAATGGCATCAGGAGTAGATCACAAACTCCTGAGCTCCATGAAGGCCTTCAGGGCCCATCTGGAGAACATGGTCGGCGGTAAGTTGTATGCAAAGGTCACTGATGACAACTCCATGACCATACCCCTTGGCTACAATGCTCAGCGAATGCCCCCTCTCGTTGAGAATGCAGCCATTCTCAAGTCTTATGGCCTCGAACCCTCTGCCTCGGTGTCTGTCACAGACGATGACCTCAAGGTGCTCAAGGAGAAGTCCGATGTTCTTACCCAGGCCCGAATGGATCTCCAGATGATCAACTTCGTCCAGCCATGGAAGGATCCACCCACTCTTGCGTACTTCATTCAGAATTTCGGACCCATTGTTGAGAGGTGGAAGGAGTACATTGGAAAACGGTTTGACACAGCCAAGGAGTGGGAGATGCTTAAGTTTGAGCTTCCCAATTACGAGAACATGGCCAAGAGAATCGCATACACAGAAGTTGGAGAAGAGATTGGTGGTGTCATTGCGAACCCAAGTGGTGCAAAATATGGGGACGAAGCAAAGAATGGGACTACAGGAGATCCGTGGATTCTTCAGTCCATATGAGATCAGAAGGCTTGCTAAGACTGTTGGGCTGTCTGCGCCTTTCACGAAGGATCAGAAGTTTGCGGACAAGCTCAAGGAGGTTGATGCTTATGGTGAGTGGCTCAAGGCACAGGAGAAGTATGCTGGTGATTACTTTACGGGTCAGGACAGTCGAAAATCTTTTGCGAAGACCTATGCTACACCTGGAGGTGAATACGTGTTTCCACCGGGTCAGGTTGGGCAGGATGGGAAGAAGGGGCCGCCAGGTCAGTAATAAGAAGTGACAGTGCACTATTTCTGAGAAAATAAATAAAGAGCAAAGAATGACAGAGAAAAAGGTACCTGGTTCATTTCAGAGAGACAGGCCCACACACACCGAGAGTGCAGCCCTCCAAAAGAGTGCCCAACAAAGGAAAGAGATTGAATGGAAGAGTGTTGTAGATGATTCACTTGGCTCACGCATCAGCTCGGACACACTCCCAGACCTTCAAGAGTGGGACCCCCGCAGCCTGCCCAATGATTTCTTCCTCGTGCTTGAGGGAAGGCGCAGGATTGGAAAGTCTACTTTTGCCAAGTGGCTTCTGCAATGGTACCAAGACAAGTTCTCCCTCGTGTAGTGTATGACTCAGACCAAGGCGACACACTATTGGGACGAGTTCGTGGGAGATGCCTTCACATTCGATGGATGGTACCCATCCTGCATAGCCAAGCTGATTGAGAGAAATGATGCCATCATATCCAAATATGGTGAGACATCGGAAAAATCCAGAGAGCTTGGCGCAGCCCTGGTCATCCTGGACGATGTCATCTCAGCCAAGGTACACGATGACCCTATGTTCAAGAAACTCGCTGTGAAGGGGCGCTACCATCTGGTATCCATCATACTTATGACGCAAGACCCAAAGGCAATTGGGCCCATTGTGCGTGACAACGCGGATGTCGCGGTGGTGTTCAACCAGAAGACATTCCGAAGCAAGGAATCAATATGGGCAGACTTCATGAACGACACCACCAAGGATCTGGCCCGGGCCATGATGACCAAGTACTGCACAGAACACAACGGGCTGGTGGCCATTCAGACCAATCTGAACTCGGACATCACACAGAACTTCTACAAGACGACAGGGGACAAGACCAAGCTGCAGGATCCGCACTATGCCCTGGGATCTGAGGCACAAAAGAAAATCATATTTGCCGAGAGAAACAAGAGGATGGAGGAGGCAGAGCGTCAGAACACTAATGGGCAGTCGGTGCACCTGACAACCGAGGAGATCAAGAAGATGACAACAACAGAAATTCTGAAGAGAAGTAACAGAACCCCTCTCTTCTCATGACAGACAACACCATTGTCCAGAGCTCTCTTGCCCTGATCGCAGGAGACATCATCAGAACTCTGTCCAACAGGCTGATAACCGTCATTGATGAAAGGCTCGTCGTTTCTGACTCTCTGAAGAGCGTGCCCCTGCTCGAGGACACCCTGAGCCTCCTCCTCCATGTTGGCATCCTGTCTCTAGGTACGCACTTCTGCTCCAACGCAATGCCCTGGCTGGTGAACGACCCGGGCTCGTTCTGCCTTTTCATGATGGGCCTTTACTCCACCTCGCCCCATCTTCGCGTCCACCTTGCCCGAGTGAACTCTCAGATTGTGCCCATTCACCACGAGGACACCCCAGAGCACAAGAAGGAGGAGAAGTAAGCCCCCTCAACAAAGTAACTGAGTGTCAATGACTTTATTTCATGATTTCGTCTTGAGACTTTGCGTCAGTGAGTGACTTCATGTAGGTGCCCAACTCACCCACCAGCTGGGCCATGTTCTGCTCATGCGCCACCATCTTGGCCTCGAGGGTCTCCAGGCGACAGAGAATGGCCTCTGTGCGTCCCATGTTGCCCGATGTGGATGCGACTGCCTGGGTGAGCACATTGAGCAACGTCTCGAAGTCTCTCGGTATGCGCGATGCCTGAGCAGGCGGCACGACTTGCCCACTCTGGCTCTCGTCCTCGACATCCTGGTCGATGTTCTGCTCTGAGGGCGCCTTTGGGGTGGCGACAGATGGCCCTCTGTTGACCCTCTTCCTGGGAGGTGCACCGCACGACGCCTGGGACGACCCTCCATCTGCCCACTGAAACGACTTGTTCTGGTGTGGACAGCTCTGGTTTGGACATGAGTAGAACCAGCGACCCTTGTTCGGGGTCTCCTTCTTGCACTGGCGCATGGCGCACATGAGCCCACAAGTGCAGAACGGGGGAGGGACAGTGCTCATAGTGTGTTTTGTTGTATTGTTTGATTGGGGCTGTTTATAATAATGTTGGGTTGAGACTTTTTATATTGAAGTTATTTGAGCAAAATAGGTAATGAATATATAAAAACTCAAATCAAAATTAATTCTATCAACATTTAGAGAATTTAAGCAATGCAGGAATTAAACCAACTTCTTAGAGGGATGTACAGCAAAATAGCGCTGGCTGCAGCAGACGTGTTGGCATCTCACATAAAGGATAGCAATATGACATTGGCGATGTACAGTCGCTGCCGCCCCCTTACCGCGATGGCCGAGGAGGTCGTATCTTGCTACCCCCAGTTCTCCAACATGGCCGACATAACCTACTCGGACATAGGTGGCTGGCTATCCATTACTCTGCCATCAGGCCCATCAGTTTCGGCTCCCAAAAACATGGAAACGTCATCGTCGTCATTGTGTCTCATGCTCGCGCATATACTCATGGATGCCCACCTTCACTCGCCAAACTAAACCGATCTTAATAAAGAGCATTTTCAGAGACGAAGAAACATTTGAACTGAGTACTATAATGCGTTTAGCTCAGCAAGCTAGGGTGGTACATCCACACATGTGCAAGTTGGCAATTACACCTTACAAGATAAAGCCTGGTTACGATAAAGCGATCGCAGCTCTAGAAGCTTGCTGCAGCAGTCACCCAGAGGTTATGCAAGCATTATCAGAGTCCATTTATGATTGCACGGATCGAGATTTACCCCCGGGCCATATGATCCAGTTAGCGCCACTCGCTTAGAGGACCATCGTGCCCTACTGCAAGCACTTTATCTACCTCTGTACAGCACTTGCAAGGTAGCTGTTCGCACGTCAGTCCGTAATTCGGTGGCTAAGATCGGCTTGCTCAAGCAGAAATGCCAATATTATAGTAAAGGGAACTAACTGCTCCTGCCTCCTTGGACCATTGGGAAGTGAGGAAGCTATGCCGATAATTGTATGTATGTGGCTCCACATAGCCCATCACGAAGGGAATGCTAGAGTTGTATGGGTGCTATCTCGACCGCCTTATTGCGTTAGAAACCATTACGTTAGAAACCGAGACATGCAATTCATATTATCGGACGATGGTCTGTTATTGTACACTACTGTTCTTTTCTGTCGCCTGCCGTAGCGGACGGGTCGAAGAGAAAGTAGTGTCGGTTCTAGTTAATCCTCCTTAACTTCGTCGGGCTTACAGAGGCTGCCCCATGCGATTACATTGCATTCTCAAATCCAAAGTCGGAATGCAAATGGGGGAGTTCTATTTTTCTCAACAATATGGCGGGCCACCTCTAGTAATACTCACCAAAAACCCTATAACCTATAACTATCACGGTAACTTGAACGAAAGAGGGCCACTGTTTATTGTCACTATGAGGGTTGTGGAGGGGTGGCAGAGCGGCCTATGGGAAAATGGGACGTGCTGGGAAGGAGGGGGGGGTCCGGAAGGCACTCAGACCGTCAGGTTTCTCCACTGGCGAATGATGCGGTCTTTATATTGGAAGTTGAACACAAACCCTTCCCATGCAACATGGTCAGTCGAGGCACTGCTCGAGCGGTTCGCTGAGCCGCAGCGACAATCGAACACCGTGATGATCCTATTCAGATCAGGAACTTGAGTTGTGGCTAGCAGCGCATGTATGTTGCTCTCCATCTCTGCGGCCATATCAGCCCTCGTAGTGATAAACTGATTGTGGCCATCGCCCACCACCTCACCACCAGAATTTCCATGGGCGATCAGTACCAGCCTGCACCGCCCCCCCAGGTTGACTGCTCTGTAGAGATCCGAGTTCCAGTTGTGTATGTCTTCCCAGTGAAGGAGGTACCCTCCTTGTCCACGGAAGAAGCCCTGCAATGCTGCCGCTGCATGGCAGGACTTCCCCGTGGGGACTAGGTTGAGAACGAACAGAGGCCCAGTAGTAAAGTCCGGCGTCGCGCGCTGGCCGCCGGCAGGTACGGAGGCACCGCCAGTCGCAGAAGCGTACGCCCCCATCGGAACGGCGCTGCCGTTGGTGGCGCTAGCATACATCTTTGGGTGGGGCCTGAGGCGGAGCAATAAAATTGTGAGTAATCCACGGATTCTTTTAGGCTGCTCGGCCCGTTGGAAGGGCCTCTCGCAATTCGCAGTTTTCTGTGTTTCGTGCTTTGCTGCCTGTGAGTTTCCTGTGAGACTCCTTTGCAGCGATGTGAGCATTTGTCCTTGATTCTGGCCGAGAATATCCATTCGAATGCAAAGAACGAGAGCTGCAATCATTGTTTGCCGAATTTAGAATTGAACTTTTTGCATTATGATTTCAGGTCCGTATGAATTCAACAGCATTTTCACCGTTCGTTCTCTGCCTCTTTTTGGTGGGAGGGCCGTTCCTTATACTTCCCCGTTTCTGCCCATGGGATATCCAGCGATGCAGCGGGGGCGGTGGGCGTGTGAAGACATAGCACTGAGCTCACACGCACCCCGTGTCACATGGGTATCGTGCTCTTCTGGATGAAGAGTACCTTGACCTCACATACGGTGGGAGCATCACTGAGATTGAGCTCCACACCCCACCTGATCTCGTCCTCTGTCTTTGTCCATGTCCCATTGTCACGGAACGTGACTGGAACGCCCCCCAGCACGTGCTGTGCCACGAAGCTGTTCAGGGCATCGAGGCTAGTAGTGTCGAGGCCCGCATCAGCATGGCTCTGCCACAGTGTGGCCCGGATCACAACGGAGATGCCCAGGTCACGGATGTCACTGATGATCATGTAGCAGATGCCCGACACGACTGCCATTCCGACAAAGAGGGGATGCTCATCTGTGACGTGAGCACACTTCTCGATGACGGCACAAGCACTCTCGTCGAGCACGATCCCCAGCGCATGCACGACTGTCACAACGACGTCCCTCCTGTGTACCCTGTGCATTACGGTGCTGGTGAGCCCGAATAGGTCGTCCATCTCCGAGCCAGAGAGCTCATTGTTCACGAGGTGGGGCTGCTCGAGAATGCACAGTGCATGTACTCCCTGACCGTTGGCAGCCATATCCACAGCGACCACATTGTACAGTGCACTGGGGAGGAACGTCTCTCAGGGTGGTCAGCTTCATGAGGTGGTCTCTGCCCTTCTCGACCCCGAGAAAACACAACGTGGAGGTCGCGCCCATGCAGAACATGTCATAGCCCGCAGTGATGCGAATGTGCATGACCTCATTGCCCCTTGCCTTCTTGGGCACGTTGCCACGCTGATCTGGCACAGCACGCTTTGCATGCATGCTGGCTTCATTTCGACCTCGGAGGCGCTCATTTCTTGTCTTCGAAACTAACAATGATGACACGTTCATTGTTCTCTCCCTTCAAGCTCTTCCACCCCTTGAGCTCAAGGGCGACGCCCCCTTTCACAAAAGAAATGACATTGCAGACAGAATTTCCTGTTTGTTACTGCAGAAGTTCATTGTACTGTATTGGTCATGCTTGCCGCAAGCAACGCCTATACTCATTGCGATTGACACCGAAGCACCAGACCTTCGCACGAGGAAGTTATTGATTGCAGGAGCGCAGACAAATCACTTCTTCACATGGAGCTCGTGAACTGCCAATCACTTTGATAGGATGACCACTGTGCCACAGACGGTGATTACCCCAACGCCATCACGGGTAGCTGAATCATAATTGTGGTGCGCTGTTGGGCTGAAGGTTCGCTTGGTCGGTAGTATGTATTAGGTCTGTACTATCGTTGTATTGGCCCATGCGTGAGTGGTTCTGCAGAGAGGCACTGTGGCCAAAGGACTTCACAGAGAGTACCACTGGACCTCAACGTCCTCGCCGGTGCGCAGGTACGAGAACTGGCCGTTCCACCTGCCGTGCGCAGTCCCGGTGATGTTGCAGCTGTCGCTGTCCGGCCAGCTCACAGTCCCGCTGATCGACATGCCGTACTGCAGCATCTGGCAGTCCTCCAGCGTCACCAGCTCCGGCGTCAGGCTCGCGTACCCGCCGAACGAGCACCCCACGTTGGCAGAGTACGTCATGTCCCACTTCCCGATCTCCGGGGTGCTCAGGATCTCCGAGTCCACGGCCTTGAGCGCGTCCGTGGGGTTCTTGTACATCCAGACGTTGAGCTCAACGAGGGGCTTGTACTGGGCGACGATGGCCTCCTTGGGCACCTGGCACGTCACCTTGCGGTCGCTCGGAGTCATCCGGTCGAACAGCAGCTTGTCCACGGCGTTCTCCACACACTCGAACCCGTGGCCCCACAGCGTGTGCATGCCACCGGGGCGCACCACCAGGTACCCGTTGTCCAGGCGGCTCCAGATGTTCACCGAGTGGCTGTACGGCACAGCGTTGTCCATGTCGCTCGTGATCACCAGCACAGGCAGCCCAGGGGCCTTGAGCGGAGGCGGCAGCGTGCGGGGGACGTTGTTGGACTGCAGGAACGCGATGACGAGGTCGTACATCCCGATGCTCGCGTACGGCATCCAGCTCGTCCTCGAGGTGGCGGCGAACCAGCTCTGGCCCTTGATCCAGGGGTTGGTGGTGCCCGTGCGGGTCAGGTCGAAGCTGTAGTCAGAGCCACTGTACGGGAGAAACTGTGTGAGAACAAAGAGATCAACCAAGTTGAATGGCGCACAGGATTGCCCAGTAGGAGCCGGTCGAGTCGTCGCCGTCAGCAGACCCCACAGAGGGGGCCAGCGTGTTGATGTCGGTCCACGAATTCCAGTAGATGGTACGCAGCATCGGCAGCCAGTTGCCCCTGACGCCTGCCGCGATCAGGCGCAGAAGGTTCGCACGCGACTTGGGGTCCGACATGGCGCCCATCGCAAAGTACTCCACCTTGCTCAGGAACAGCTTGCGCGTCACGATCTCGCCCGTCGGCAGAGGGAACCCCACAGACGCCGGGGTGTACCTCAGCGCGTCGAACGCGTTGGAGAACGCCCACTTGCACTCGCCACCCCAGCAGAGGTCGCGACGGCACGCGGGGTCCTGGAAGCAGGCGTCCTGGAGGATGGCGCTGCTGTTGATCATGGCAGACTGCATGTCCATCCAGAACCCGGCGTCGTTGACCGTCAGGTCGACGGCGCAGTCGAGGATCAGGCCGCGCAGCTGCGACGCGTGGGCCAGCGCGTACGCGTTGCCGAACTGCGTGCCGTAGCTGTGCCCGTAGAAGTAAAACGGGCCGTCGATCAGCGACGTGAACGAGAACACGTCCTCCACGGCCTGCTTGGTGCCGAGGAAGGGCAGCATGGTGTTGATCTGGTCGATCATGGGCTGCTGCGAGCCGACGATGCAGTCGCCCACGACGTTGTCGGCCGCCTCGAGCTTGCACTGCTCCGCGAAGAACCGCGCGTCACGCAGGATGGCGTCGCGCTGCCACTTGGTCTGCCACATGATGTCCCTCTGTTGCGCGCATAGCGAGCCGTGAGCGCGTGCGGCGCAAACTGAAAAGTCCCTTTTTCACGCGCAAACCGGACTGTGTGCGAATGACTCTATTGGGGCACAACCCGTTTGGGGTGCAAAAACCGGTGAAGAAGAAGTGCACATGAAGACTGAACAAATCCCACGGCGCAAGCACCCACACCACACCCCAGACACCGGAAGCCAGACGCGAGAGAACTGTACCTCGCCCGAGTACGCGGTGGCGTTGGGGCACCAGATGCCGCACGACAGCCCGATCCCGCGCTGGTCGAAGAACACCATGTCGAACGAGTCCAGCACGTGCGCCGGCGTCCACGTCAGGATCTGCGGCGCGAACTTGTGCGCCACCATCCCGGGGCCGCCCACGGCGTACAGCAGCGACCCGCGACGCTGCGCCGGGTTGCCCGCCGGGTGCACGATGAACGTGACGTTGAGCTTCTCGGGGCGGTGGGCGTCCCAGTGGTCCAGCGGGACGGCGAGCGAGTAGCACCAGAACTTGTCGAAGCACGGGTGCGCCCCTGCGGGCACGCGGCCGGGGGCAGAGAGCGCGCACAGAGCGCATGCTCCCAGCACGAGAGCAACCACTGCGTGTGTGTTCATTCGGTGCGATGGACTGTTGCAATATTATAAAAGTGCACCACTCTGCGGGCCAATTTATTCGGGACCTCAGTGTGTTGAGTCACGCTGACGTGGAATTCCCTCCCGAAAGGGAAGAACAAAGGTGCACTCTTCGGATTGGTGCATCGGTGCCGCCTGGAGTCGCACCTGGGGCCGCGAACGGGCGGATCGATGGAATCGTATATGGTGCCGGGTTCCGCCCTGATCGATCCGGGGTCCTCGGCTCGCCCGGAACCGGTGCACAGCGGTGACTATTGGTGATGCCCCATTTGGCATTCAAAGGGCCTGTGAGGGAAGCGTGCGGGTGGACAAACATGTGCTTCGCAGTCGGAGCCGAATGAGATGCGCCCTCTGCGAGACGCCTTTGATTGCTTCATCGCCTCTCTCTCCACCCAGTTCCGCCAATGCGAGGTCTCTTCCTGGGCCTTGTAGAGACAACACAATAGAGCACAAATGAGATTCTATACCCTGTTGGGAGCATTTCCACCGAGAAGCGAGAGCGCGAAGAAGAGGGCTGCACGAATGCTCTGGCTTCTCGGTATTTCGTCCGCACCCTCCCCCCGAACTCTGGGCTTTGAGTCGGACGACGTGCACCCTCGCGGGCTCGCGAGGGAAGCTCCGTGCAGAAGGTGTAGAAGGTGCACCTTCTGGAGGGGCTCGGAATGGCCCGCCGGGACCATGGGTCCGAGGGCCCTGTCCTGAGCATTGAGCACTGATCTTATCATCAGCGTCTGATGCGAAGACGGTATCGCCTGAATGCCCTGCCAGGCGGATCTCGTGGAGGTGGAAGCTCCTTCGAGAAAGGGGTCGGGTGTAGTGCCGGGGGCATTTGATGCCCTTTTCCCCTCTTCACGGCAGTTTCAGGGAAATACCGATTCTGCATTTCGTCTGTTTCTCCCTGTTCAGGCCTCCAACAGGCACGACGCCTTCCAGTCCGGCCCTGACTGTCAAAGGGAGATCCGCGAGCAGGGCCACAGCGTGCACGATCTTGTGTGGCACCGCTGTGGGAGGCCTCTTGGGAGGGTGGCCACCAAAAGGAAAAGCCCAGATATTTTGGGAGAATCGTGACACAAGCACAACGAGTGTTGTGGCGGTTGCATCCCTGCCTCTGGCACCCAGCCAACGCCCAGCGCAGCACGTCCTTCGTCACCCACCCAAGCGAGATGAGCGGCACCGCATCAGAGGCCAGCCAGCAGGCCCGCAAGGCCGACTGGGAGACCGTCATCCAGGCACGCCGCAGCGTGCGCCGCTACAAGCCAGACCCCGTGCCCCGCGAGGTCCTCGACCACCTCCTGCGCCTCGCACAGCTCGCCCCCTCGGGCACGTGCCCATCGCCCCCTCCCGCCGTATCCACTCGAAGAAGATATTCGCAGGAATCTGACACGTCACAAACCACGGAAAATATCTGGATGTCCTCCTCCAAGCGATGGGAAGGAATCCGTGGCAGTTCCACGTTGTGACGTCGCCGGAGGTGCTGGCCAGGATCGGGAAGGAGACCGGGAAGCAGCACTACAACGCCCCGGTGCTCGTTTTCGTGACGGTTGTCGGGGGCATCCCGTCGTTCGAGGACTACGACACGGCCGTCGCCACAGAGAACCTCTGCCTCGCTGCGACGGGCCTCGGGCTCGGCTCGGTCATCCTCGCGTTCACCTACCCATCGTGAGTCTCTGGCCGGGGCGCCAATAGTTCAGGAATCGGGAAGGGGAATATCTTTAATATCTGTAGCAAAATCAACTGATATTGCATGTACCACCAACACAGGGACCAGAGGGCGACGGTGAAGAAGGTGCTGGGCATTGACGAGAAGACCTACCTCTGCCCGATGGGCATTGCCGTCGGCTACCCGGACCAGACCGCGTCCCCCGTGCCTCCCAGCCGCCCGGTCCACTCCACGTACTACTGAGATCAGTGCTCGCTGCCCCCGGATATGTGCCACCGCAGATTGAGTGCACTTGCCTTTGCGTTGCCGGCCTCCCTGGCTTTGACTCCGCTCTGGCCGAAATCCGAAGCAACACCAGAGCCTGCTGTGCGTCAGTGGAGAGGTGTGTGTGGCCCAGATAGTCTTTTTGACGGGCGTGTCTATCCCGTCAATCTGGTGGGGCTGCCGTGATAGCCCCACTGCACTTTCCTCCGCTGCTCCTTTTTTAGCATTTGTTGTGCCTGCATTGTTGCGAATGCGGCCCCGCCGTTGCACTCTCGCGCTGGCCGCCGTCGTGCTCGTTGCCTGCTCTGCCGCGAGCAGCGACTCCAACAGTGCGTAGCTCTCCTTTGTTTTGTTCTTCTCTCGTGCCCCACACTGCTTGCTGAGAGTGAGACGCTCCCCTTTTTGTACCTTTGCAGTCAGCACGTACCTCTCGACTCGCTATGAACGGGCGGTACGCCGCCAGGGTGAGACGCGGCCCCACACTGACGCGCCCCCCTGCGCGGAGGAGAGCAGGAGTCCATGGCGCGTGACAGCAAGGGCTCTGTCGCCGGCGTGATGCAGCAGGTCAGAAAGTCGCTGCCGGCCCCTTCGTTTAGCATCGACCTCAACGACCCAGGGTCCTCTGTCACCGCGGACACCCTGCGCTCCTTCTTCCTGGCACGTCCGGCTCCCTTCCCCCCCTCCGTCTGCTCAGCGCGTCGTCGTCGTCGTTTGAACGACCCACGATCGCCGAGAGACTATTATTGGGGTCAGAAGACCATAGCACCCCGGGCATTTGCGGTTTACCCATCAAATTGGGAGTGACACGAAATGCACCTCCCGCAGGGGCTGGCCAAGATAGCCGGGGCCGGTCTGGCGCTCGGCGTGATCGCAGCGGTCGTCGGGGTGTTCTTCATGCCGTGCAGATGCTGTTTCGAGTATGTTGTTTTGAACCTTAAGTACACAGCTGTCAGCTGACGTGTCCACCCCCCCAGGTGCTGCAGGCGGGGCCGGATCGAGAAGAGGCGGGCAAAGGACGCGTCGTACGTGCCGTCGCCTGTGTCGCCGGGGCTCTACGTGTCCACAGTGGTGTTCGCTCTGGTCCTCACTGGCATCATCATGTACGGCCACAGCTGTACCCCCACCCCCTCCCGCACACTGTGTGGGCTCAGTTGTGAGGGCCCCTTCGCCAGATTCGGGTGCGCTGTGAGCCTCCGGGCCAACAACAAGTTCAGCGACAGCGTGACACTGATCGCCCAGCTCACGATCGGCACCGGAGACGCCGTCGTGAACATCGGCGACGACGTGCTGGGGTTCATCGACCATATCGTGCCGCACGTGGAGCCCCTCATCGCGTCGGGCTCGGCGCTGCTGGACAAGATCGACAACGTCACGGCCCCCTGCGACCTGATCATGGCTGACCTGCACAACGCCAGCAGCGACCTCAACGCCGCTGCTGCCAAGCTGTCGGCACTGCCCGCGGTGACGCCGCAGCTCTCGAGTCTCGGAAAGAACATCTCGTCCTCGGTGCGCACGGCGACTGCGCGCCTGAGCGACGTCGACGAGATCCTGCGGATGATCCGCAGCGACATCTCGCAGTGGGCCAACAAGTCGCGCAGCGACAGCCAGAAGGTGCTGCAGGAGGCCAAGGGCCTGACCGCGAGCGCGAGGTCGCAGGCCAACGCGTACATCGGCAACATCACCGTGACGGTCGACGACGTGCACGACTACTCGCAGATGGTGACCAAGTACGACAAGATCCGCTACGGGGTCATCCTGGCCCTGCTGTGCGTCCCGTTCGTCGCGCTGGTGATGGCGTACGCCGGCTTCTTCAGCAAGAGGAAGTGGGTCGTCCTGAGGTGCGCGGCCATCTCCCTTGGCAGACAGCGACGGCTGACTTGGCCACCCGCGAAACCTGCAGCGCGATGGGCGTGGGGTTCTTCGTTGTGGCGACGCTGATGGTCATAGGGTCGCTGCACCTGGCGGCCTCCGTCGCTGTGACGACTGTGTGCCACGACGTGGAGAAGGACAAGCTGCCGAGCAAGTACCGCAACGTGCTGACGCAGTGCGGCAACGGCTCGTCGATCTTCGTGGCGCTGAACAAGACGCAGAACCTCGACAGCTCGAGCGTCGTCCCAACGCAGGAGATCGACCAGTTCGCCAACTTCACGCAGTCGAAGCTCGACACCAGCAGGCTGGAGGAGTTCATACACCAGATCAACAAGGTCGCCTCGCTCGACATCGACGTGAACTCGACGACGGCTGCCGCGACGCTGGGCTACAACTTCTCCTCGGGCAGCCCCGAGGCGGAGGAGGCGTACCGGCTCGAGCAGTTCAACAACGTCTCCAACACGTTCTGCATGTACCCGCAGTGCGAGGGCGTGGTGTACACGGAGGAGAACTACACTTCGTTCAACGTACGATGGTCACCTCTGGCCTTCTCACTACGACGCTGACGGTGGTATGCGACAACTTTCAGATGTCGCTCTACGCCCCTTCCGCGAGGCCTGCGTTGCAGAAGGCGCTGGACGGCATCAGCAAAGTCGTGGAGGCCAAGAGGGCGATACAGTCGTACATCGCCAACGTCACCGAGATAGAGCACCTGCTGAAGCAGCTCAACTCGACGGCGATGCTAGCTCTGCAGCACTTCCGGCTGTTCAACCACACGATCATGACGTTCATCGATGTCGACTTCAAGGCCTTCAAGGACCAGATCGCCGGGTTCGTGGCCTTTGTCGACTCGGTAAACTCGATCGGCGAGTGCCAGTTCGTCCCGCTGTCGGTGGACAGCGTCAACGTCACGGCGTGCACGACGGCGCTGCACCACATGGACGTGCTTTCGCTGGGCTGCTGCTGCGCGGGCCTGTTCACCCTCCCCGCGATCGTCGTCTTCGAGGTGATGATGCGCATCGCGCGGAGGAAGGACGAGCGCAAGACGCTCAAGGCCATGTCCATCTCGTCGGACGAGGAGAAGATGCCCAAGAAGCCGCTCGAGATGGAGCTCATCAGCACGGGCGAGACCGGCAACGTTTCGCGCAAGGACTCGTCCGCGAGCGACGTGCCGCTGGTGGGCAGCAAGCACTCCAGCGTCTGCGAAGTGCCCTCGCCCCCGCCCGAGTCGCCGCCGCCCGTCTCGCCCGATGTCGAAGGCGAAGGGAAGTACTCCGCTGCCGGCAACGCTCTCGGCGACGGCTACGTCGCTGCGTACCAGCCGAGGAAGAACAGCGAGCTGGCGCAGTCGTTCCTGCCGACGTACAAGGGGTTCGTCGCTGTGCCGCCGTCGCCAGAGCACCCGGGCTCGCGCAGCGGCTCGGTGTGCAGCGAGTCGCCCCTGCTGCCCCAGAGCAGGAACAGCGTGCCGTTCCCCGAGTCGCACTCGCCGCTCGCCGTGTCGCAGGACCTCCCGCCGTACAACACGAGCGACGGATACCAGGTGCAGGAGCTGCCTGTGACAGACACGCCGCCGGCGATGGCTGTGCAGATGGGCTCGGAGCCCCCGCCGCAGGACCTCGGCGAGCTCAGGGCGCAGGTCCCGGCGGAGATCATGTTCAGGCCGGCCACCCAGTACGAGCCCCCGGCTGTCGCCCTCGAGCCGCCAAAGCTCGGTGACAACATCGAAGAGTCGACCGACTCCATTGTCGAGGTCGAGCAAGGGGGCTACGAGTTCGGCGGGTTCACGCCGATCGCGATCGAGCAGGAAGGGCCAGTCCGCCCAAATGTCGGGGGTGACGAGCCTCTGCAGTAATGTCATACCTCTGTCGTCCCACCTCAGCCACCACCACGCACGACCACCACACGACCGCCTGATTTCCTGACGCAACAATAGCAATAGTGAAGACGATTGGGTCTTTGCCTTCGACAGCCTCCCTGTCAGGACCTATTGGTGCTTATTGTCCTTTGGGGCTGCTCGGAGAGGAGCTCGGAGAGCTCGAATGGTTGGCTTCTGGTCCGGGGGTGCGGCTGTCCTCCGAGTGCTGCTCGGGATGCTCGGCCTGCTTCTGCTCGGGGTTCGGGGAGCTGTGCTCCTCCTGCATCGGCTTCTGCTCGCTCTCCTGCTGCTGTGCGGGCGCAGGCGCAGAAGGCTCGTGGTCCGCCACAGCGGGCGAGGACGCACTCGCGGGCTCGGGCTGAGGGTCCCTCGAGGCGGAACGCGACCTCGGCTTCGCCTCGGCCTCGGCAGCGGGGCTTGCCTCCGCCTTCTCCGCCTTCTCCACCGTCTTGTCGCCACTGCGAGGAGACGAGTGGTCTCCGCTGTCGTGCGAGCGGCTCCTGCGGCGGCTGCCACGACGTCCAGAGCTGCGGCTGCGACTGCGGCTGCGGCTGCTCCTACGGTCCGGGCTGCGGCTGCGGCTCCTGCTGCGGCTGTGCCTCGAGTGCCTCCTGTGCCTGTCCCTCTCCCTCCTGTCATCGGTGTCGCGGGGCCTCTCGTCGCGGCGCCTGCTCACGGGGGACTGGGCGCGCTCGAAGTGGCTGACCCCGCGGCCCTTGAACTGCTTGCCCGCGCGGACAGTGTGCACAGAGACCTGCCTGGCGGTCCTCCCGAGGTCCGCGTTGGGCCTGTTGGACACCCGGTCGAGGAACCTGCGTGGCTTGATGCTCTCCATCAGGGCGTCCACGGCCCCTGGCAGAGAATCCGGGGGAGGCTGATCCGCCTTGGCAGCAGGCGTGTCCACCTCCATCTTCTGCCTGCGAGGAGGTCAACCACAGTGGACTGCGAGAGTAGAGGGCGTACTCCTTCTCCACCTTCTTCCCCTTCTCCTTCTTCTTCCTCTTCTTCTTGCTGCTCTCATCCTCGGAGGACTCGGAAGACGAGGACTCTGACGAGGACGACGAAGACGAAGACGACGAGGACGAGGACACCGAAGAAGCACGCGACCTCTTCTTCTTCTTCTCTGCGCGGACGGTGAGGGGACACATGATTGCGGGAGACGCGTACTCTTGGAGGACTCGGTGTCCGAGGGCGCTGCGTCGAGATCGAGCTCCTGGCCATCGGCAGCGACAAAAACGAGCTCTCCGCAGTTGGCGATCAGGACGCTGCCAAAGGGCTTGCTGGTGCTGGGGTCCACCAGCTGGTTCTCGAGGAGCTCCACGACGTCGTAGCCCTCGACCACCCTCCCGAACACCACGTGCTTCCTACGAACACGCCGCGTGAGCAGCGCGGCGACGTGGGGGACAGCGCTCACCCGTCGAGATGGGGGGTAGGGACGGTCGTGATGAAGAACTGGCTGCCGTTGGTGTTGGGCCCCGCGTTGGCCATCGACAGCATGCCCTTCTTGTCGTGCTTGAGCGTGAAGTTCTCGTCTGCCAGCGAGAGAGCGACGACACGGTCAGCGCGCCGTTTTCGCGACGGGAAAACCGAGGGCGAGGTGGCAGACACTGACCAGGGAAGCGGGCGCCGTAGATCGATTCCCCGCCGCGGCCGTCTTTTGTGGTGAAATCGCCGCCCTGTACCATGAAGTCCTTGATGACGCGGTGGAACGGGCACCCGCGGTAGCTCAGCAGGACGTGCGTCTTCTGGCTGTACCCCTTCTCCCCCGTGCACCTGCGCGCAAAAGCCGTTGGACCCAGTGCCAGCAGCGCGCCCACAGAAGATGGGGACGGTTCCTCACAGCGCGCGGAAGTTCTCTGCAGTCTGCGGAGGGCGGTCAGCAACGGGGGAGGCGGTGGGCGTGGGCGTGGGCGCTGGCCTTGGGCACGATCGACGAGAAGAGCTCGACGACGATGCGGCCGACGCTCTTGCCCTCGATGGTGATGTCGAGGAAGCATCTAGGGTTCACCATCCTCGGCGGTGCTTCAAGGGGTTTGCGCACCGGGGGGTCAAAACAACGCCGCGCGCGCCAACAAAAAAAAGAGATAAGATTGTTCAGGAAGATTCGCAAATCTCTCAACTCGATTTGAATCAACCAATATCTAGAACCATCAAATGGGCTTGCCGGAACCGTGTACAAACGGAACCGCCATGGCTGGTATATAATAATGAGCGTGCGTGGGGGGGATGTGGCCTGCCCGCGCTAGTAGGGCAGCCTCCTGTGCATCAGTCGGATTCGGCTGGGCAGCTCGGTGGTGGTGAGCCAGATGGTGACCTTCTCGAGGTCGGCCGTGACGTTGATCGCCCTGCCCGCCGCGAACCCCAGCACCGGCCGTGCGCTCTCCAGCGGCATGTCGACGGCGTGTATGTTGCCCGCGAACGACTTGGTCTTGCCCGGGCTGACGACCAGGGGGCCCATGTCGCCCGTGCCGACGTCCTGGCCCTCGAGGAACAGCCGCACGATGGCCTTGTCCACGCGGACGGTGGTCCCGTACGACGTCCGCGAGCTGTACTGCAGCCACAGCCTGAAGTACCCGGACCACGTCGTGTTGCCCGCCTCGAACCCCCCTACCTGTATGCCCAGGCCGAGGAGAGCAGTGTGAGGCACTGTGCGGGCTGTTATTGCGTCATCGCTTCTCTTTGTCCCGCCAACCCAAAAATTGAATCTCGGGGGGCGATGAGTTGATGTTGCGGGAATGGCAGGGCAGGGGTCGCGGGTTGCGTGCCTCCAGGCCCACGATGGAGAAGCGGGCCGTGCGGACGGTGTGGGCGGCGAGGCCGCCGTACGTGGCGCCCGCGACGACGGTGCAGAGGACCACGAGCGCCGTGGCGATGCACATCGCCGAGATGTGCACGTGGCGCGAGATCACGTTCCTGAGGCGCCTGCGGCCCCGGAGGAACGGGCTGCCCTCGCTCTGCGCGCTGCCCTCGGAGGAGCTCGAGCTCTCGGACATGAACGGCGCTGCGACGTGCGGGGGGCGGACAGCACGGGCCTGTGCGGCGTGGGACTGATAAGTGGCGTAAGAGTGTCCCCGACTTATTTCTGACCCTGCAGTGAGGTCAGATGTGCGGTGTGAGGGTGTGCGGGAAACATCATTGATATCTGCATATTGCGCTATCACCGGCAGCTGCACCACGCCTGCAATGGTGGCGCGTTCGCGGAGCAGGGCTCTCTCTTGCAATGTTGTCTGCAGCCGCACAGGCATGATCTGTTCCGATAATACCCGATCCTCAAACGGTGGACTTTCGCATCAGATCCGTCGCACTCCCCAACATTTCTCGCGTTGACACGTTTCCAGGGAGTTGCGTGTCACAGAGAGCTCCGGTTGCTTGGCGGGTCTCCGACGCTTTTGGTCTGGAGTTGCGGAGCACTCCCCCGCAGAGCCCAGTTTCAGGTCGAATCTTCAGAGACGAACTTTATTTGACGCACCCGGCGCACACCCCCTTCCCCCACCGACATGCTGCACTACCCGCTGTTCACGTCCCTATCCGGCGTGCGCGTGCTCAACGGGACGCTGCCCCCTCTGCCCGGCCCCCCTCCTCCTCCGCCGCCGCCGCGCAACCCCGTCGCGCTGCCCCAGCTCGCCCTCGAGCGCGCCATCATCGCCCGCGCGGCGTCCGAGGCCGCCGTCGACAGGCGCCCGCCCGACGCCTCGCCTCCGCGCCGCCCGGCGCCGCGCACCCCCAGCAGGCAGGAGGAGGCGCAGTGCGAGGCGCAGGAGGACCCGGCGTTGCAGCAGCAGCAGCAGCAGCAGGAGGCGGCGAAGAGGGCGCAGAGCAACGCGCTGGTGGGGCAGCTCGGGGAGATGGGGTTCTCGGCAGAGGCGTCGATGGCGGCCTTCGAGGTCTGCGGGGACGATACGTTCAGAGTGCGCTCTTTGCCGTTGCGTCTGTTGCTCCAACGTTTGTTTATTCGCAGGCTGTCAATTTTGCTGGGGCTTTCGAGCAGCTCAAGGAGGAAGGGTACCCGCCGCTGTGGCTCAAGAGGCCGCTGGTTCTGCACGGGTGCGTGCTGGCACCTGTGCGCCAGTACCTTACAATGCTGAGAGCCCTCGTGCGCCGCGCGGAGCCGCTCGGGGCGCAATCTGAGCGCGCAGCCCTTCTGTCGCTCGAGACTGCAAGCGACGACTTTGGGCGCGCAGCTGTCATTGTGGACGGCGTCAAGGCGCTCGCGCCTCTGGGATTCTCTGTCGAGAAGATTATTGCCGCTGTGGATAGGGCTGCGGGCGACGTCCACAAAGCACAGTCTTACTTGCTCGACTCGGCCTGACCGCTCAGAGTCCTTCGTTTTCCGAATCCTCACGTCACATGCAGACCTGTTAAGAGATCATGTTTCAAGCACTAGGCTCTGTTTCCAATCGACAGTAAAGGTTTGCAATCGACTCAAGGGCCTGGAATCTCGGTGTAGCCCGTCAGGCGTGCTGGCTGGTTGCAGACCTTCCATCCCACAACGGCTACCACGAGAGCCAGCGAAAACGCTGACAGGATTCCGAGGGCCGACGAAATCGCCACCGTGTGGTTGCGCCACACTGAACTCCACCAGAGAACCATCCTCTGCTTCTTGGACTTCCAGCCTTCCGACTTCTCGTGCAGGTCGTGCTCGGAGGATTCGTTCTCGCTTTCCTCCTCGGACTCGTTCTCTTGGTCGTTGTACGACTGCGCAGAGCTTTCTGCATTGTACAGGGCGCACCTCCGTATGCACGTGGATGTCGGAGCATCCCAGGTGCACCTCCTCGGCTTCCATTGGCACGACGCCTCTGACGCCAGCACCGAGCACTCCCAGTCGAACAGGCACAGACTCATCTCGCTGTCCCAGAAGCATCCTGCAGCCTTGCCGCATCTGTGCGAGTCCCAGATGCTGGAGCAGCGTCTTGTTCCCACCACGTGAGAGCACACGCCGTCCTTGAATTCGCACGTGCGCCCAGCAGAGGAGCACTCGCGCTCTGAAGAAACAGCGAGCGTGCACGAGTCCCTGCAGTGCGGCGTTCCAGAGGTCCACACGCACTTGTGGTCTCCAGCAACACCCTCTCCACCCTTGCATAGCTCCCTGTCGACGATTGCAGAGCACGGGTCCGACATGCACGACTCCGAGTAGGGATTCCAGGAGCACCCTATCGCAGATGAAACACACTTCTGCGGCGTCGTCGGGTTCAGTTCGTCACACGCCGTGAGCGAGCACGATCGAGAAACCGAGTGCCACGAGCAGAGTGGCGAGGAGAGACACTGGCTGGCCTCTGTGCTGCGGCTGCAGGATGATACACACACACCCAGGGGCTGTTGCCACTCGCACGACGGTGAAAGCAGTTCGCATCTGTTCCTGTCGGCGAACGCACAGGGATCCTTGGAACAGCTCCCTTGTAACCCGCGAATCAGCGGGCAAATTCTCAGGAATTGTGGAACAAACCTGTCAGGGAGTACGGCGATTGCTCCCAGAGGCACGACGCCGAGCTGTAGAGGCATGCGCTCCTTGTCGGCATATCGCACTCGAGATCGGAGGTGTAGACGGTCTCCCAGTTGTCGCACTCTCCCTCCCAGAAGTTCCACTGGCAGAGCCCTGATGGGCACGTGGTCGGATGGGTCCATAGCGAGCAGTTCATCCTCACCCTGTCGCAGGTTGTGAGCTCACTTCGTCCTGCTAAACTAATTTGCGCACGAGGTAAGAGGGGCGTTGAGGACGCAGGATTCCGAGAATGGTTCCCAGGCGCAGGAATTTCTAGAATTGCACTCCTGGTGGGTTACGAAGCGGCCGCACGTCGACGAGCAGGTCGGGGAATCCCCGAGAGACCACGAGCACAGGCGGTCCGACTCGCAGGCGCCCACGTTGAGGCGCTCGCCGCACAGGTCGAGGCGGCACTCGCCCATGGACCACGAGCACGAAGGGTCCAGTACGCAGGCCGCGGGGTCGAGGTGGTCGCACATCTCCGCCTGGCACGTCGGGCCCAACGAGGAGCCCAGACAGATGAGGAGAGCGAGTACGCAAGTGGCGCGCATTTTTACTTGTGGTCAATTGAATCTGCCGATTGATCCTCTAGATTCCTAAAGGCTGATAGATTCCCCGGGAAAATCTCGTGTAAAAATAGAGCAATGGCGGAGAAGGACAAGACCTTCGTGACCCAGCGCGGCCGCGTGCAGCAGTACGCCCCGCGCACACTCCCTCACGTACCGTGCCTGACCCTCTTTTCGCAAAGGGATGGCCGCCCAAAGCCCTCAGGCTCGGAGGAATCACTACAGAGCGGGTCCGCTGCAGTCGCACTGGCACAGAAGCGCAAAGACGCGGCTGCTGAGCAGGAGACGCTCGACTCGAAGAAGCTCGATCTTTTCCAGCGCCTGGCGCGATGCCAGCAGCTGGAAATCGCGTTACGACAAAAGGTCAGGCCCTCGGTGCCCATGCGTGAAGCTCGAGCACTGACTGAGCCGAGCCCGCAGGAACTCACCATGGAGGACAAGCGGATGGCCTTCAGGCGATTCACGGACGAGAACGAGGCCAAGAGGACTTCGGCTGAGAAGAGGTGCGCAGAGGAGCAGGGCGCTGCCCTGAAGGCCGAGCAGGAGCTTCAGGCCCAGCAGGAGGAGCTCAAGCGCCTCGTTTCCCTCCGCGAGTCCACCGCAGTGGTCATGGGTGCGCCCACAGACCACTGCAGTTCATCGCCCTGCTGATAAGAGGGGGACAGAGTCGCTGGGACGTTACCAGAAGTACCTGATGGAGGTCGTCGACGCCAACGACGAGTTCGGGGCCATCGGCGAAGTGCTGACACGGCACGAGACACTGCAGAACGCCCAGCACGTGTCGAGCAAGCAGCAGCAGCGGTCCAAGGCCGAGCTGGAGGCAGCCCAGGCGGACTTGGCAGCCCTGGACAAGCGGTACCGCGAGGAGCTGTTCATGCTCGAGGGCGAGCTCGCTGCCCAGAAGCAGAGGCAGGACGCTGAGAGGCTTCACACCGAGCACCTCGAGTCCAACGCCACACGGCTCCTGGCTGCCGCTATGGACCGGGTCAGCTCCCCCCTCCCTGACCTGTGACGGTTCTGACTGCTCTACAGACGCGAGTGCACGGAGAGATACTGATGAGCATTGAGAACCTGTACGAGAAGCTGCAGCAGAGGAAGCTCGTCTCGAGTGCCAAGGAGGGCATCGACCCGCTCGTCAGGCTGCAGAGAATCCAGGACCACCTCGCAGACCTCAACGGTGCGCAGCGCAGCGCTCGCTCCTCCGCTTTTTGCCCCCTGTGGCCGCGTCGCTGACGTGTTGCTTGGGCTCGGGCGGGCGGCAGACGTCGTGGTGGGCCACCCCCAGTGGGAGAAGGAGCGGGAGGCTCACAAAGAAGACAAGGACGTCACTGCAAGCGTTAAAGCCAAACAGTCGCTATAGTGCTGCGCAACGGCGAGGCAGTCGAAGTCGCAGTTCCATATTCTCTGGCGCGCGGGGGTGAGATATTATGCCGCGGAGAGATCTGTACTTTGGTGGGGCTATCTCGTTCCGGGCATTCAATTTGGTCGTTGTTTATAGTAGTTACACTGTGGGTTCACCAGGTAACACCTGTCTGTTAGTTATTCGCCTCGCCACTCTGCGACACCCCACCCCACCAATCACCGACCCCCATCCATGTATGAAGGCGGCGCACCGGGTTGGCGTCGCCCGCCCGCTGCCAGCGGCGGCAGCGGCACGGGGTCCGCGGGCACGCCCCCCATCTCGTCGCACGCGCTGACGCCACCGTCGCGCTGCTCGGCGTCGCCCAGCTGCGCGGTGCCCCTCGGCACCGGGCTGCTCGCCATGGTCGGCCCGCCCACGGGCAGGCGCGCCGACAGCCTCCGTCCCACCGCCGCGCCGCCGCTTCTTTCGTCGACGTCGTCGTCGCCCTCGTCCCCGCACCCGCCGTCGCCGCAGCCCCCGCCGCCGCGGCGCCCGTCCAACGCCTCGACGGCGCACGTGCTGACGCGGAGCTCGTCGATGCGCGAGGTGCCGCTGGCGGGGGGGCAGATGTCGCCGCTGTCGCTCGGCGCCCCGGAGCGGCCCGGCAGCGCCGCGATGGCCGCCGTCACGGCCGGGCACCGCGCGCAGGAAGCACGTGCCGCCGACCGCGCCGCTGCCGATGACGCCCAACGGCTCCGCGGGCTCGGTGCCCAGCGTGTCCCCCGAGGCCATGTGCCTGTCGAGCCCCCCAGTGAGTGCCTTTTCCTCCCCTCCCCCTCTCAGGCGTTTTCCGCTTGTGTGTGCTCCATTCCTGCCCGGGCTCTCCTTGCTGCCCGCCAAGCCCGTCCGTGGGGTTGCACTTGGAGGAGCGCGCTCTCCGCACAAGAAAAAAACGAAAGCGACCGCTGCTGACGGATGGCAGACGCCGCAGCACCAGAGGAGGGCGCGCGCGCAGCTGGGGATCGAGCAGCACGTGGCGATCACGCGGGGGCAGAGCGAGATCGCGCTGCCGCTGGTGGAGGCGCAGGTGGCGCCGCGCCCGAGGGCCAACGCGCAGATACCGCCGCCCGACGACCGCTCCCACAAGCTCCGCAAGCGCGCCAAGGTGGCGCAGGAGATACACAGCACCGAGGCCACCTACCTGCACCAGATCAGCGTCATGCTGACCGTACGCGTGCCTCTCGGCCCAAGCAACCCCCCACCCACGCACAGAATTTTTGATGTCAACGACGGCTTGGGGGGGGGCCTGGGGGGGCTGTGCAGTTCTACATGGAGCCCATGAGGAAGTTCGGGATCCCGCAGGACGAGATCGTGGCGCTGTTCTCCAACGTCGAGGTCATCAACACGCTGCACCAGAAGTTCATGACGAGGCTCAGCGAGCGCGTCGAGGCGTGGGGCTCCGAGTCTGTCATCGGCGACCTCTTCCAGGAGGCCGGCTGGATCAAGCTCTACAAGTACTACATCAACAACTGTGCGCTGCCCTCTCTCTCCTCCTGTCCCCCTTGTTGTTGTGGCGCTCCCGAGTGAGCTCGTCTGACGGCTGGCCGCCGTGCAGACGACAACGCTCTGGCGACTCTTGCGCGTGTGAAGGACAAGTACCCGGAGTTCAGGTCGCATGTCGAGGTTCGCTCCCACCATTGCCGAGCATCCGCAGCCCCTCGCCCGGGTCTCAGACACACACGCGCGCACAGAAAATCGACCACACGGACCTCGTTGGAGGCCTGCCCATCGAGAGCTACCTCGTGGTGCCCGTGCAGAGAATCCCGCGATGTGCGCCGCCTGCTTGCTGCTCTTTGCTGGCTCGTGTGTGCGCTGGCACGCGCTGATACCCTCGCCCTGCGCCGCTCTGTGCAGACGTGCTGCTGCTGCAGGAGATGCTCAAGGCGACGCCCGCGGACCACCCCGACGTGGAGCTGCTCACGGCGGCCATCGTGACGATCAAGGCGCTCGCGGACTACATCAACGAGCGCAAGCGCGTGTCGGAGAACCAGGACAAGCTCGTGGAGACGCGGAGCAAGTGGAAGAAGTACAAGGGCGACCTGCTCAGCAACCCCGACCGCCTCTTCCTCCGGGAGATCCCCGTCTCCAACGGCTGGTCCAAGGTCGTCCTCTGGCTCTTCAACGACATTGCCGTCGTCACCAGCAGCGAGAGGAGCTTGACGGGCAAGTACGTCTTCAAGTACCAGATCAACCTGCAGGTCCGCCCGCTTGCCCTGCCCACCCAGCCTGCTGGGGGCGTGCGTTCCTCCCGACTGACCCCACCTCGCTGCCGCAGACTGCTGCGTTCCAGCCAGACACAACCGCCGTTGGGAGCTTCAAGCTGCTGGGGCCGGACGCTGCGCTGGCGGGCACGTGCGACCTGGACGACCTGAGGGAGCTCGAGAGCGTCGTGGAGCGCGCGCACGACTGCCTGATCCGCAGCGCGTTCAGGAGGACCGTGCTGATCGACCCCGCCGAGGTGTCGCAGCAGTTCCTCGACTTCCAGCAGGAGGAGTACAAGGTCCGGCGGAAGAAGACCCTCACGGACCTCATCGAGTCTGAACGCGAGTACCTCGAGACCATCGACCACGCCCGGACCGTCCGTCTTGTCCCCCCGCGGCGGGGTCGGCTTGCTTGCTTGCTGACGGGCTGTGGTTGCGTTCGGTTGCGCTGGGCAGGTGGTCTTTGTCGACGCTGCTGGGTGCATGGCGATACCGCCGTGCTTCGCCAGCGCCTTCACCGAGATAGGGGACTTCCTCGAGCACGCGTGCACGATACACGCGGAGCTGCTGTCGCGGCTGGCCGAGCGGGAGAAGGCGTGGGAGACGATTGACAAGGTCAGCGACATCTTCCTCGACCTGCTGCCCGAGCTGCAGCCCTACGCGCGTTTCGTCACGCGCTGCAAGGACTACCGGGCGCTCCTCGACCAGGCCATATCGAGCGAGCCCTCGTTCGGCTCGTGGCTCAAGGTCCGCGCGCGCGGCTGCCGTGCTGGGCTGCTCACTCGCCGTTTGCTCGCTCTCTCTCTCCCCCCGCTGCAGAGGATCGAGGAGTGGAACCAGGTGTCGCTCGTGCCGCTGCTCGAGCGCATTCTCAAGAGGGTGCCCGAGTACTACCTGCTGCTGCAGGACATGCTGCAGAACACGCCCAAGAAGAGCGCGGACTTTGACGACATGACGAGGGCCGCGCTCGAGATGGACACGCTCAAGACGGCGCTCACGCGACGAGGCGAGTCCAAGCACGCGGCGATCCTCGGCATCGGCAAGAAGTAGCCGTGGGGGGTGGAGCACCCTCCCACCACCCCATCCCGTCGCGACGGCCGACTGGTCGTGTGGCAGCGGAGGAGGTGGGGAGCGGGTTCTGTTTTTCTCCGGACTTGGTGGCTGGGGGGGGAGCAACGTCAGGGGTGTCGTTGATATTTGTTCATCAATAAGAAATCTCCGAGAGAAGGAAGAGAAATCACTGTTTTGAAAAGCTCGGGTCTTATGGTCCGCCCCAAAGCTGTCGCAGTCAAGAGCCTCGTGCCCGAGCCCCCGTGCTGGGACTTCTTCGCGGTGACCAAGTCGCCCTCGCCCCCTGTCTTCAGCCCGCAGGTGGGGCTGCCCTCCTCCTCCTCCCTGCTCCCTGCTCCTCCCTCTGGTCGCTGCCCCCTCTGTCTGCTGTGCTCTTCATGAGAAAATAACAACACGGAAATCGCCGCCTGCGGGTTCCGCTGCGTGGGTCCTGCCGTGCCCCCCGCCCCCTCCCGCTGCCCGTGCAGGAGTTTGAGGAGCCGCCCGCTATCGCCGAGCTCACGGAGATCCAGAGTGCGTCCCCCTTCTGCCCTCCCTGCTGTCCGCTGCGGTGACTGACAGACATGGGCTCTGCAGAGTACCTCTTGGACGCCCTGGGGCTCTGCTCGGGCCGCGCGCCCTTCACCCTCATCCGCCAGTATGTCTCCAAGGCGCGCACCCCTCCCTCGCACCCCCGCGGGCCCCCTCTGACGGCGGCTGGCGGGAGCAGAAGTGGAACGAGAGGCACAGCGAGCCCTTCCCCCACCTCAGGTCGGCCGAGACGGCGCTCTGGTCCTCTCTCGAGTCCTCCGCTTCCCTCTTCCGCGTGAGCCCTCCTCATCCCCCCCAGCCCAGGCCCCGCTGCCCCCCCGCTCCTCCCCAGCACGCACCCCCTGCCCCCGCTGGGAGCACCCGGGCGGGCGTCGCTCTCTGGGCGGTGGGGGTGACGTTTGTTTTGCGCTGGGGCAGTCAAAATGAGCGCAATAAGAGGAGCGGCAGGGGACCGAGGGCGAGGGGGCAAACGTCTCACAACGGCACTGCACCAGCGCGATCCCGACAGGCCCGACTGGTGGGAGCTGTCCCCGGCGGGCGTCAAGCTGACCCTCTGCCTGGGCGAGGTGCGCTCGCGAGCCCCCCGGCCGCTAGAGAGGGAGGGAGAGCAAAGCGCCCCCAGCGCCTCCTCCTCCTCCTCGGCTCTCTATCCGACACGTCAGCACTGAAACGAAAACGACGAGCAGACCAACGGGGACCACACGGAGGACGAGAGCGACTCGGAGGACGCGCAGGCGCAGGCGCAGTCGCAGCAGTCGACGCCCCGCAAGGACCGGTCCAAGCAGCACGCGGCGGGTGCGCAGGAGGCCTCGTCCTCGGGCGTGAGCTCGCCCGCCGCAGCCGCGCAGCCCCCGGGCGGCAGCCACGCGGTCCCGGACAAGGGCGAGCGCAAGGGCAGGCCCCGCAACCCCGCGCAGCCGCAGGGCCCGCAGGGGCAGCAGCAGCAGCAGCAGCAGCAGCAGGGCGAGGGCAAGGAGAGGGAGAGGGAGGCCAAGGAGAGCAAGTGGCTGCGCAAGCGCAAGGAGAGGACAGAGGACGCGGACCCGCCGTCGACGGCGTCGTCGGCGCCGCAGTCGCCGAGGTACGCGTCGCGGCCGGCCAAGAGGGCGCGGCAGGGCGGGCCCTCGACGCCCCTCGCGCAGGCGCTGCCCGCCCCTGCGTCCCCGCAGCCGCCTGCGGCCAAGGAGGAGCGCAGGGACCGCGCCCCCGGGGCCAAGTCCACCGCCGCCTCCTCCTCCACCTCCAGCTCGGCCTCGGCAGTCGCTGCCGCCGCTGCTGCTGCTGCCGCGGCCGCTGCGGCTGCGGCTGCCGGGGCGCAGGCGGCGGCGGCGGCGGCTGCGGCGGCCGCGGGGGAGGCGAAGCTGATCGCGTGCACGTTCTGCGCCAAGCAGCTCAAGACGGGGTGCAAGAGGTACACGTTCTCGGCGGTGACGGGCCAGGACGGGTCGGTCTCGGAGTACGTGGGCGGCAGGAGCAACGGGCTGGGCGCGCGCAAGAGGCCCGAGAGCCGCTACGTCTGCCCCGAGTGCTACAAGCAGAACGAGAACGCGCTCCGCTCGGCGCAGCGCAGGGCCTCGTCCGCGCCCGCGCCCTCGCCGCCCGCAGCCGCCGCAGCAGCAGCAGCAGCAGCAGCAGCAGCGGAGCCCGTGGCGCCCGAGCGCGAGCAGACGACCGACAACGACAGCAGCGCCAGCGGCAGCGGAAGCGGCGCCGCGAGCCCCAGCGAGGGCAGCCCCGCGCCCGCCGTCGACGAGGACAGCCGCCCCGTCTCGCGCTCGGACTCGCCCGACGCCGACGGCGACTCCTCGCGCCCGCTCTCGAGCAACCGCGCGCTGATGGTGCAGCTCCAGGGTGCGCCTGCCCCTCATCCCCCTCTCTCTCTCCCTCTCCCCGTAGTGACGTGGCTGTGGCAGTGCTGGCGGCGGCGTCGGTGGTGCGGTCGGGGGGAGCGTGCACGACGGGGACGATCAGGTCGTACGTGGACTCGGCGCTGGACAAGTTCCGCTGGTGCCTGACGCCCGCGGGCGTGGAGACGCGGCGCAAGCGCCAGGAGGAGGCCGACCTGGACCTGTCGATACACCACGCCCTGCGGTCGCCGTTCCTCGTGAAGGTGCGCACTCCCGGTTTCGGAACGCCGGTTTTGTTGTTGTGTTTTATTTTGTTTAATTTTTTTTTGGTTTGTGTGTTCTGTTTTTTTCGGGCTCACGTTGTTTTTGTTCTGCGGTTGCTGCGCTTTTGGCCAGAAGACGGAGGGGAATCAGTGGTCGCTGGCGCTCGGTGTCGACGTGGCCTCGGTGGCACCCGAGACTGCTGAGCCTCCGGCGGCGAAGAAGTCGAGGAGGTGAGCTCACTACACAACAACGACTTTGGACCACTGATTTATTACAACAACAATAGACACTCCTTTGGCGCAGTCCCCCCGTTTGCTGATGTCAGTTGTTCGTATCTGCCACCTCGGCTGTACAAATCTCGCTCAAGAGTCCAGAAACAGAGTATCGGGATATTACGAGGCCCGACCGGACGCTCTGGCGATCGTGTGGGCGAGCGAATTTGGTGTGGGCTTCCCAAGAATAAAAAGGTGTTTAACGGGAAAGGGGAAAATCCCTGGCACCAACGACCAGGTTGGAGTGCGTGATTGCACACTTCCCAAGCATTTCTCGCCAACGCCGGTGCTTCCCCAGAAAAACGGGGCGATGAGAAAGACGCGAGACAACAAAAGGCAGTTTCTGTTCCAGAACAGAGGGAAAATCTGTTGGTGGCTTTGGTGTTGGTGGAGGAGAGCACGGGTTATCTAATTTTGCATCGTGTTGATTACAGAGACTCCGCGCTCTGTGCTATAGGGGTGTTAATCGCCGTCTTTCTTGACGGTAAGCTCGCCGAGCTCCAAGTCGCACTTGGTGTTCATGTTGAACTCCGGGGCCGAGTCACTCGGCACCGTCTCTCTCTCGGTCTCGGTCGTGTCGCTCTGCTTCTTGGGGCCGAGGTCGTCGTCGTCGGCGTGCGAGTAGTCGAACCCGGGGACCTTGAAGAGCGCGTTGAAGATCGCGGTGCCGAGGCTGACCAGGACGAACCCGGCGATCTGGATGCCGCAGTACTTGGTCCACTCCTCACCAAAGCGCTCGTTGATGCAGTAGAACGTGAAGATCTGCCAGGCCCAGACGAAGATGCTCTTGCACGCGTCGATCAGCGTGAAGTGCACGGCCGTGAGGTACTTGGTGACGTTCTGCGCAAAGTAGTTGTAGATGGCGTCGGAGATGATGTAGCAGATCACAAAGAACAGCAGCGCGATGTTGTTCCCCATCATGACGAACGCGTCGATCGCACTGTCGTACGACCCGCGCCTCATTGTGCTCGGCTGCCGAGTTGGCGGAGGGGGAGAGGGGGGGCCATGCCGTCAGTGCCACCCACACCCACGCTCCCATGGGCCCAAGTGTGTGCGTGTGTGGTGTGGGGGAACCGGGAAGGGAAGCAGAATGGAAAGTGCACTCACGTTGTCGCCGGGGACGAAGTAGACGACGGGGAGCACGATGAACGAGATCATCATGAGGCCGTAGACGCCCTCCATGCCGCAGACGTGCAGCGGGTTGAGGTTCTTCTTCTTGAGCAGCGCCTCCTCGACGGTGACCTGCGTCGCGGTGATGGCCTGCGAGAGGATGACCAGGAAGATGCCGAGAATGGTCTTGCCCGCGCCCACGCTGGACTCGCCGCCCTCGGCCGAGCTCCCGGACCCGCCCTCGCCGTCCGACTGCGTCAGCACGCTGGACACGCCGACCAGGACCAGCCCGCAGATGCAGACGGCGCTGCCCAGGATCTTGAACATGGGCGGAGTCCGCTTGAAGAAAATTCTCTGCACGTTTGCGTTAGTTTCGCGATCGAGCGGCTCTGACCCGCGTTTATTTTTGAAAAGCGGAGCGAGCAGGCAGGCGCACGGCGTAGATCGTGGCGAAGATGATGTTCGAGCCGCGGAGCATCTGCCAGACAGAGGCCTTGACGTAGAGCAGCGCGATGCTCGAGACGCTGGTGCCGAAGAGGTCGCAGAACGCGGGCACGATCAGGATCGGCGGGAACTTCTCGAGGAACGACATGGGCTTCTGCTCCTTGGCGGCCTTCTGGCTGACCAGCGGGGCCACGGCCCGGATGATGAAGAACGAGATCAGGCAGAGCGTCTCGGCTGCAGCAGCAAAAAGGTACAATCAGTGTTAGTGCACATTTCCGCCCTTGGCCCCAGCGCGAGGGGCGTTGAACAGGAGGGGGAAAGGGGGTATGGGGGGTATGGGGGAAGCCACCCTAACCCCCCTGGTGGGGGTGCTGGGTGCGGAGCGCGTCAGGCTCCGAAGACGACGAGCGCACCAGTGAACATGAAGAAGCACTGCGTCCACGGGTGGCTGAACTGGTACTCCTTGCCGTCCCAGCCGCGCGAGCGGCTGTTGTCCTGCGCCTTGGAGAGGACCGTGTTGACGACTCCGGTGAACAGCATGCCGAGCTCCATGAGCCCGGACATCAGCGTGAGGCCTCCTCCCGACATTCTTTCTCTCTCACAGCGCTGGCTGCTCTATTCCCTTCTTCTACGTCTGTGGCGGCTCGTTCTGTGCGCAGTCACGGCAGGTGCGGGGTCCACGGGGCGGAGCGGGCGCGGGGTTGCGTGCGCTATGGTGAGCGTGAGGGGGAGAGATAGAGAATGCGTCATATTAGCGGTTTTTTGCCCCGGTTTTATTTGGGGGCGGGGGCGCCGGGGATGCGCCGGTGGTGGCTCACAGAATCATTTAGGAGTTTTTCTCTTGCGGGAAAAGTCCCAGAACGGAATTCCTGCCCACGTTGTTCCGCAATTATGTCGACAGTTCTCGTGCGGACGATGCCGGCTCGCAGACCCCGGACGGCACGCCGGATGCGCGTCCTGTGTTCTGCCGAACACGTGCTCGGCCCTCGGCGGCGGTGCTTGCCGCCAGCGCAAACTCCGCAAACCCGTCAAAAACAACCCCACACACACCACTCACCGGAAAAACACAAACACAAAATTAATAAAATTTTCCGAAAAGACGCACGGAAAAGACGGTGGGAAAAAAAGCAACAGAAAGGGGCTGTTTGGACCCGGCCGATCTCCTGGACCTTCAGCAACCTCAGGACGTCCACCCAAGAGGCCACAGACAAATTGCGGGCCACGCTTCCCCGAGCCTGCCCCACGGCGGCGCGCCAAGCCCCCACCGAGGGGGAGGGGGCAACAATGCTAAGCAGGCCCACACCACTGTTGCAGAGGGGTTGATAGTTTCGCTACACAAGGTGTTCGGTGTGGGGTTACGGGGGGCTGGAAATATGGGTGTGCGGGGAAAGGGGGGGTGAGTGTGGGGGTGTTGGCTGCCTTGGGGTCCGCATAGTATTTTGTCCGAGTCGCGTTCTCGCTTCTAACGTGGCGCGGGGGGGATCTCACACGCGGGGCGTTGTCCCGTGTGGCTCCCCCGGCGCTCCCTGCACCTCCACCTCCGCGCCCTGCGGCAGCATCTGCGCGGGCGCCTGAGGCAGGATGCTCTCTAAAACAGGAATTCCCGGCGCTGTGGTGCCCTGCCTGCTCTCCAGCGACCCCCCGGTCTCGGCCGTGTCCGCGAGCCCCAGCGCCAGCGGCAGGGCCAGCGCGGCGAACAGCGGCACCTCGCGCGTCGCGCAGGGCAGCGCCGCGAGGTTGTTGTCCGCGGCGTACGAGCCCGAGGCGCACAGCGACATGCCGCTGTCCAGCGCCTGCTGGCGCAGTATGCGCATCGCGGCGTTGACGGCCGCCGCCGAGCGCGTCAGGGCGCTGTGCGCGCGCGTGGTGGCGCCGGGCAGCGTGCCCATCTCCCTCTGGCGCTGCGTGTTGCGGAAGATGCCCACAAAGCGCGCCACGCTCTCTGCGGGGGGTGCGCGAGGGGTCCCAACCGCCACAAATTTAGTTTCTGCACCATGGCCCCCATGCATTTCGGCGCCTCGCCAGCTACGGAACGGCGCTTTCAATTTCCTGATCGGAAATTAGGCAAAGACGAGAGCAAGGCTGCGGCAAGCACGGCAGGGCGAAAAAAGCGACACAGGCTAAAAGTCACCGAGGCGGCAGAGGCGGTGAGGGCGGACGGCGAGCAGGCGGGGGGGTCGACCCTATTTTCGCGATCCGCGTGTGGTATTATCGGATAAATCGAAACGGGGACTGGGGGGTGACTGGGTGGGGTGCCCACCAGGGGCGGTTTGGGGTGCAGTCGAACAGTGCGCGCGGAGGGGAGCGCCCCGCGAGGCTAGCCGCTCCGGGGGAGGAGAGGGCGCACCGTCGTTCATGTCGAGGATGTTGCGCAGGTCGATGAGCGTCTCGGGCGTCGCCTCGCGGCCGGCCCTGCGCATGCCCGCGGCGGCGCTCAGGACGCGGGCCGCGGTGGCCCTGTGCTCCGCCGGCGTCATCACGGGCGCCCGCGCGGAAACGTACGCGACGCGCTCGGTGCTGGCGAGCGAGAACTGCGGCATCTGCGGGTCCGAGTGCTCGGGGTTCATCACGTAGGCGACCGAGAGCATCGCTTCCGGGGGGGCTGGGTCTGGGGCGTGCTTTTCCTTCCGCTTACCAAGGAAACTTTGCCGGGCGGAACTTTTAATCTTAGTTGTGAGTCACTTACCCGAAATATCCCCTTTTCATCGGACGGAAAAGTGTATATTGCCAAGGATGTTCAGATGTACACTCCTGAGAATGGTGATGCAATCACGTGTTCTCACATTGCTGGCGGCGGCTTGCCGGCAGCGGGCTCCCGCGCCTGCTTGTCCCCGTCGCTGGCGCCCCCCGAGAGCGACGAGCTCGTGGACCTCTTGAGCAGCATCCGCCTCGTCTTTGCCCGCTTCTCCCTATTTTTGCTTCCACCACTTCCGCTTCCACTTCCGCACTCTATTTTTAGCTTCTTCGCGGGCCCCGAACTCTGCGCGCATTCCACAATGGGGCTGCTCTCCGCCTGCGACGAGCATCCGGCGGCCCTGTCCGGCGACCCGCCGCGCGGCAGCGGGGACTTGCCGCGGGGCGAGGGCTGCAGGGTCTCGCGGAACCAGCGGTGCTGCAGCGCGGTCTCCGCGGAGAGACGCTCCGACGGCACCACGCGCAGCAGCGAGGACACCAGGTGGCGCACGGACTCGCTCAGGGGCACGACGCGAGGGTCGGGCCACGCGAACTCGCCGTGCACGATCATCTCCATGACCTTGCGCTCGTCGTCGTCGTAGAACGGCGGGTACCCGCACAGCAGCGTGTAGAGCACGACGCCGGCGCTCCACATGTCTGGCCGCGACAGGAAACAGGAATCCAAGAGTCAATTCCCAGGAATTGTCCGTGCGGAGAAAGGCAACGGGGTGCGAAGGAGCGAAAGCACCTATGGACTGGTCGTAGGGCTCCTCGCGGACTATCTCCGGGGCCACGTACAGCGGGCTGCCGCACGGTGTGTCCAGCACGCCCTTGGCGTCCATCATCTTCGCGAACCCTTTGAACGGCAGGAGCGTGGGGGGAATTGCGAACCCTTGAGAAACGGAAAACCCCTGGCAATTTCGGTTTCGAAATGCGCTGGGGGGAAACGTCGGGGCTCACCGAAGTCGGTGAGCTTGACGGGCGACCCCGGGGCCGAGCTCTCGTAGACGATGTTCTCGAGCTTGAGGTCCCTGTGCACTATGTGGCGCGAGTGCAGGTACTTGACAGCCTCGAGCACCCCGCCCACCACGTGCGCAGCCTCTGGCTCGCCCATGACCTGTCTGCTCCTCACCCTCTGCATCAGCTCTCCCCCACTCAGGCTGAACCAAGCGTGAGACCCCCGCTGTGACACAGGGGGGGGGGGGGGAGCAACAAGCACGCACTATTCCATGACGAGGTAGACGCGACGGCGGGTCTGGAATACGTCGCGGAGCTTGACGATGTTGGGGTGGTCGAGGCTGCGCAGTATCTCGACCTCCTTCCTCAGCGCCTCCCTCTCGAACGAGTTCATCTTCTCTGCGAGACCCCAGAGACGCCGCGCCAGTGCGTCAGAAGGGGCAGGCCACACAGCCCTCTCCTCCCCACCCTGCCACAGGTTCCCCCCTCCTCCCTGTGGCACAGACGTGGCATGTGTACTGCCGCCACCAGCGTCTGTGCTTTCTGGGGCAAAGAAGACAAGCAATTCCGCATGCGGTGGGCTCCGCACCGGTGTTGTATATCTTCGCGGCGACGACCCCGTCCGCGCGCGAGCGGTCCACCGCCATCACCACCGTGCTGAACGCGCCCTCGCCGATGGGATTCTTTACCTCTGGGTGGGGGCGGAGGGCGGGCTCGGGTGTCAGGGGGGGCGGCGGCCAGGCGGCGTGTCTCTCCGGTACCGTAGAGGTCACTGAAAGATCGCGCGCGGACGAGGCGCCGCAGGTATCGCCGGATGGCGGAGAGCGCGTGGGAGACGTCGCCCGAGACACACCCGCACCGGCGACCTTTGGGGGCGGGCCTCTCGGGCGGAGTGCGCTGCTCCATAGCAACGCTGTCAGTTTCTTTGCACTAAAATAGATCCGAGGAGATTCAATTGCGGGGCTTATGCCGGAGAACTGCCGACGAGAGAATATGCTGACCATACGCAGTCAACAAGGACAGCCAGGGTGACGCGGATGACTAGATACTGCCGGGGCCAGACAGCCCGCCGCCGGTAAGAAAGGAACCCGTTCAAGAATTCTCTTTGTCGATTGAATGTACACAATTAACCGACAACAGATAATCGTGTGTCCGTCCAGATCAGCTGAGTTTCCACCAAGTCTTGGCCACCCCGTGGCGTGGCGATAAGCCATGACGAAGGGCACTGCGATTCAAACTCGCGGAGAGTTCAACTGTGCTTCTGACCATGCTCTACCTGGAGGCATCAGCTCTGCTGCTGCTTGTGGCACTCGCGAGCGCTGACTGCAGCTGGGTTTACGCAGACCACCCGTCCGGCACGGCCTTCACGGGAGGCAGGCCCATCGACGTCTGCGCTGGTGTGCACCGGAACCAGCAGACCCGCTGCTCACTGCGCGCATCGACGCTTCGCATAGTGAACTGGGCCGCGGAGTCGAGGACCTGGGGGACCATCATCGGCGTACTCGGGTACTCGACCTACAACAAGAACAAGGCGATCAGCAGCACGGCGAAGAAGAGCCTCTCCCTCGCCAAGGACCAGTTTGCAAGCCGCGGAGCCTCGGTGATAGTCGTCTCGGGAGGGAACGTGCACCCTGTGAACACGCCGTACAACGAGGCATACGAGATGCGCAGGTACCTGATCAACAAGCTGGGGGTCGACCGCGACGTCGTGGCCATCGACCCGTATGCGAGGCACTCGTACACCAATGTGCGCAACATCGGGCGCTACGCCCTGACAAATGGCGCGTACCGTGTGGTGCTGGTGACGCGCAGAGGGGCCGACTTTGGCTCGTGGAACAGCCGCCCCAAGAAAAACCTCGGCTACTCGCTGGGCACCTTCGAGAGCACATCCTCGGGCGACGTTGCCATATATTACCCATCGAAGAGCGTGTTCCGCGTGGGCCCTGACCCGCTCGACCCCTGAATGTCTCCAAGACAGATCTGATTCGCAGAGCCATGCACATCAACGGCCAAGAGAAGAGTCTATGCAGGATTCCTCCGGTATTACGGGCCTCAGTGAGCAGCGGGGTAGTGGCGGGCACCGAAGATGAGGCTGCCGACACGGACGCTCGTGCTGCCCATGCGCACGGCGAGCTCAAAATCGCCGGACATGCCCATGCTGAGCTCGCAGGGCGCCAGCTGCTGGGCCACGAGGCCCGCGGTCCTCACGAGCTCCCCAAAGTCGCGCTCCCCGACGCCCGACTCCCCGATCGTCATCAGGCCCGTCAGGCGCAGCGCCGAGCACGTCTCCCTGATCTCCTTCACCGCCTCGGGCACCTCCTCGGGCTTGAGCCCTCCCTTCTCTGCGGGGGCCCGTCAGCCGTCTCGATCTGCGACGGGTGGGGGTGCACGCGTACGGGGCTCGCCGCTGGTGTTGACCTGGATCATGATCTCGAGGGTGCGGCCGGCAGCGTGGAACTCCTTGTCGAGGCACTTGGCGTGCTTGAGGCTCTCGACCGTCTCGACGGCGCGGAGGTTGGGCACAGAGGCCAGCAGCTTGGCCTTGTTGCTCTGCATCCTCCCGATGAACCTCCACTCGACCCCCTCGAGGTCCCGCAGCTCCTGCGCCTTGGCCGCCAGCTCCTGCACGTAGTTCTCGCCGAACACGCGCTGGCCTGCCGCGTGGGCCGCGCGGACAGACGCGGCGCTCTTGGTCTTGGAGACGGCGACCAGGCGGGGCTCGGGGCCGCTGCGGCCCGAGGCGGCGAAGGCCTGGGCGATGCGGCCGCGCACCTCCGCGAGGTTGGACGCTATCTCGGCGGCGCTGAGCTCGGGCTCTGCTGGGGCGGACATGACAACAAAGCTTGTGTGTTAACTGACCGAAGGGTTAATGTTTGTGGAAGAGAGATCTCTCCCGTCATAGATATCTGTCACCGACGACAAAATATCACGATGATTGGAAATACCCCCTGAGGTTCGGCTGTCCGGGCGTGGTCAACTCCGTGGGGTCGGAGTGCTCCCGGTGAGAAGAACTCGATCGCGCCATCAAAACACGAGAGACACAGGAGTAAATCACCATTGACGGGTGGATCCGGGCAAAAACTGCTGACTCTGGCCGGTTTTTAATCTCAGTAACCAATCCCGCTCAGTTCAGTGAAAGCACGCAGTAAATGGCAATACACATGAGCCCTGTCCAGCAGCGAATGGCGGCGCGCCAGATGCGAGCGGTGAGCTCCGTACCCGAGGGATGGTCGAGCGCCGACCAGCCCTCTGTCCGCGAGTCTGTCGACCGCCGCGGGCACAAGTGCATCGAGACCACGCTGACCGTTTTCTGGGTCCCAACGGACCACCTCTCCGAGTGCGCGGTCGAGACCGGCTGGATGGTCGTCGCCCGGGGCCCACGCCACACGACGTTCGACGCAGCGTGGGAGGCCGTCCGGAGCTCGCAGTTCGGGAAGGAGAAGGGCCACGAGTTCCTGTGCTGCTACGACAACCAGGGGAACAAGGTCAGGGGCGACCTCTGCATCGGCGAATCCCAGAAGTTCCGTGTCACGTTCACCAGCAGGAAGGCCCCCTCCTGCAGCCTCATGTAGAGAGCCCCGCATTGAGGCCCTCAAGAAATTCATCGCACACACGCTCGCTCACGGGTGATGTCCAGAGCGTAACGGCGAATGTAACACAATTCATCTGCTTTTCCCTTTCATTCAGCAGATTGGGGCGTGCGTGTGCTTCCAGATATTTGCGGGGGCAGATTCCCGTCTCTTGTGACGGGGCGCCCCACAACTCTGCAACCGCGTCACATGTGTTGCTGCAGCACCCCGTCGCCCGCGCACTTCCCCCCGCGCGCGCGGTCCTCGCGCCCGCGTCGCACGCGCGACGACCTGATCCTGGCGGCGTTCCAGGGCCCCGTGCTGGGCCTGAGCTCGGCCGTGGTGCACCAGTACCGCACGTTCACCGCAGAGCTCCTCGTGCGCCACGCCTGGCTCGAGGCCCGCGGCCTCGCCCCCTCAGACGTCGCCGCCGCCGCCCTGGGCGCGCGGGTCTGCCGCCCTGGCGCCCTCTCCGCAGACCCCCTCGAGTGCCCCAAGGTGCGAGACCCGCCTGACGCTTCACACGGCTTCTTCGGCTTTATGACGTTCGCACTCAGTGCGGGCGGGTGCTCGACGTGCGGCCGCTGGGGCCGGGCGTGAGCAGCGTCGAGTGGGACAAGCCCGTGGGCGAGGCCGTGCCGGCGTCGGGGGCCGACTGGAGCCCGCGCGCCGAGGCCGAGCTGCCCGGGGGCCTCGAGAGCTTCCGGCTGGCGCTGCGGACGCGCTGCACGAGCAGCAGGCAGCACCTCAAGTGCCCCACGCTCGTCCTCGTCGTCGTGCTGGGCCCCGGGCTGGCGGTCTGCAGCGAGCCCTTCGCCGTCTACGCGCGCCACGCGGCGCGGCACCTCAGGAGCGCGCCAGACGACTCGGACGCAGAGGCCACGGGGCCCGCGATGCTGCTGGACGAGGCCGTGTCGGTGGCCCCGGTCCCCACGGGCGCGCTGGAGCCCCGGTCGCCGCCGCTGGGCTCGGTGCTCTTCCTGTCCTCGTACCCCGTGATGGCCGTGGGCGTCAGGATCGTCTCGGTCAGCATCTCGCGCGAGGACGGCTTGAAGATCGGCAGGAGCCTGGTGCCCCTGCTGCTCGAGAGGATACCAGGCGGGCTGCTGCTGCAGAAGAAGAGCACGCTCGCAGGTGCGTGAGACGCCCGCCCGTCCGTGCTCAGGGCTGCGAGCTGACCCGTGGGCTTTTTCAGGAGGCGTGGTGATTATCGTGCTCGGGTTCCGAACGCGGGAGGAGCTGGAGAAGGGGATGAACATCGGTGCCATGTTCATGCTGAACAAGATTCGGAATCCGTTAAACAGGAATCTTATTGCCGATGGCTCTATAAGGCAGCTCGCATTGGTCACCAATTATTAACCACACAACACAGCACATGTACAATTGAGAGAAAGAGAAACGACCGCAATTTCCAAATCAAGACCATTTCAGCCGTGGCAAGACTCGAGCCGCCCGTGAATCTGTCGGCACGCTGTGTTTTTGTCTGTTCTGTCGATTCACAGAAAATGCACTACAGCATCGAGGCCAACCTCCCTCAACTCTCCGGAGAGGACGTCGTACACTCGCAGTGGGGACATACAATCAGCTGGGGTTGCTGTTGCCCAGACGCCACGTCCCAGATCTCGGCGAGCACACGAGGGAGGTGTTTCTTGAGCACGGCATTCCCGAAACAGGACTCGAGACCGCCACGCCTCTGCACTGATGACTGAGCATCTCGGCACTCAAGCGAGCTCTCGGCCTTCGGTCAATAATCTTCCACCTTCGATGATGACAAAAGTGACGCTACTGTGACGTGGCCCCCGAGGATATGACCCCAGCGGAGGCGGATGATCATATGTGCCGAGTCAGCCATTGAGACGTCGACGTGGGCGCCCTGTCCCCCACCCGAGCATCTCTCACACGACACCAAACGTTGCAGAGGCCCTGCTACCGATGTCTGCCACCTGCGTCATTGAGAGCCACGGCCTCTCTCCACCCCTGGCCCTGCTGTGCGAGAGCAGCCCACTCTGCAGTGCCCGGCAGCTCTGGCCTCTGCGATGCGGAACAAAAAACGACTGTGCAGGCCGAGCTCTCGAGGGCTGCCGTGTTGAGTCGTGGGTTGCCCGCCTGCAGAGGGCCGGGCGGCAAAGCAATAGGTCACCTAAGGGACCAGTGCAATGTCAAACGTGAAAGAAAAGAACCCTTGTCATAGGTATGCCACACCTTCTCTTTCAGACGGTGATTGCAATTTTATCTACACCAAATTCCAGAGACAATGGTGCACAGCCGCGTATGTGCTCTCTTCTCACACGGCTGCACCTCTGCAATTACGCATGGCCCACCATCATGAAGTATGTCGTGTACTGAAACAGACATCGTTAGCGTTATCGAAATAAAAGCAATTCGCACATGTTCATCCATGATCTGATAGAGAGGACGAAATTCCACAGTCCATCCATGAATCTCTCTAGCACGGAATATCAACTCCGATGATGATGAGCGATAGAGCCAGGATTGAAGCTCAGATGGAGAAATGTTGATGACATTGTTTGTCGTTATTCCAACCAAGACCAAAGGCCCATACATTATTGCATGCATGGAGTCGAACTCCTTCCTGCTGTCATCAATATGCTGGCTCCATAAGGTCATTGGGAAGGTTATCTCAACTGTATCTCCCACAGTCCACACACGATGAATGAAAGTATATGAACCTGAACCCGATATACTTGCCAGCGCATTGCCATTTACTGCAATCCTATTCGAGCCAGTTATTGCCCACAAAGGCACCCTAATTGCCATTGTCCACATCGTCCCAGACGATACCAGGATTTTTAGTGTGCTCCTTGAGGAAAGAGGGAAGTCAGTAATCTGTTGTACTATGACTCCTCTCTCTGGCCAATGTAGGGATGTTGCTACAAACTGATTGACATACAGCACATCGTTTGAGGGGCTCCTGAAATACACTGAATCCGTCAACTGTGAAAGCAAATGTCAATCGAGAATACACATGGAAATATCGAAAAAATATAACTTACCTTGGAAAACGATTCAGATAGAGTACCCCAACAACAAGGAAATTCGTCGAAGGCATCTCCCCAGGGTTTCTGACCCGCAGGTCCCAGTGGCAGCATGTAGATGAATTGATGGCGGTCCCGATGCTGATTACCCCATATCCCATTGATAATAGCCCTTTCATACCAGTCTGCCAGTGAGGAATTGGCAGACCACGAGAACAGGATTCTGGATAACTTCAACATGTTGTACTGTGTACAAGACTCTTCCGTCTGGTCATCAAGATCACTTCCAAGACGATGGGCATGTGACCACCACTCGTGGTCATTGCTGCCACCTGTTGCCCAGCTGCGCGTTTCAGTAACCAAATTCCAGAACTTGTATGCCAGAACACGCTTTGTAAGGTTGCCAGTTTCCTCGAATCCACGGGCTGCACCAATCATCTGAGGAATATGTGTATTTGCATGCCGATCTGTGAGGACATCAAGGCCAGCGACCAGCGGTACTGTGATTTTGTGCTTCTCAAAAGTCTCTGCAAGCCACAGGTGATTGGGATCATGGGAGATCGAGAACAGGTTGTACATGACCTCATTCATCCCGCCCCATTCCTCGCACATTACTTTCTGCCATCCATCATCGCCATGGTCCACAATAAACTGCCTTACGTGCCGTGCAATCCAATCAGCGAGGCCACGTGCCACAGTGAGGGCCTCTTCATTGCCGATCAGAGTATATTGGTCAACAAGTCCAGCCAGCGTCTTGTGAACATTGTAGTACGGAACAGAGACAGGAAGACCTGGCCAATAACCCCCACAGCTCCAGTCCTGCACCTTAAGCGCCGTAGCCTCCATTACATCGAGAGCACTACGCGGGTGTGCGAAGAGATAACCGACCTCTCCAGTTTTTGTCCAGGCCTCTTGGCATTCGTGGAGGTGTGATACGATTTCGGCTGCTTTCGACTCCAGCGCCGTATTGTTAGTGCTCTTGGCCATCAGGGCCGCAGCCGACAGCCAGTGCCCGAGAAAGTGCTCATAGTATGCCTGGTGTGTGTACTCGACGCAGGTTGTGTCGATTCCTGCGGCGCGGGTGTGGGTGCACAGGAGACGACGAGAGTCCAGCGAGAGAAGGAACTCGAGGGTATGGTGCCGCGCTGCTGCCAGAGGACTCACGGGGTCGAGAACCACGAGGTCAATGGAGAACGGCTGTGCTGCGCGCGGCACAGAGCAGAGAACAGGGAAAACGAGGGCCAACAGTGTTGCAACGGGTGCCAGCATTTACAACGGTCGGCGAAGAGGGTGTGGAGTTTAAACAACTTTCAAAATCAGCAGTGGTGACGCCAGCACTCCCGGCCAGAATCTCACCGGAGCAGTACGCAACGCAATACGGCGTTGAAAGACCTAGTATTCAGGGACATCCTGAAAACCACCGTTTCGGCTCTTCGTCTGTCTAAAGCCCCTATGACCCAGAAATGCAGAGTGTAATTAGTGAGCTTTCGCCAGGCTCGATACTGCTAACCTTCGAATACCTCATCCGCCTGTGCAGAAATGAGCTTACGACAGCCGCAGCTCGAGGTCATGGAACTTAGAAGTGAAAGGAACGGATCTGCCTAGTATCTCCACGTTGCTGGGTATCTGTCTCAATTGTAGTTATCTTCTCCGTATCTCTTCTTCTCAAACGGATTAGCTTGGCGCCTTGTCGCAGTCCCCCGATGTCGGAGCAGCACTGGACCCCGCTCGAGTCGAACCCCGAAGTCCTCACCAAGGCGCGTCAGCACACGCCCAGCACCCCCACTGACGTACGTGCGCTGCGCAGTACATCCGCAACCTGGGCGTCGAGAACGCCGAGTTTGCCGACGTCATGGGCTTTGACGAGGAGCTGCTCGCCTTCGTCCCCAAGCCCGTCTTCGCTGCCCTGCTCCTCTTCCCCATCACCCACAACGTGAGGGCAGCCTCCCCTCTTCGCCCCCCTCGCCCTCACCCGCCCGCCGCAAGTACGAGGAAAACCGCATCGCCGAGGACCGCAAGCTCGGCAAGGCCAAGACCCCCGTCAACCCCAACGTCTTCTTCGTCAACCAGACCATCGGTGTGCCCTCTTCGCCCTCCCCCTCGCTGGCACCTGCTGTGGGCGCTGCACGTTGGAAGATCGGATAAAAGTGCCCGAGAAATCGGGGAATCTTGGGCTGGCCAATTTGGCTGCGTCATGGAGCTCTGCCAGCCCGAGGGCTCCCGTCCCCTGCTCAAGGAAACCCTGGGCAGAGAACGCGTGCGGGACGATCGGGTGCATCCACGCCGTGCTCAACAGCGTGGGGGAGAACGGCGTCAGGGTGACCAAGGGCTCGTTCTTCGACACGTACCGCGAGACCTCGAGGAGCCTGCCCGCGCCCGAGCGTGCCAAGGCCCTCGAGAAGAGCGACCAGCTCGAGCAGGCCCACTCGGCCGCAGCCACCGAGGGCCAGACAGAGGTCCCCTCTTCCTGGAAGTCGCGTGACGTCAGGATTCGTCGCTGATATCTTTTGCCTCTCTCCCTCCAGGCGCCTGACGAGGACGAGGTTATTGTGCTCCACTTTGTGGCGTTCGTTTGCGTTGACGGGACGCTGTACGAGCTCGATGGCAGGAGGCCGCAGCCGATGCCGCGTGGCCCGACGACGCGCGAGACCCTTCTGCGCGATGCGGGGGTGGCCATCCAGAAGATCATGGCTGCCGACCCCGACGAGCTCCGCTTCACGACACTTGCACTCGTAGGCCAGCAGACTTCCCCTGCTAGCGAGTGAGTCCCATTGCACCAGGGTTCCTGAACATCTCCCGGTTGGTCATGAACCTGTCCAATTCGCATGGGCAGGCACATCTGGTCAGGCGTGCTTGCACAAGAACAATGTGAGAATGATCACATGGTAACTTGTATGGGAGGACAGAGAGAGGGATGGAGTGTGAGGGAGTTGTGCTCTTCAGTCCTCACTGCCCTGCCCTCCTCACGGCAGCACAACACAGTCGTTTCTCGATTTAAGTCCTCAGATTCATCCGCTCTCTGATTTCATCCTTACACGTCAACCCACTCAATTCCCAATGCCCTAACAGCTTCGTCCCATACAGGGTTCATGAGGTTCAGAACAGCACACATGCACAAACCAGCCCGCTCTGTCGAGAGCTGTGGGCTTACTCAAAGCACATTGTCAAGAAGATTGAAAGTCCCCTCACACAGCTGTGTCATGTGCGATGCAGTCTTGAAGATCTCTCTGCAGGCACAAGCGAAGTTCAGATGCTGTGCAAGCCACTTCTCTGCCCTTGTTTTGCTTCATGTTGGCAATGATGAGAGCCTTAATATCCTCAAGAATCTCTTTTCAGAAAGCACCTTATGGACAACAGCTGCCAGGGAGGTAGCAATGTCACCACAGAGTGGGTTCTTCTTATCTTCATTAGAGAGCTCATTCTTAATGGCACTCAACAGAAAGTTCACGAGCTGTAGGCATATGGAAGTGGGTGCAGGGGGAAGGAGAAAGAAGGCAGTCTTAATTATCATCAGGAGAATCAGGAAGTGAGAAGTGGAAATTCCCATTAAAAGGGTTAAATCATTACAAATAAGCAATAGTACATGCCCTTAATAACATAAGCTCTTGGGTGCATTTGATTCACGATTCAGGAAATTTATCAATCAAGTGATTTGCAACAAAGGTGATATTTATGGGCTATGTGCCAGTGGCACAGCTCAGCCATTAACTAAGCTGGCGGTACAGTGTATCTGCTGGCATATCTGCCAGCGTATGTACTGGCATGAACAGTATCAGTAGTTCTGCTGTAATTGTTATTTAATGAGACATTCAAAGCAGACATAGTGACTTTAATTGTAATGACCAACTGATTTCATAGCTTTTAGTCAGAATCAGTATCAGATTCATCAGAGGAGAGGGCATATCATCATCACTGTGCTCAGCACAATCCATGAAGCAGTTCTTTAGCACAGTCATAGCATCATTCAGGCCATTGAAGGATGCATCTGGATTGGTGAATACCTCTTCAAACATCTCGAGGTCCATCTGCAGATGACTAGTCGTGAGCAGCTCACTGGAGTTGGAGAGCCAATTCTCATTGCTCCATAGAGAAGACACTTTCTGCATGATGAGTGATATGCTCTTCAAGGTGTTTGACTTCCTCAGCAGTCCCCTTGATGGTGCTGAGCTGGTAGCACAGCCCCTGAGCATCAGGATTAGAATTAAAGAGCAAATCTGGATTAGCACAGTGCTTCAGCCAGTTGATGTTGTTCTTGGCACCTAAGATGAGCCCGGAATGCTGAATTGATGACAGGGATGCCTTGCAGTGTGCCTTGATGCTTCTTACCATCTGTAAGAGTGCAGTGTCATAATGAGCCAATTAGGTGAAATACTGATACATCAATCACTTGTGATTATCAAACTGTATCATCCAGCTTATGAGCACAAAGAAACTGCGTACTAACTAAATCTAGCACTAAAATTCAGCACTATATGCACTAATTTAGTGCTTCAGCAGATAAAACACAGTGATGACCAATTGTTTAATGTAGTGAAGAACTGAGCCCAGCTGCACTTTGATCACATAGTGGTCCAGCATTCTCGTGGGCTCTGCTAATTCAACTGATCTGTAATGCAGAATCTTATTAAGTTCGAGATTAATATTTGCTCTTAATAATACATGCTTAAGAATGAGAACATAGTGCATGCATCCATTGCTCAGTAAGTCCCCAGTGCAGCATTGCAACAGACTCAAGGGTGGGACACTATGCAACCAAGAGAAGTACTACTTCAAATCGTTCTCTGACACTAACTCACATCACAGCTGTGGTTAATGCAGTAGCAGACTGTCACAGTCCCCAGCACACCAGCAATGCATCAAGTATGAGATGCTTATGCACACAGACACAGCACAGGAAGATCAACTGATACATCATCTGAACTGCCAGTGGCAGTGTATGACTGAAGGAAGCACTCAATGCAGCAATTTTCAGTCTACCATTCATTATGCTTCAATTCCCTGCAGGAGAGTAAGTGTTGGTGAATGACTGTGAAAGGGAAGACTACTTCTCTGAAGAGACTGGTTCAAGGCCATGAGAACGGCATGGTTCTGGCCCAGCAGGGAGCTCCATACATGCACGACCCCAAAAATGATGCCCTTGAGCATCGTCCCATCAATGTTGCCCTGAAGGCACATCTCTCTGCTGTTGGGGCCTGCGGCTCTAAAGCACAGCAGATCCACACTGACCGGGGCTCTGGGCACAGGGCCAGTACTTTGAAACAGATGTGGGCTTGGCATCCACACTGCAATTGTCCAACAGTGTCCTTCCCGAAGCATTGGTGCACATGACGTCATAGATGCAGTGGCCTCACTTGTCAACTATCCTCACAGCAGCTGGAGTGATGCCTGCTGATGATGAGGCGCTGCTCTGCAGGACTGATATTGGTGAGGTAGATGACAATGATGATACTTATGAGAGAGTGGAGGGTGTTGTTCTCATTGCCCCCTTTTGATCAGGTGCTGTGACAGCGCCAGTACCAGTATGAGGCCTGTGACTGCACAAGCAGCACAGTGCATGTGAAAGCCAGGGTGGCAATGCGAACCCTTGAGCTGCAGTGGTGGTCCATCCTGATGCCCTCCTGCAATGCAATGTGCACGTTGTTGTTATTTACCTCAAGGAGGCCTTTGAGCTCAGTGCCTCCATCACTGCAGTCTAGAAGCACCTCTGCCAATTTGTCTTCATGGTCACTGTGACTGTTCGGGAGCTGCCCTGTCTGCCAGTCGCAGTGGTCACTGAGGTGGTCCAGGAATCTGCCTGTCTGCCAATGGGGGTGATGCAAGACCCAGATGACTTCTCTAATGTGGTACAACTGGGTGTTCTTGGCCAGAAGCAGGTCATCCTTAGGTTATCCCAATGCTGGGAAGGAGGAGGGGCCTCGATTGGTACAGGAGCAATGCCTGAGTAGCATGCTATGTGCATAAGAAGGCCATGTGGCTTCTGGAGAACCTTAACATCCTCGACCATGCTGATGGGGGACTGCCTCTGTCTGACGTCGTGCCCCTGCTTGTCAGGGCACTGGTGGAGATCAGGGCCAGCAAAAGAAGTGGGGCATAGCACATAGTTGCACAGCTATCATGGGCATCATCTGGGTGCAGTGTGTGCTCAGAGGCTACTCAGGCAGAGTTTGTCAATGTGATGCTGCTCATCCTGGGCCACAATTACTTCCTGGTCCTGATTGTTAAATCCTTTGACAAGTCCTATACATGGCTGTCCACGGGGTGGATCTTGCAAATTGCAGTCTCCTGCATCACAGGTGACCATAAGCCTGCTGGGGTGCTTCTGAGGCATGCCCCCAGAGGCACACGGTGCATGCCCTCTGTGCAAGGTCTGCATGCAGCCCTCATTTCACCTGAACCAAATGCAGATAGGGGGGGAGTCCATCACAGAGGACAGAAGGAGAGGACTCTCCCTGCGCATGTCTCTTTGTCATTGGGGCTATTGGTCTGGGCATTGTGCTTTGACCCTTCCTACCCGGTCGGGCATGAGCATGGGGCTATGCTTGTAGCTCACTGTAGTGCTGCTGCAGCTCTTCCTTCTTGTCCTCAGCTTTCCTGATGGCTTTTTCCCCCTTCATGTGCCCCTTGTGCCTCGCCTCACTTCCCACACACAAAACTCAACTCACTTTGGGCAAATCAAGATGGGAGCCCGCCACGGCCCGTACACAGCACCCAACTCCTCCATCCCCCACTGCACCACTGCTGACACAAGCGCAAGGGCTCTGGCCTGTCTGTTGCTCCCTGCTCCCACGAGTTCCTGCACCAGGTGGGCTCCAATTAACTTTGTGCAGTGTGCAGTGTGCACCATGTCATGTTGCATGTGCACTTATGCGCCTTTACACTGCCTGTCGTGTGAACACCAGGACAATGAGGAACTACCCCATATTGCTTTCGGTTTTCAGTCCGAGATAGCAGTGGTATTGGTTTTGTATATCTTGGATGTTGATGCCACCCGTCATCTCGGTGTCAGTCACTTGAGCCACCTCTTGAGCCAATCCAGTGCCTGCTCGTGCCACAGAATCGAGTTGTTGGGGTTCACCACCCAGTGGTTCTCGTTCGGGAAGTAGACAAGCTTGGACGGGATACCCCTTCTCTGTCGCAGTTGTTAGTGTGATGTTAGGGAAGGGGAGATAAGAGGCCGCGTGCCTGAAGCAGAGTGAAGACACTGATTCCGTGGTGGTCAGGGAGGCGATAGTCCTTGCCACCCTGGAAGATGAGCTCGGGAGTGTTGAACTTGGCTGCGTAGGTCGACGGCGACCACCTCTTGTAGAACTGCATCGCGTCGTCCTCGTACGGCGCTCCGCCAAACTCCCTCTCGGTGAAGAACAGCTCGTCGGTGGAGTAGTACGAGTCCGCAGCGTCGAAGAGGCCATCGTGGCAGATGAGGCACTTGAACTTCCCGCTGTTTTGGCCGTTGATCCAGTTGATCATGAAGCCGCCGTAGCTCGCGCCCATGGCTCCCACGTGGGCCGTGTCGACCCAGCTGTTCTGTTTGGCGAACTTGTCCACGGCGATCATGAGGTCCTCGTAGGGCTTGCCTCCCCAGTCGTTGAGGATCGCGCTAGTGAAGTTCTGCCCGAACGACAGGCTCCCATGCACGTTGGGGGCCAGCACCACGTAGCCCTGGGCGGACACCGTCTGGGGGTTCCAGCGGTAGCTCCAGCTGTCCTCCCACGTGCCCTCAGGGCCCCCGTGGATGTACAGCACCAGCGGGTATTTTGCCGTGGGCTGGAACCCGTACGGGAGGTGGACCCAGGCCTGGATCCTGTCGCCGGCAGCGCCCTCGTAGAACCACTCCCTCACCTCGGTGAACTCGACCCCCGCCAGCAGCTGGTTGTTCGTGTCAGTGAGCTGCACGACCGAGCCGTCGGCCCTCGTGGCCCAGACTTGGGGGGCGTGGGTCAGGTCGCTGCGAGAGAAGACGAGGCACTGCTTGCTGCTGTCGTCGGCACAGCGCACGAGGTTCACCCCCTGTACCACGGATGGAGGCCGTGAGTGGGAGTGTGCCACGGGGGGGGGGGGGGGGGCTCGAGGGATGAAGGGTACGGAGTTGGAGTGGTTGGTGATGAGCGGCGTGACGGCCCCCGAGACCGTGTCGATGGTGTACACGACCTGGCGCGCGTCGCTGTTGAGCTCCGCCACGACGGTGCGGCTGTCCGACATCCACGTCACCGAGTCGAGGCTGCGGTCCCAGTTGCCCGCGACGACCCTCCTCTGCCCGTTGGCGCGGTTGTAGAGGACCAGGTGCTTCCTGTTGTGTGCGGACACAAGTGCCAGTCAGCATGACGTGGCATACGCGCGTCAGAGTGCGCACGTGTCGCTCTCGTATTTCGGCGTCGACATGGAGAGGAATGCGAGCGTGGAGCCGTCCGGGGAGTACGCGGGGGCCGTGTCGGTCGCCTTGTTGTCGCACGTCACGCAGCGCGAGGCGGCGGAGGCGACGTCGTAGACGTAGACGTTGAGGTCCGTCGACCACGCCTTGTCGTCGCCCAGCTGCGTCGTGAACGCGAGCTCTGCGGCGTTGGGGGCCCACGCGAACTCCTCGGCCCCGCCGAACGGCCGCGAGGGGCAGTCGCCCTTGAGCTGCGGCATCACGTCGACGGCGTCCCCGACCTTGGCCCACTTGCCGTGGCAGTTCTTGGCGATCCTCATGATGAACACTGCAGCACAGCACAGCACAGGAGGAGGGGGGCGAGGCAGATGACGTGTCAGCTTCCGGGGGACGTTTCCCAACTCGATTGAAATTCGACCGCCGTCTGCGCCTGCGCACCGTGGTTGAACTTGCCGAGCCACCACTCGTCCCACCGGCGGATGAAGAGCCCCTCGAAGACGTAGGCGCCGCTGGCGCGCGACGCGGCCAGATCCTGGTCGCGCTGGGCCGTCTGCTCCATCGTCAGGCCCGGGTAGACCTGCGCAGTCAGCGCCAGCCAGTCGCCTGTCGGGGACATCTTGAGGTTGTCCACGTCCACGGGGAACTTGGCCACGCGGTACGCAGGAGCCTCGGGGTGCGCGGGGTCCGCGGCCCACAGCCCGTTGCCGCCCTTGCGCGACGACAGGAACAGCACGGCGGAGCCGTCAGAGGTCCACACGGGGCTGCGATCAGAAAACTGCGGGTGTGGGCGACATGCGTCAGCCAACGGGGAAAACCCGAGGAAACTGAGTTGTGCTGAGAAATGGGGGGTTTGGGGGCACCTGATCCAGGGCTGCGAGCCTCACGATGCCCGGCTTGCCGGTGGAGCCGAGCCAGAGGTGCTGCGCCTTCTTGTTGGAAGCCTCGTCCCATCTCTGCGACGGTGGTGGGTGCAGTTGGGGTGAGCCGTGGGTATTCGACTCACTCTGCGAAGCAGTGCAGTGCGGCTCTGTGCAGCCCCCCAGTGGGAAAACGTACAGAGATGGGCACAACGTAACGGCCTTTGCCGTCCGAAGCAGGGGTGCCCACGCGGTTCAGGCCCACGAGGTCGTGGACGCTGAAGGGCCGCGCCGACACGAAGGACAGGGCAGCCAGGGCGAGGGCAAGAGTGGGGGCGTGCATGCCGGGATAAAGCCTATGCCGGGTGTTTGTTGTTTTCTGAACAACGTATTTTTCTGAGGGCTGTCGATTTTAAATGCTTGGGGGACGTGACGTTTGCAGGGTACACGCAGGTTCGGGAGAAACGTTCACTGTCGATTTTGCCGGGAAAGTCTCTGTGCCATGGAATAGTAGTCGGAAATTCAGTTGACTTGGTGGCCTGAACGCGGGCTTGGGTGCCATGCATCGTTCTTTGCTGCTTCAATTGCTGATGAGACCAGCCTTGTGTGATGTCTTCTTCGAACCTGTTGGCTCAGATCAAATCCAAAACGGCACGTCATATTGGAGGCTTGCAGCCTCCCGGCATTAATTTGGTGTGCTCGGGCCCGTTGGAAGGAAGGGTCTCTCGCAATTCGCAGTTTTCTGTGTTTCGTGCTTTGCTGCCTGTGAGTTTCCTGTGAGACTCCTTTGCAGTGACGTGAGCATTTGTCCTTGATTCTGGCCGAGAATATCCATTCGAATGGATGCACAGATCTATCTGGCTTCTCCCAACTGGTTGGTTTTTCTCTGGGACCTGCAGAATGGTGTGTGCTTGATTCCTCGAGCTTATGTTGCTTCTCCACATTTCACTTCACTCAAATGAGTGGTGAGCAGTTCTTACCTGTCCGCCAGACTCAACTGCATTTCCGTGTCCTGTGGGCTAGATATTTTCGGGTAGATCGTTTTTCCAGTTGCGGTAATTATCTTCTGGATGCAGCACGCGCGCTCCTGCCGCGGGCGCTGCACGCGCGACGACCTGATCCTGGCGGCGTTCCAGGGCCCCGTGCTGGGCCTGAGCAGCCCCGTGGTGCACCAGTACCGCACGTTCACGGCGGAGCTCCTCGTGCGCCCCGCGTGGCTCGAGGCCCACGGCCTCACCCCCTCGGACGTCGCCACCGCCGTCCTCGGCGCCCGCGTCTGCAAGCCCGGCCCCACCCTCTCCTCCAAGCCCCTCGAGTGCCCCAAGGTGCCCACCCCCGAAACCCGCCGGAGAACCGCTGTTTTCTGCTGCTCAGCTTTATGACGTGGGTTCGCACTCAGTGCGGGCGGGTGCTCGACGTGCGGCCGCTGGGGCCGGGCGCGAGCACCGTCGAGTGGGACTTCCCTGTGGGCGAGGCGGCTGCGACGCCCGGGGCGGACGCGAGCCCCGGGGCGCAGCAGCAGCAGCAGGCGGAGGCGGCGCTGCCCGGGGGCCTCGAGAGCTTCCGCGTGGCGCTGCGGACGCGCTGCACGAGCAGCAGGCAGCACCTCAAGTGCCCCACGCTGGCGCTCGTCGTGGTGCTGGGCCCCGGGCTGGCGGTCCGCAGCGAGCCCTTCGCCGTCTACGCGCGGCACGCGGCGCGGCACCTCAGGAGCGCGCCGGACAGCTCGGACATCGAGAGCGAGTCGGCGGCGCTGCTGGACAAGGAGGCCTCGCCGGGGGCCGTGGTGGCGACGACGCCCGGGGCGCAGGTGCCGCCGCTGGTCTGCTCGATGGCGGTGGGCGTGAAGATCGTGACGGCCAACCTGTCGTACGACGACGGCATCAAGCTGGACAGGGGCCTCGTGCCCGTCATCCTCGAGCGCACCAACGGCCTCCTGCTGCAGAAGAAGAGCACGCTCGCTGGTTCGTTGTGGCCGGGGGGGGGGGGGCCTGACGCTGTGTGAGCTTGGGAACGGGAGGGGGGAGAGGGGGCTGGTGTTATTAACACTTCTCTCGCTCTCGCTGGGTCGTTGTGACTGAGGGCTGACGATGGGCGACTGCAGGGGGGCTGGTGATCGTCGTGCTGGCGTTCAGGACAAGGGAGGAGCTGGAGGTTGGGATGAACCTGGGGTTCCTGTTCGTTATGAACAAGATCCGCAACCCACTGAACAGGAATTTGGTTGCCGACGGCTCCATACGGCGGATTGCTGTGATCACCAATTGCTAGCCAGACCCCGCAACCCGCTGCTGCTGCTGCCACGGCAACCCCAACAACGGCCGAGGTGACGCTCGCGCCGTCGGGGTCGATGTCCTCGGTTTCTGTACACGTTCGGCAGCGCACCCTTCCCACCCACACACGCACATAGACATGCACACACCGGTGGCAATGACCCCCAATGATAGTATATTCGGGATTTCACGAGGGGCCGTGTGGTGATGGTGGTGGGAAGTGGGGATACCGCGGGCCTACATCTTCTTGACAGCCGTTCGACCTCAGTTGTCGCCGTCGTCCTCGATCTTGGGGGCCAGGTAGTAGCGGACAAAGCCCATCTCCTCGATGTCGTACTGGACAACCAGCGGCAGCTGCGCAGGGGGAGAGCCACAGGCCCAGTCAGCAAACTGGGATGGACGGTGGGCGGGGTGCGCACGTCGGGGTTCATCGAGAGGACGACGTTGTCGCAGAGGCTCGAGGCCTTGGAGAACATGATGAGGAACCTCAGCGCGAAGGTGAGCGAGACGGGCTCCTGGACCTTGAGCGTGACGCCGCCCTCCTTGTCCGAGTCCTTGCCCTGCGAGAGCGAGACGTTGCCCTTGCCCATGTCGCCGGCGACGCTGAACTTGACCTCGCTCTTGACGACGGCGATCGAGATGGTGTCGCCCACGACGCTCAGGTCGCGGCAGATGCGCTGGAACTCGGCAGAGGGCATCTTGACGACGGCCTTGTACTCCTGCGGCGGGATGCCGACGTGCTCCTGGTCGACCTGCAGCAGCTTCAGCGTGAAGTCGGACCTCCGGTTGTCCTCTCCTGCAGTGGCGAAAACCAACAGTGGGGGTCAGTCGCACTGGTGGAAAAAAGTCGCTCTGTCCCGCATCGCTGGAGCGCGCAAGCACGAGAGGGCGGGGGTGGAAGAGGAGGGTGCCCCGTAAACAGCGGCGCCGCGCAGCCCGCTCAGGAGCTAATTAATTAGTTTTGGCGCGCACAGAAAATCCAGGAAAGGTCGCCCTCTTTGCAACGCCCACACACAACAACGGGCGAGACACCGGCGCGCGGCCGATCCGCGCGGCAAATAAATAGCGCCCGCGGTATTTTCGCACGCGGGGGAAAAGGAGGAGGAGAAAGCGGCTGAAGGAGAGAGGGGGGAGGACGGACCCTCGAACAAGAAGGAGACCTCCTCGGCGCCGTCGTCTGCGCGGATGGTGACCGAGTCGTCGTTGTTGGCGCACTTGATGACCTTGGACATGCTGAGCATGTTGATGCCCAGGATCGTGTTGCGGTCGCAGCGGAACGACTCAAAGCCCTCGGCCTTGAGGAACAGCGAGATGAGCGCCACGTGCGACGTGTCCATCGCCTGCAGCTGCATGCCGTCGGTCCCGCAGTCGAAGTTCACCTCCACGACGAGCTCCTTCACCGACTCGAGGATGCGCTTGAGCAGCGACGCCTTCTGCAGCTTGGCCTCAAACATGGCTGGGGGATGTGGTGGCGGTGGGGGGTGGCTAACGCGGGTCTGGTGCCCTTTTTTGCTTTTGCGAAGCGCGCGAAAAATGAGCACTTGATTTTCGAATGTCGTCAACCAACGCCGATATATCGCATTAATATCGGAGAGATTCATCGTCGTCCAGAGAGGTAAGGGCTGAGTCGGGCTTCAGTGTGTATTGCTAGACTCGCCAGGTGTCTGGGGAGGAGGGGGGAAGGCAGAGGGCAGCAGGAGAACGGGCACGCGCGGCTCAGTGGCTACTGGGCCCGAACGCACACCGGAGTGCTGCTGTGCTGCTGCGCTCATTGCTCAAACTTGAACGGGGCGGGCGGTGCGGGCGCAGCCCCCGTGGCGTCGCCCATCTGCACGTCCGAGACGGCCGCAGGGGCCGCAGGGGCCGCAGCTCCCGTCGTCGCGGGCTCGGCGGCCGCGGGAGCAGCGGCGGGGGCCTCGCCCCTCTTGCTGTCCTTGAGGACGACGACGCCAAAGGCGTTGGAGCGCTTGACGGGGGCGTAGCGCTCGTCGGCGTCGAACGTGATGTAGCGGCGCTGGCGGACGGTGACGCGCGCGGGGTTCTTGAGGACCTCGGAGAGCGGCTCGTTCTCGCGCTCCTTCTTCTCGCGCTCCTTCCTCTCGCGCTCCTCCCTCTCGCGCTGCTCCTTCTCCTCCTTCTCGCGCTGCTGGCGCTGCTCCTCGCGCTCGCGCAGCTCGCGGGCCGTCTGCTTCTTCATGTGCTGGCCGTACGAGAGCTCCGACTTGGTGCCCTTGGCGGCGGCCGTCTTCTCGACCGTGCGCGCCACCGGCGGGTACGCGAACATCGACGGGCGCGCGTTGGAGCGGAACGAGAACCCCGCGGCGGGCGCCGCGATGTCGGCGACGGGGTCGACGCCGATGACGGCCGTCGGCTCGAGCGCGAGGCTGCAGAAGTAGATGTACGGGTGCCACGACCAGTACTGGCAGAAGACGGCCATCCCCGCGATGGCCGGCAGGCGCAGGTGGCCCGAGGCCGTCGTCAGCGCCAGCGTCACGTTGCGGCCGCCGGCGTTGAGGACGCCCGTCGCCAGGAACGCCCCCAGGCGGCTCATGAGCTCGTCGTGCTTGTCCGCCGCGCGCGTCTCGAGCAGGCGGCTGAACGCCTCTGCGCGGGGCTCCGTGCGCGAGGCCTCCATCAGCACCAGCGCCATCGCCACCATCGCGCCCTGGCGCACAAAGTCCGCCGGGTCGCGCGTCATGGGCTCCAGCAGCGCCGTGGCCTCGGGCAGCGCCGTCCCCGCGCACGAGATGCCCAGCGCCATCGCAGCGCCGTACCTGCGGGGGATTCGGGGAAATGCCTGCGCGGTCAATTTTTGCTGCGAGCCCCCAATTCAATTAGCCAATTCAACTCTCCCGGACCTGACGTGGGGGTTGAACGAGTCGGTGAGCAGGCTGACGAGGTTGGCGCAGAGCGGCGCGTTGCGGCAGAGCACGAAGCCGAGGCCCGTGAGCGCCGCCCTGCGCACGTCGTCGCTGACGTCGCTGACGGCGAGCTTGAGCAGCGACCTGACGGCCTTGCCCTCGCCCGTGCCGCAGTAGGCCAGCGCCTGCGTCCAGGCGCCGCCGGCGCGCATCTGGGCGTCCTTGTCGATGAGCAGCGCGGCGACCGTCGTGTCGGCATCCTCCTGGCGCCCGGCGAACATGAGGGCGGCGCCGAGCACGCAGCCCTTGATGATGCGCTCGTGGGCCGCGAGGCTGGCGTTGTGCTCGTGGGCGTAGCGGATGACCTCCTCCGACTTGGGGTTGGCCGTGCCGAGCATGACGAGGCCCATGGCGATGGCCGCGGCCTCGCCGGCGACGGCGCTGTCGACCTCGTAGAGCGTGTCGCGCAGGCGCTCGAACAGCGCCGCGTTGCCCGTGGCCATCGCGGCGAGGCCCAGGCCCAGGCAGCACCCGTGCAGCACGACCTCGTTGCCCGCGGCCCCGGCCAGCGCGGCCGTCAGCATGTCCGTGACGCCGCCGCTGCTGCCGTGGTTCGCGTGGATGAGGCCCAGCGCGTAGAACGCGCCGCCCTCGCTGTAGGGGCTGTTGGTGCCCGCGGCCGCGCCGGGCCGCGGGAGGTACGGGTTCAGCAGGCGCAGCGCCTCGGTCAGGTGCCCGCGGTGGATCACGCCCAGCGCGGCCGTGGCGGCGAACTTGGCCCAGTTGGCCGCCTTGCCCAGCCACTCGAGGTTGCGGCGCAGGAAGTCGTCGATCGTCGTGCCGGCGCACATCAGCGCGTTGGCGGCGACCGTGGCCCCGTGCAGCAGCGCCTGGTGCGACGAGTCGGCCGAGGCCTTGAGCGCGTCGAGCACCGTCATGTCCATGCGCGCGTGGCCGTAGAGGAACAGCAGGCTCAGGTTGATCGACACGTCGCCCGCCAGCACCTTGGCCAGCGGCGCCAGGCGCGGGCTGCTCGCCGCCGCCGCGTTGACCTCGGCGCGCACGTCCTGCAGCACCTTCTGCGAGGCGTCCGAGCACAGGTCGAACGCGAGCTGCAGCGCCAGCAGGAACGCGTCGTCCGTCGCCGGGACCTCGTCCGAGCGCCGCGCGAGCTCCAGGAGGACGCCGGCGGCCTCGGACGACTTGCCGAGCCACGTCAGGCACTGCAGCAGCGAGGAGTAGTCGCGCGTGTCGGGCGACTGCGCCGAGTAGATGCGCGCGAGGAGGTCGAAGATCTCCGCGCGGAACCCGCGGGGCAGCGACACCGAGGCGGTGCCGTCGGAAACGGCCGTGCCCAGCGCCAGCTTGCGGCTGTACTCGAGCGCCTCCACGCTGTTCTTGCACGCCTCCTCGATCTGCGCCCAATCCGCGGCCGTTTCAGACCGCGAGAACAGAGCAAACAAAATGCAACTGTGATTGCTCTCCTCTGTACATTTTTTGAATTCAAGAATCAATTACACCAGCCGCAGGCGCGACACATCAACAGAAGGCCGGAGAAATTGGCACCGGGAGAGATCTAGGTAATCGAGATTGGGATATACACTCCCCCTCCTCCAGCGGCCACGACAGCGGGGCCGTAAAAACCAACGAACGGCAGCGGACACAAAAGACGCGTGCCTTGTCGAGCCTGCGGGCCTCGATGGCCGCGCCGACGGCGAGCGTGTACGAGCCGTCGGCAAAGCACCTGGCGAACATGCCGTCGACGATGGCCTGCAGCCTGGCGTCGGCCTGCTCGCCGGCCTGCCTGACGCGCGTGTACTCGTCGACGCACTTGAAGACGAGCGTGCGCGCGTACTCGCTCGTGCCCGAGACGTCAAAGAGCTTGCCGGCGCCCAGGGCGAGCTCCATCGCGTCCCTGTACGAGCCGAGGTGGAAGTAGATCTTGCTGGCGACGAGGGCCGCCAGGTAGCGCGCGGGGAACGCCTCGCGCGCGTGCAGGGCGCGGATCTTGGCGGCGTGCGCGCTCATCTCGGCCCAGAAGTCGGGCACGAGCGCGTCGAGGCGCTCGAGCGCGGCGGCCTTGAGGTTGTCGTCGGACTCGTCGAGGAGCGACAGGTAGTTGCTCGCGGACGTGAGGCTCATCTCCGGGTGGGGTTTTGAGTGCCGATAAGGACGGCGCTTTGTTTGTTGTTAGGGGCTCCTTCAAAATCAGATTTTTCCTCCCCCTGTATCTCAGCGTTTGTGTATCATTTTTCACGTGATCGCAGCCGTATTGCAACGCCGCAACGTCGAAAACGCGCAGCCCCAGCGGAGCGGAGCTACTCCGAGAGACAACGTCACACAGGCCATCCGTGTGGTTCTCCCTGGAGTCGATACGTTCGAAAAAAGCGCGTGCATTGGACAATTGATTCAGTTGCCACGGAGAAACAGAGGCACTCTGTAGCTGCTCGCTGTTCCAGCTGCTCCCACCAACGGGAGAGGAGGCATGGGCCGGGCACGCCGGGGGGGGACCTCAGTCGCACTTCTTCTCGCTGGCGGGCTTGGGCGGCGCCGAGGGGACCGCGTCCCTGCCCCTGTCCCTGCGCTCCTTGCCGTCGTCGTTCTCTGCGGGGGGCACCATGATAGCTCCCAGCCTCCACAGCACAAACACCAGGAACAGGCACACGCACGCCAGGTTCCTGCACGAGGGTTGGCGCCGGGGCAGCTGGCTGGAGAGGGAGAGAGAGGAAGGAGCGCACAGGTTGCGCTCGGCGGCGATGAGCTTCACGTAGATGCTGGACACGTCGCGGTGCACGTGCTCGTGCCTCACGTCGGGGTTCCACACTTCATCGCGGCGCGCTCTCTGCCGCAACATCTCGTTGCACTGGTCTGCGACGAGGAACAGCAGCAGCGGGACCACGACCACCAGCGAGCGCTTGGTCCTGTGGCACAGGAACGAGCGGAAACGGAGGAAACACGCCGCGGCAAAAACAACAAAAAAACGGCAACGCGGTGAGCCGATCGTGTCTCGAGCAGTTTGACGGCGGACCCGAGGCGGATGAGGCGGCGCAGGAAGATGGGCGTGGGGAAGAGGAAGGCGGTGACGGCGGCCGCCTCCACGAGCGTGAGCGCGGAGACACCGTGCCAGATGACAGACATCCTCTCTCGAAGGCGAAATATCGCACAAACGTTACACGTGGCCGCACACAGATCTTTCCCCTCGAGATAGATATTCGAAATGGACGCCGAATAATCAGTTCCCGTATGCGGGCGGGCTTAGCCCCATAAATAACTCCAGTTTCCGAGGAGGGTGAAAAACGCGAAGAAGGACACTCACCCTCCAGACCGGCACCCCACTGCCCCCTGGAAAGCACATTCGGGAGCCACCCCCGGCATGATCCACGTGACATACACGCTGTTCGCCGACGCCGGGGCTCTGCGCGCAACGCATCTCGTGGCATATGCGCTCTGCACTCTTTCACTGTCGCTTTTCCTGACCCCACACAAGCGTGCGTCCCGCATCCCGCATCCGGAGACCCCGCACTGCCTCCCCGACCAACCCTCCTGCAAGTGCTCAAGGTGTGGAGGAGCGTGCTGAGGTACAGGGCGTTGACCGCCCTGATGTTCTGGACGCAGGTGTGCCTCCCTGCGCTCGCCTTCCTGCTCTCGCGGGTCATCAAGATAGACTCTCCGACCCTCCTGGGCCTCGTCCTGGTCGCCGTGTGCCCCAGTGAGCCCAACCGCCCCCGCGCTGCGGTTCACCCGCGCACGCACTCGCAGTGTCGCCAGAGGGGCCGCTGATGGCGCTCTGGAGCTCTCGGGGTGACGCGGCCCTGGGGGCGACCGCCACGGCCCTCTCGATGGTGATGGGGTTCGGAACAATCAGCCTGGCGTCGTTCTGGACAGAGACCTCGTTCCCCACCGAGAAGAACAGTGCGCTGCACGTCCCCGGCGGCGACATCGGCCTGAGCGCCCTGTGCTGCATTGCCCCGCTCGCGTTGGGCGCGGCCATCACGCACAAGCTCGGGCCGGACAGACACAATTTCACTAGGAGGGTCGTGGGCATTGTTATCGGGGTGCTTGCCTTCATCGCGGTCGTCGTGCTCAAGGTCAGTGCGAGAATGCCCAGCCCGTTGCTCACCCACGTATGTGCGCAGATCCTCGTCATCGTGGACAACATTGGCAGCTTTAAGTGGAGCAATGCGTGGACAGTATCAATTGCCTACGCGCTGGTGTCGTTTGTCGCCCCCTACATCATTGGCACCATTCTGCGTGTCAAGCCACGCGCAAGGATGGCAATGGCCTTCAGCGGAGGCAGACAGGCGGTCACCCTCGCGGTGTTCATACGGTCTTACCTCGTCGAATCCACCTCGGGGACTGTACTGGCCCGCGTCGACCTGGTCAGCTGTGTCTGCACAGTCCTCGTTGCCACAGCGGTCAAGCTGATGAACTGGTGGCATCCCGACGCCAAGGAGGAGGAAAAGATGAAGAGGAAGAAGAGGGAGGCCGAGCGGGGCAGCGACATCTCCGACGATGACGGCGAGCTCGAGAAAGGGACAAAGAAACTGCTGGAGGCCCAGCCAGACAAGTCCAAGGCCAGCGCCCCCGGGAGCGATCTACCGCCGCTCGGTGCTCGCCAGGAGTCCGAGCCGAGTCTCAAAGGGCAGATGCAACGCGACCGGTCTCGTTCCATGCCGAGCTCGAAGCCCCGGTCGGCTTCTCGGTCGCGACAGCACAGCTTCTCGAGGGGGAAGAAGGTCAGCCCGGAGCCCGAAGCCGACGGGCTGTCGACGCACCCGACGAGCCCGGGGGCAGGCACCAACAACGTCGTAACGGTCGCAGTGCGGCCAGAGCAGAGCAAGATCGACCTCCAGCTGTCGATGATGGCGTCCGGAAAGAGAACCGAGAGCCTCGACATGATCGACGCCAAGGACCTGCCCACCACGATCAGCCCCCTGACGCAGAGCAAGAACGACGACCACCCGCTTCTGCCGTCGGCAAAGTCGGGCTCCTCCAAGTCGGGTATCATCCTGCCGGGGCTCTCGGACGCGTCTGCCAATGCGCGCAGGAGGCAGAACATGCTCACCGAGTCCCTGCCAGGGTCAATCGAGGAGCACCCCGCAGAGGCACACGAGGCCAGCGTACCGACCCCCAAGCTGCGCTCGTCGAGGGGAGAGGAGAACACGATACAAGCAGACATCATCGCCGCAGAGTCGAGGCCGCCCGAGTCCGTCGAGCACGCAGAGACCGCTGGTGTTGCAGCGGCGGCGGCGGCGGCTATAGCTGATCTGGTGCCCGCAGCCGACCACATGCAGCCAGAGGCCGAGGGCCACGGTGACCATGAAGCAGCAGAGGCTCATTCCCAGGCGCCTCAGGTGCAGGTCGTCGAGCCCGATGTTCCTGCGACCCCGAGCGCCGTGAGACCCGAAGTCCCGATAGGCCGCACGAGCTCTCCTGCGGCCTCAGAGGAGGGCCCGGACTCTGGCCGGCTGGACACCGGGCGGCTCACGCGCAGGCAGAAGCTGCCGCCCCTGACCCACGTGCCGTCGCCCCGCCCCATGTAGCAGTAGGCAAGCTGAGAAGAGAAAGCACTCGAGTGTTGCACACACACAGGAAACCCACGCGGTCAGCGCGTCTGCGCCTGCGTCCTGGGCCGCTTGGTCACGCGCAGGGCCTCGCGGGCGTCGGCGAGGCGCCGGGCCTTGTCCTTGCTCGTCTCGCAGACGCGCGCCCTGGCGACCGTCTCTGCGGCCTCGCGCATGCGCCTCCTCGCGTCCTCGGCCAGCGCCTCGTCCGGCTCCTCGCCCCCGTCGGCCCCGGCGCCTGCGTCGACCTCCATGGCGCCCTGGGGCTCGGGCTCGGCGCGGAGGGTGTCCGCGCGCTCCCTGAGCGACCGCAGCGACGCCGTCTCGAGCGCCTCGACCTCCTGGGGCAGCAGGCGGCGGATCTCGCGCGCGTACGCGTCGACGGCGCGGCGCTCCTCGGCCAGCTTGGCCTCCTCCTCGGCCAGCTGCTGCTCGAGGGCGTCACACTCGGCGTCGAGGGCCTCGTGCGAGGTGTCCGGGGGCGCCAGGATGCCGAGCGACAGAGCGCTCGCGAAAATGTGGTCCACAGAGGGCGCCACGCGCGCGAGGACGCGGTCGGCGGGCAGCGACAGCTCGGCGGGGAGCGAGACGTAGATTTCGTCCCAGATGCCGCGCGCCAGTGAGACGGGGATGGGAACCGCCGTCTGCGCCGCTGTTGCCGCCATTTTTTGTTTTTTTTGTTATTGCAGTTAAGGGAATCTGAAAATCTGTGACTCTGCGCGGAGGACGCTGAGCTCACGCAGGTGATCTCGCAGCGCGCATCCCTTCCGTTTGCAGTGCGCTTATCTGCGGCTCACACAAGGGCCCTCCGAGCAGAGTGCAAGATGTTTGACTCAGAAATCCGGGGCAGCTACAATTCAATTGTCTTCTGTGCGGAGTAGGGCGTATTGCGGGTACGTTGGGACGGGTATCCCGGGGTGCAGGAAGTACTCGAACGAGTAGGAGAGGTTCGCAGGCCACCTGAACCCCTGAGCCGCCCCCAGCGCGGCGACGAGGCTCTCCTCGAGGGCCAGCGCCGACAGCTGCGGCGCGACCGCCGGGTCCGACGTGGAGACCCTGAGGGCCTCGCCGGGCACGAGCGAGAGGACGAGCTGCTGGAGGAGCTTCTCCCTCTCGAACTCCTCGGTGAACACAAACTCCTGCGGCAGGACGACCAGGTGCGTCGCGCCCATCGCGACCGCCCCCGCGACTGCACGCGAGACCCCTCCGCCGACGACCGTGACGTTCTTGCACCGCAGCGCCTCGACGGCATCCTGCGCGGCCGGGACGCAAGTGGTGGCGGCTGACACGAGAGCGTGCTGCGAATGCCGCAGCGAGCTCGCGATGCCGCTGGCGATGACTTCTGCCGACGGGCACGGCTCGTCGACGAGGCTCAGAGACACGATCTTCCCGGGCCTGTTCTTGAACACCACGGGAGCACGCAGCTGGGGCAAATTGCACAGATGCTCCTGGGAGAGTTGTCAGTACGCTCGCACGCGTGCTGGGGGCACTCACGCTGGGCAGGTCCACGAGGTACCTGAACAGGCGCGACTTGGCTTCTGTCTGCTCCATTGTCCTGCGGCAGTGCAACGTGAGACACCATACGCCTCGGCCGACGCCTCAGCGTCGCGGTACCTCGTGCACTGGACCATCTTCTTCTTCTGGGCACGGGTCAAGGGAGGAGGAGGCGGCGGGTATTGAACACCAACGACGCGTCTGGTGTCCTCCGTGGGCTCTATGTCCAGGTCGTCGAACAACTGTTTGACCCCATCCATGCCCTGGATGTCATCCAGCCAGACCTCGTGCAGGTGTACGCGGCTGTTCCCTCTGGCGGCATCGACCATGGCCTTTGTTCTCAGCTCGATATCGACCAAGTACCTGTGCACGGAGTGAGACAAGGGGGGGCAGAGGGTGCGAGCGAAGGAGCACAAAGCACCTCGACACGCTGTCGAAGGCGTTCGGAGGAAAGTAGAGTGGCGGCGTGTGTTTCGGCATCGTGGTGAGCGTTGCGTTGACGTAGTACGGCAGCCTCTCCCCCTTGGCGTGGAACAGCGCTGTTTCAAGGACCGTGTTGAGAAGCGGTCCGCCGTCCTGGCACAACGGCACGCACTGGAGCCCGCGACATAGGGCATGAACCTCCTCATCACCACCACGTCGACCTCGAACTCCTCCACATCGAACAGAGCCTCCCAGTCTGCCTGCCCAGCGCAGTCAGCTCCGCCCTCCGTGTGCGACCCCCCCGGCACGCGCCTGTATG
>CACRSC010001917.1:909067-957111 GCA_902651635.1 Mastigamoeba balamuthi | reverse complement strand
CGGCCTCGGAGATCCGCTCGAAGACGACCTCGAGCGAGTCGTTCCCGACGGACCCGAACGGAAGCGACCCGCTGAGCATCACGTAGAGCAGCACGCCGAGCGACCACACGTCGCACTGCGTCGTGTACTTGCACTCGCTGCCAGTCAGCACCTCGGGCGCGACGTAGTCCGTCGACCCCGTGACGCTGTGCAGCTCCTCGATGTTCGAGTCCTTGGCCACGCCGAAGTCGCAGAGCCTCACCTCGGCCCCGTTGGCATTGGCGCCCGCCCTGGCGAGCAGCACGTTCTCGGGCTTGAGGTCGCGGTGCGCGATGCCCTTGCCGTGCATGTACGCGACCGCGCTGGCGACCTGCCTGAACAGCCGCGCGGCCTCGCGCTCGCACAGCGGCCCCTTGCTGGCGATCAGCGAGTAGAGCTCGCCGCCCTCGACCAGGTCCATCACGAGCGAGATCTCCCTGGCGCCGTGGTACACGTCGAGCAGGCGGACGATGTTGGGGTGGTCGAGGGCGCACATGATGGCCGCCTCGCGCTCGATCGCCCGCACCGCCTCGGGCCCCAGCCGCGCCTTGTCGAACACCTTCACGGCCACGCGCCTCCCGCTGGCCCGCTCGGTCGCCGCGCGCACCGTGGCGCACGCCCCGGCGCCGACCGTGTCCCCCAGGGCGTACTTGGCGTCGAGGCGCGGCAGAGGGGACGCATGGACGGCCACGTGGACCTCGCCCTTGCCCCGCTTCCTCTCCAGCGGCACCCACCGCGACAGCGCGGCCCCGGCGCCGCTGAGCGGCACGCGGGCCTCGCCCAGGACGACCTCCGCGAGCGGAGCGCACGTCGGACCGCGCTGCACGAGCTTCAGGCTCAGAACCCCGCGGTTGAGCGCGGGGACCCTGCGCAGGGCGAATTTGCATCGCATTTCGCGGAACCCGGTCAGCGAAAGGGGAAGAAAGAAGTCAGGGGGGGAGGCAAGGACGGACCGGTAGTCGAACGACTGCGGGGGCCAGCGCGGGCAGGAGGCGGGCGCGGGGTTGGTCTGGAACTGCTCGAGGTCGCCGAGCTTGACGCGCACAAAGACCTGCGGGAACTGATCCGGCCCGCTCGTCACCACGTTCCTGGCCTCGGCCACTGCCCGGACCACAGAGTGTCAGCGCGCGGCGGCGGGGGCGGGGAGTGGGCACGCGCGCCTTGGATCTGGATGAGCTCCTCGTCCGCCATCTCCCGTGCCACTGGACCTTGTGCACCTTTTCTGGCGGAGAGGAAATTCCGAAGACTGCGGAATCAGATAACCAAGATATCTCGGTCCGCCCAATGCTAGCTCCATACAAAGGAAGGCCGCGACATTGCAAAACTGGAATAGCGCGGTGCCGGACATTCTCTCAATTCAATCATGGAACAGGGTGGGGGCAGGGGCCACTAGCCGGCAATCAACTGCGACAGCCTCTGGACGCCCCCGTGCACCTCCGCAGGCGCCCTGTCGGAGTCGGCGACGATGAGCAGCGAGGCCTCGAGGCTGTTCCGCAGCAGCTTGTTCCCGTCAAGCAGCCAGCACACACTCCTGGCGTAGGCGACGTGGACCTCGCTGGCCTTGGTGCTGCGCGTCCCGATCGCACAGGCGAGGTGCCCCAGCACGGCGACCTGTGCCAGAGCCATGTTGAGGAAGCCGGCGGTCGGCGGTCCCAGGGGCAGCAGGGGGATCCCGCGGCGGGCGACAGATCCTAAGTTCTCGTTGCGGTTCCTTCGCTCCAGCACTTCTCGGTACAGCTTTGCCGCCAAAACCCGGCAGTAGAACTCGCACAGCGAGCGCATGTACTTGGACGTGCACGAAAGGGACTCTATCGAGCCGACGTCGAGATACTCGAGGACACCGACAGCGACAGTCTTCGGGAGAGACTCGAAGAGCGCAACCCTCAACACAACTGTTTTTATGCACCATCAGAACGGGCGCGAAAACACAGATGCTAGGAAAACCTGCGGGGCGCGTCTCCTTCCGCACTCCCATCTGCAGCGTGGTCACCGCGTTCAGGGTGGCAATGACCTCGGTCGCCCTCCTCACCACTGCCACGGCCCACTCTGGAGAACGCTGTGAGGGCCCAGAACTAGCGAGACTCGTATGAAGTTAAGGGAAGAAGAAGCACGAACTGAGGGCGGAGGCCACAGCGCTCACGACGAAGCCGATGTAGAGCGGGAAACAGCACAGGGAGACCCAGATAGCGAGGCACAGGCGCAGGCTCATTTGCTTGTCCTCTTCAAGTGTTTGCCTCTTACTGATCTGCGACTAGATACCTTACAAGAATCCGTGACATCACGGGGGAGGAGAAACGAGCGCGCGAAACAGAAAATTCAGCGGAATCACGCGCCGTGGGCAGTTTCTAACGCTTCCGCTGTTGTACTTTCCGTGTGCGTGTTGCGAGTATTCAAGCGCTAAGCTGCTGAGCATGGAATGGGACTCCAACCTCAGTAGTAATCCCAAAAACTGCAGCTGTCGACCGATTGCTGTGACAACGTCAGAACGGGTGTAATGACTCCGAGGGAACGCACGTCTTCCTCTTTCTTCTCCTTCGTTATCGACGCCGTCAACAGAGAACTGACAGACGGCGGTGGCGTAATCTCCAAACTGGCGCACAACCAGGGATGCTCGAGGCACTGGCTCAGGGTTGCTCGCTTCGCCGGATCCGACACCAGCATTATTCGTATCATCTCCTTTGCTGCGGTTGCATTGCTTAGGATGACAGCAGAAAAACGGCGACCCACGTTGCTCTCCAACACGGTCCCAGATGGGCTTGTCGAAAGAGAAGTCCGCCCGGCTGATCCTGTCGTACAACTCCTCGAACGACTGCGAGGAGTCGTGGAACGGGAGGTAGCCGCTCAGCAGGACGTAGAGCATCACGCCCAGGGACCACACGTCGCACGGGCATCCATATTCGTTTCCGAAAAGCACCTCCGGTGCTACATAGTCCGGCGACCCGCAAACGGTGCGCATGGCTGCGTTACGCGAGACGTTAGCCAGCACTCCAGAGAGGGTGGCGGGGCGTTTGGTACCCTCGATGCCGAAGTCCTTGGCCAGCCCGAAGTCGCTGATCTTGATCTCTGTCCCTCGAGACGTGTACTGCAGCAGCACATTCTCTGGCTGCGGCGAAAGAGGTGAAAACGAGGAAGACAGACAATGCGACAATCACCTTGAGGTCGCGGTGAGCGATGTTCTGCTGGTGCATGTACTGCACGGCGAGGAGCATCTGGCGGAAGAGAAACCCCGCGTCCTTCTCCATGAACCTCCCTCGGGTCGCAATGCGGTCGAACAGCTCTCCTCCCTCGATCCTGGCGCCGCGGAGTGGGTACCCGTGAGCTACGGGCGCGTCCCTACGCTCGTGCTCACAGTTCCATAACGATGGAGATCGTCTCGACTGTCTTGTAGACGTCGAACAGCTGTACAATGTTGGGGTGTCGCAGCTTCTTCCTGCAACGGGCGGCCCCCACCTGCGGTTAGCCGCACTTCGCGCAGACGTCGCCGGTGGCGGAGTGCACATTACGGCGATCTCTCGCTCGAGCAGCGCGACCTGCCCGGGCTCCTGCTTGGCTTTCTCGATCACCTTCACCGCGACCTTGAGCCCCGAATCCTTCTCCACCGCCCTGTACACCGTGGCCGTAGCCCCGCACCCGATGACCTCTCGCAGGTCGTACTTGTCCTCGAGCTTGGCGTTCTGAGCGGGCATCGGGGCCGTTGGGTTCAGCGAGAGCAGCGGTGCAAAGTGGTACAGGAGAAGACACACCGAAGTGAAGCGTGCGCGAATCAGGATCTCGCCGGCGCCCTTCTTCCTCTCCAGAGTCACCCACTTCTCAAACTCGTTTCCCGTCACACCTGTCCGCGGCGGCGGAGAGGGCCGCCAACACACGTGGGGGGTGGGAGTGGGGCTGCCGTGGGAAAATGGCCCCTTGCATACCCCGCGGCAACTGAAACGGTCTACTGAGAAGGGGGGGGACGACAAACGCGAACCACGCAGCTGCACCGTCGCCTCGCCCTGAGAGAGCGCAGGGCACACGTGAGGAGCCAGCGGGCAACGGCGGGGCGCACCAGCACTATCTCGGCCTCGGGGCTCGTGAGGGGGCCTCTCTGCACCAGCTTGACCACAAGAGCGCCGCGATCAGCGGCCGGGCTCCTGATTGGGTGGGAAAAAACGAGGAAATCGCGCAGAAAACGCTCAGGGAAACGGCGCGGCGGGTGAGGGCGCGCCGGCGGACCTCCACTCGAGCCAGGAGGCGGGCCAGCGCAGGGCCCAGGCCCTGGCAGTCGGCGTCTGGAGCTGCTCGAGGCCGCCGAGACGCGCGCGCACGAGGATCTGAGTGAACGCGTCGCCGGCAACGGTCTGCACGTTCCTCGTGTCGGCGACTGGCGGCCACGAGGGGAGGTGAGTGCTCGAAGGGCGGCCGGGGGTGGACGGGCGGGGGTGGGCACAGCAGATCTCGACGACCTCCTCGTCCGTCATACTGTGTTGCGAGGTGACGCGACGCGCCAACAACTTTTGTATCCGACTTGACCAAAATAATATCCCCGCTGATTTCTGGAGCTAGCTGAGAGACACAATCTCGTATCTCTGTGCGGGGACCTGGGGGAGGGGGGCATTGAAGATGATATGCGGACCCACCTACCCACCTAGGGCGATCCAGCCTGGCGGATGCTTGAGAGCGCCGGTTGATATCTCGACCGAAGACACTCACCTGAGGACAACTCTGTCTTCGCGGAGCCCGCACTCCGCACCGCGGCCGCCGAACGAAGCAGCCCGCACTGACGCGTCTCGCGTGACGCATACGGAACGGCCCGAAAAGACTGTGGAAGGGTCTCGGGTCAAGGGGTCCACAGTAATGGCATTTCTCTTCGCAGAGCAGAGGAATACGCGGTGCGAACCACGCTGCAGTATGCACATTCTGAGCCAGCCGAACAGGCACTGCCCCGAAATGCCGAATTTGTGCTATCACCGACCGTCCCTCACCGCGGGAGAGCGACCGACAGCGCGTGCCGTCCTGAGTGCTTCGCCCACGAACCGGTCGTGCCCTTCAAGCGGAGAGCCGCGGGCCAATTCCATGGAGGAAAAGAGATCAACCCGGCACGAAAGCTCAAAAAACGCAATCGGCATTTGGTCGTTGGCGTCACAGTGCATGTCCAGAATAGGGGCACACTGCACCTTGTTCTTTCCGCCAGATAGGATACTCACTTTTACATTAACCCTCGTCTGTCAAGCCTGCACTTCAAGGAGAGAGACTGAGGGCGTGGACTCTCCCGACCGCCCCCCACACACCCAGTGCTGGGCGCGCCCCTGAATCGATACCGATTCGACGGCATCTGATCGGGAGGGAGTGCCTCACCACCGCTCCGAGCCACCGCCTTAGCTCTCTCTCTCTTTGTACCAGTTCCTCTTGCAGACTGCACCTCCTCCGGCTGGCATTCCTCTGATCCGCGCTCGTTTGTCGCGTGCGTGACTGTGCGGCGCGCGGTGCGTTTCGTTCGTTGCACGCCACCACCCCCCTCCCCCCCCGCTGCGCACACACACCCCCCGAGGCCCCTAGGCTGCACTGATACTTTTCTCTTCCAATTTGCTTTAATTTCTTTCTTCTTATTGGTTTCGATTCGGCATCACAACACCACACCCCCTCGATTCGAAAACACCTGTCGGCACAACACAAACCACCAACTCCGGCGAGAGCGTTGCGACCACACCCCGGCCGATCCCGATGAAGCTCACCGTGCGAGTTGGGGAGAAGACCTACGTCGGCTTGAAGGAAGTCGTGCGCGGTTCCGATCCCCCGTCCGAGCACACGGCGAGGACGATGGAGCGAGCGTGGAAGTACAGCGCCGAGCAGCTAAGGCAGCTCCAGGTCACGGGCGAGATAGTCTTCCTGCGCAAGGACGGCAGGAAGTACGCGTGGGTGCACGAGAACGCGCACGTCGGACTATCGGGCGGCGCCAACAAAACAAACGCAAAACCAGACGGGTTCTGGAAGCTGCTAACACGGCGGTTCCACCTCGGGTTCGCTGTCAACAAGAAAGGCACGCCCCGCCCCACGCTTAGAACGCAGTTCCTCATTTACTCCGGCGTTTCGGAAGCGAAACGACAAGCTCTATCTGACAGTATTCCGTTGCACAGATCGGGAAAATGATCCTGTGCTCTGGGGAGAGCTCGAGGAAATGCTGCGGCTGCGTCTCAGGGAGCTCGAATCCAACGGCTCCCTCTCGGCGGCCTCGTCGTCGCCGACGACCCCCGGATCCACGTCGGCGTCGGCCGCGCCATCGCCTGCCCCTGCGGCAGCCGCTGCCGCCGCGGTGCACTCGCCGATGCCTCAGCTGGCGCAGAGCCGGAACATTCAGTTGCTCAGTCTGCACGAGGTCATCAGAGACGACGCCGCTCGCACCAAGAGGCCCGCCGCGCTGCTGGGAGCAGGCGAAGGACTGGAGGAGGACGAAGAGAGTGCCCCTATCCTGAGGCCCGCGTACCTGTGGAGGCACCCCAGCCTCCCTGATCCCGACGCGCCTATGGACACACCGGAAAAGACTGTGTCGCCGCCGCCACCGGTCCCCTCCCCCGTCGACCACATGGACCTGGGGGAGTCGCCCGAGCCGATGACGGTGAGCAGCAGCGCGGAGAACCTCCTCAACGGCTTCCCGAGCTTCCAGACCTGGATACACCAGCAGCGCGCGAGGCAGAGCCAGGTGCTTCTGCAGTCGCCGCCCAGCCAGCAGCATCATGCGCCCCTGTTCAACGCATACCCCGACGAGATGGAAATCTCTGTGCCGTCGCTGCTGCCGCCAGCGCCGGGCTCCACGTGCTACCAAAGGTGGCCCCACTCGACAAGCCCTTCGGCCTCCTCAGGACATAACGAAGGTGCCGACTTCGTTGCCTTCGACCTGTTGTAGCTCACAGGGGCACGTATGCGTTAGACTTCATGTCGTGGATGTTCAGGAGATGACCCGAGACGAGCGTGCGTTGCGTGCATGGAGGACACCCTTTTTGCGGATTCTGTGGTCGCTAGACCCTTCGGAGAGTTTATTTTTGCCGGCATGATTCAGAAACCCCTTGTACATAGTCCCAGTCCTCCAGCACGAGCCCTTCCAAGCCTTCAAAACGCACGCACAACCCCAAGTTGACCTGACAGATCCATTTAAAACAAAGACACCACACGTTTACTATGAAATGGCGGGCCTCAATTTGTGGTGTCTCGGTATTGCGAGTGCTCTCACTTGGAGGCGGGTGCCGCACAGTGCTGCTTGTGCTGGGGCCAGTCCTGCTTCTGGCAAGCAGCAGAGCAGTACTCAACGGTCCTGCACCTCGAGCAGCGCATCATGGCGCTCTGCGTCTTGCCGCACACCGCGCACAAGTGCCCCTGGATCTCCTTCCTCGTCTCGGCGCCCCAGGCAGCACTCTGCGCCTTGGTGGTCTCATCCAAGAACTTGCTTTGGCAGGTGCCGTCACCGCACAGCGGCTCCGCCGGGGACACCAGCACGAATGGCTTCGGCGCGGTCGCGTACACCTTTGGCGAAGCGCTTGTCAGTCACAGGACACAAAACCCCCGTGAATAAAAACAAGCACCCACGCACAGACAGGCGAGAACAAGCCAGCCAACACGGGTCTCTCACACAGACAGGGTCGGGAGGGAATAGACCGCCAATCCCTTGCTGGGCCCACCCGAAAGAGAGCCGATGTGCAGATGGGAGTGCAGCACACCTGGGGGGTCAGCTGCATCGTCGTGGCGGGCTTCCCACAGGCAGAGCACACAAAGGGGCCGAGGGCGAGCATCCTCTTGTGGTGCGCCTTGACGACGGAGTGCAGCCAGCGCGTGGCGGCGTCGCGGTCGTCGAGCAGGCGCAGCAGCGACGGGCAGCCCGAGGGCAGGTCGACGATGCGCTCGTAGCCGACGCGGCCCGCAACGAGGGCGAGGAGGATGGTCTCGCCCTCGCCAGCGTTGTTCCTCTCGAGGGCCTTGTCGACGAACTCGACGAGGGCGGGACTACCTTCGACAGACATGTCTCCAACAAAAGATATGCAAAGATATCTTGGCTATTGTGTCATCAATGACGTACGTTCCCTTCCCCGCGCTTCGGGAACAGGCGCCGCAGCCTTGTGTGCTGCAGCTTGCTGCTCCTCTCCTCTGGCAGGCACAGCTCCTTCCATGCCGGTCGCCGCCGTATCTATTTCCGGGTGTCTTTCCGTCGTGAAAATCGCCCATTTCCGCTCGTAACCAAAAATGGACCCCGCGTCGCTGATCGTGCGCGTGCGGCCCCCTGACCCGCTGCCGGGCTCCAGCGCCCCCGCCACCGGCCGCCCCGACGCGGGCGTGCCGCTCCTGATGGCCCCGCCGCGCGTGGACGAGGTCCTCTGCTCGTTCCGCCAGCGCCTCGCGGCCCCCGCGCACTCGACGTCCGCAGCCGCCGCCGCCTCGGCCGCCTCCCCCGCCGACTCGGAGACGCCGCGCGACGCCCCGTGGCGCGGCCGCGGCCTCCGCGACAAGCTCTCCCCGGAGCTCCTCGCGTACATCGAGAAGAGCGGGGCGGCGCGGCACAGCTGCTCGGACCTGCGCCGCACGAGCTCGTACCGCTCGCTGCTGCCGCTCGGCCCCGCGGACGAGCCCGCGCGCATCGGCGGACACCCGCGCTCGACCTCGTTCCTGTCGGTCGCCCCGGCGCAGCCCGAGGCGGCGCTGGACGACTCGCTGCGCGAGGTGGCGGCGTCGTTTGTGCGGAGGTCGCGGCTGCAGTTGGTGCCGCTGGCGGCAGCGGGGGCCGAGAGGGCGGCGGACGACGAGGCCGACGCGCAGCAGGTGAGCGCGGAGCTGTGGGAGCGGTACAACCGCGACGTCGCGGACCTCTCGAGGCGCGCGCGCGAGCTGGGGGCGCAGGTGGCGTCTGTCGACCACGACATCGACCGGGCGCGCGCAGAGCACGACGAGAACAACAGGCGCGTGCAGGCCTGCCACGGGCGCATCTACGAGTCGGCAGAGGCCGTCCGCGAGGCCCTCCTCGCAGCGGAGCGCGAGCAGAGGTCGTTCGAGCGACTCATCGACGAGACCGCCCGCGCGTCCAGCGCAGAGCGCTCGAAGCTCGCGCAGGCCGAGAACGAGCTGACCGCGCTGCAGGCGCGCACGCACAACTTGGGCCTCGCACGCGAGAGCGCCGAGACCTTTGTGCGGGCCTCGGCCATGGCAATCGAGAAGGCGAGAGAGGACCTCCGCCTGAGAGCCAAGGCGGCGATGGACGCGGCTTCCGAGCCCCGCGAGCGCCTCGCGGATCTCAAGAAGCAGAACGACGAGATCCGAGCAAAGATGGAGGGCACAAGCAGGGCCGCGGACACCAAAGAGGACTGCATCGCGATTCTGCAGCGCCGCACGGACGTGATCCAGGCTCAGATCGGCGCTCTGTCCAGGGCGGAGGCGTGCAAGCGGCTCGCGGTCTGCAAGTCTGCAGGGCCAGCGCCAGAGGGTGCAGGGCAGGCCGCTGTTCCCCAGGGCGCTGTCGCGGTCGTCTCGAGCAACGTCGACTGCTCCGAGTCCCTGTGGGAGGTCGCGCCCCAGGCCATGGCCCTCGCGCAGGAGACTGTGTGCAGGGTCATGAGGGCCAAGTGCTCCGAGAACGGCGGCTACGAGGCGAAATCAAACGGGGAGTCCTTCGTGATGGTCTTCCGCTCGTCCCTCAGCGCCCTTCTGTGCGGCCACCTAGAGCCCGATTGAGTTGCACTGACACCTTGGCCAGCTTCTGTGTGGAGCTACAGGAGTACCTCGTGCAGTGCGACTGGCCCGATAGTCTCCTGAAGTATCGAGCTGCCGCGGAGGAGCGAGGCCCCAGCGGGTCGCTGCTGTACCGCGGACCACGGGTACGATCTTCCGTGAGCTTTGGCAGCACATCTACGGTGGTCAACACCTCCACCGGCCGGATTGACTACTCCGGGGCCCCGGTCGCCGAGGCAGAGCGCATTGTGAACCTCGCAAAAGGCGGCCAGATCTTCATCACCGAGTCAGCGGAGAAGGACGTCCACCTGCACATCGACACGCGCAAGTTCCAGGTGGTGTGCCGAGGGTCGTACACGATCAAGGGAAGCAACATCGAGGACAGGATATTCGAGGTCGTGCCGACCGTGTTCTCCGAGCGAGTACCTAACCTGGAGGAGCTGATCCAGAGGCAGCAGCAGCAGCAAGAGTCGTCTCAGAAACAGCAGGGCGTGTCTGCCTCCGTCACGAAGGCCCTCGCCCTCCTCAAAACCGCAGGGTCGCGGCGGCGACAGAGGCAAAAGTCCGCCGCTACCGAGGTTGACAGCCAGGAGATGGTCCTCTTCCGTCTGCGGGACACGATATCGAGAAAGGAGACGGAGATCAGGGAGGGCAAGGTGCAGATCATTCTGCTGCAGGCAGAGTCGAAGACGTGTCAGGAGAAGCTGGTCACGCTGAAGAAGGAGATGCACTTCTTGCGCAAGAGGGTCGTGGAGGAGTCGGCAGACGACCAGGACCTCAAGGACAAGGTCTCTGTGACAATGCAGGACAGAGCCGAGGTCGCTGTGGCTCTGACCAAGGCACAGGGCAACATCGATCACATGCATGGCCACCAGGTGGACGTCGCCAGCGCTATCGTTCGGGCACACCCGGCCTCGGAGAAGCGCTTGCTGTACCAGATTGAGGGAAACCTCAAGACTGCCGCCGACATCCGCACCAACCCGGAGGTGGCGAGGCTATATGCGGTTGTCGAGGACCTCGAATGCAAGCTCGCAGTTCAGAGACAGAAGCAGAACCGCATTCTCGACGAGATCACCGCTCTGTACAACAAATTGGAGCAGGAGCAACTCGTCGCGCTCCGACTCGCGATGAAGGAGGAGGAGAAGCAGAGGGAGGCCATCGAAAAGAACGTGATCTTGAGGAGACAGCTCGCAGATGTGGAGAACACGATGACGCTCGCCGCGGAGAACAAGGAGCAATCGCAGTCGCGTTGCGCGTCGAGGCAGCAGAGCCAAGCGATACTGGCCTCGAGGAAGGGCGACCGGTCAAAGCCCTCGCAGAAGGCGCAGGCGACGGAGGTCTGCCAAGCTCCCGGAACGGCCACAGGGAAAGCGCAGAACGTGCAGTCGTCGTCTGTTCTCCCCGCTCTCCCTGCCAAGCCGAAGGCCGCGGTAAAAGACGTGCCCGCACTAGAAGCGCCCCAGGTGCCCCCGTCCGAGGCAATGACATCGGCAGCTGTCAACAAGCTGGAGGACTTCCGGCGGAACAGGCTATCGCGGTCCAGGGACATGTGGGACCAGAGGGTCAACTCTCTGATGATGGAGTACGGCACAGGCGACGACGAGGCCAAACCAGCCCAGTTTGCCTCGGAGACTTCGGCACAGGCTCAGCAACCCGTTCAGCAGCAGCAGTCGCCCCTCAAGGCCCGCAATGAAGCTGTCCCTCAAGCCAGGCCTGCAACGGAAATGAAGAGGACAGCGACGGAGAATACGGCAGTTAGGGCCAGAGGGGTGACTGCCGTCCAAGGGCCCGCACCCGTGCCGCCAGGGGAGGCTGGCGAGCGTCGGAGGACACCAGAGGCGAGGAAGCAGGCTGCAGGTTCTAGACAGACAAGGAAAGCCCCGCGACCCACGGCGGCCGCCGCGGCACAATCGCAGCTGCAGCCCCAAGATGCTGCAATACAACCGAAGCAGCAGGCCGTTCAGAGAGAGCCCGGTCAGAAAGAGGCATCCACGACGGCTTTGGGGTCTCGCAGCAGAAGGCGGGAGCCGCTCAAGCCGTCGGCCGATGCTGTTGTGCTGCAGCCAGATGAGACCCTCCAGCAGGACGAACCGATACCCGTCATCGAGTTACCCTCGCCGCCGACTGAGACTCAGGCTGCCACTACGGCCCAAAGCGCGGAGAGAGCAACGGAGATTGGAGAGCCAGCAGACGTGCCAGCCATCGAGTCTCCCCAGTCTCCAGCAGTTGCTGGCGAAGATGTTACCCCAATTGTAACCGAGGCGGTCCCCGCCCCTGGGCTGGAGTCCGGGACAGACGAGTCGACAACCAAAGAGGCGGCCTCGACTGCTTCCCAAGAGCCCGCGACAGACGAGCCGCCAGCTGTGCCATCCGGCGATGGTGGGGACGCCGCCTCCGACCAGGACTCTGGATCGACTGAGGACTTCGTTACGATCCCCGTGGAAGGGATACCAGATAGGGAGGTGTTCGTCGACGACAGAGACCCAGAAATCGATGCCCAGCTCGTACCCAACCAGAACGCGCAGGACGACGACGAGGTGTTCAAGGAGGCCGGGAGGTACTTCCCACCAGAGCTCCTCGAGTCTCTCAGCGACCAGGCCGACTCGGACTCGCCCGGAGTCAAGGTAACCCGCAACGACGTCATCCGTTATGTCCGAGAGCAGAAGATCGCTGAAGCCCAGGCAGACTCTAGCACGCCAGTCTACTTCCCGCTGGTCCCGGCAATTATGCCCACAGAGGACGCGGCCGTGGTGGAGAACCTCAAGGACACGGCAATTCAGTGCAAGCTGGCCGAGAGGGCCGCGCAGCAGACGACAGAGCAGCTCATCAAGGCCACCAGGGATGCCCCGCTCTCGCGTTCATCCTCCTTGGTCATCGTGGCGCCCCAGAAGGCCCCCGCAATGCCGTCCTCGCCGCCGATGTCTCGGAGGCAGAGCAGGCAGAGCCGCGAGCGCTCTAGACTCTCGACGGCAGCTCTCCTGGAGAGCTCGTCACTGAGGCTGCGCGTCGAGAGGGCGTTCGCCATGCAGGATGGCGCTGAACTCCCAGGCGTGCAGGGCCGCTCGCTCTCTGCGTCGACTGCCAGACCTGACCGCTCGGGCTCGCCGTCATTCGCGCAGGAGACCGCTGAGCCCGCGCCCTCGCGCCAGCAGACAGGGATGCCTGGCAGCCGGTGTCCGACGGCGATATCGATGATACGGCGGCTGTCCACGCCCGCCAAGGCCGTCTCAGCCGCGTCGCTCCTCTTCGGTACAGCGGGGCCGGTCGAGAACGTCGACATATTCAACACGCTTGACGTGCCGACGCGGCCGGACAGACTCGCAGTCAGGGGAGGGTCTGCGCGCAAGTCGTCATCGATGTCGCAGCTTCCGACTCTGGCGCCCCTCAGCGCCCGCAGCGCACCGGAGAAAGACCCGATGCTATTCATCCCCGGATCCTCGCTCTCGAGGGCCTCCTCGGCGCTGTCGGTGGGGGCAGGGGCCCTCGCGAAGAGGGCGTTAGCCGACAGTGTCAAGATCAGCATCTCGATTGCGGACCAGCCGTCTGGGTCTGCGGCGCGACCCCTGAGCCGCTCGGTTGGGGACGTGGAGCTGGACAGAGCGCCCGCCGAGGACGAGCTACCGTCGACGCAGGGAAATTTCGGCTTCGACGCCGCACTGAAGATGCAATCATTGCTGGAGGAAATGCGCATGGGGCTCTCGTCGAGGTGCGGCACGGGCAAGTGCTCGCCGGGCGAGGCGAGTGCGCTTCCACCGCTCCAGAGGGAGCAGGCTGTGGACCGGGGCACGGCCGTGTCCCGCAGGAGGCACAGCATACCGAGGTCCACGTCGGAGTTGTCGCTCTACAGGGCCCCAGGCATGTTCCGGTTCTCGCTGTCGCAGCTGCAGCTGTTCGGCAACATGCTCAGAGGTCGCATGGTCTCCAATCGGGATCTGGTGACCTGCGGCGTGCCCGCCAGGGTTGTGTTCGACAACCCGTACGAGCGGACGATCCGCCACAAGGCCGTGATGATGGCGCCGCTGCTAGGCGAGGCCTGCGGCGACAACCTCTACTCGGCATCGCTGCGTCAGAGCGAGGGCCCTCAGTCCATACAAGCGCGCAAGTCCTTGTCGATGCAGACGCTGCTGGGGGTCGCCCCTGTGTCGAGGTACCGTGCATGGTCTGCACTGCGCGGGAGTAGCGCACGCATCATTGCTCAGAAGCAGGCGATGCGGGACCAGCTCCCGCCACTGTCGCTCGAGATCGTGGGTGTGAATGCCAGGGAGGCGTTCAGCAGGGACGGAAGGGAGTCGAAGGCCAAAGCCTTCTATTTGTAAACAAACAAAAACAAACACAGACACCCAAATGTATGCGCAACAACTGAGCTGTATTGTTTTTCTTTGCGAGATGCCAAGTGTCCGCGTTTGTAGGCGCTCACGTGCCCCTGTTATACAAAAGATAACTCCATACCAGTTGATTAAGGGAGTCACATGAGGGATCCTGGGTTGCATCATCCCTGGCTTGGCGATACCATGCAGGTGCTCACGTCCTCAGGAACGGGCTGAGAGACGCACTCCAGCTCATTTCCCTCGAACATGGGGGTGCATGTTGTCTGGGTGCCCCAGCACTAATCCACTCATCAAGTGCTGAGCACAGAAGGATGTTACCAGCTATTTATCAATAAATGATGCTGATCACATATACCATGTGGCATCAGCACAGCACTCAGGTAGCTGCGTCGCGATAGCCCTGCATACACTTAAGCGGGAAGGTCTCAAGCCACTGCAGTGCTTGAACATTGTGCACTGCACCATCACCTTAGCATGTCTTTTAGGCGTAGCTTGTTGATGTTCAGGGCCATTTGTTTCAAGTCTTCTGGAACGGTTATTGTATCGTGAAGCCTGGACTACGTCGGGTGTTGTGCTCCCAAAGGCAACTGAAAAGTACAACACGGATTTCCCTCAGGAAATGCAGTAAAGAAAGCCTAGTGTCCAGACTATGAGGGTTTACCGTCCTTAGAGAGTCTCGAGGAGGGCTTTAGCCACGGTGTTCCTGGGCTCGTTCTTAAGAATGGTCTTGAGGTCGCCTCTAGCCGTCGTCTTATCTCCGAGCGCTACTGATATCTGCGCTCGGGTTAGCAGAGCAACAGTCATCTCCGGGGCTCTCTTCAAGACCTCGTTTGCGTCCAACAATGCGCCCTGAAGGTCTCCAAGCGCCTTCCTCGCGGACGCTCTTGTTGCCAGCGCACAGATGTTGCCTCCGCTGTTTCTGAGTGCTGCTGAAGCGTACTGGTCCGCAGCCCTGTTGTCGCCGAGGACCCTGTGGCACTCTGCGCGTATCGAGAGAGCGGTGGCGTCGTTGGGCTCGATCGATAGCGCCGTGGTCGTATCGTCGATGGCCGCCTCCGTCTCCCCCAACAGGCGGCGTGCGTCGGCGCGGGCCGTGAAGGCCTTGTGGCACTTGGGCATCACTTTGATGACGGCCGTCGTGTCCACAACCGCGCCATCGTACTCGCCCGTGCAGTTGTACGCCAGAGCCCTCGTCAGCATCCTGTTGATGCGGGACTCAGTGATGCGTATGCGAGATGAGCATACGCCATCTTATCTCCCGGGTCGATGCGCAAGGCCGCTGTTGCATCGGCGATTGCCTCTCTGTTTCTGCCCATCCGGCGGTTCGCCTCCGCCCTGGTCCGCAGCGCACTGATGCACCGCGCGTCCGCCTGGACGACCACCGTGGCTTCTGCGAGGGCCTCTTGCGGCCTCCCCAGCATCAAGTTCGCCTCAGCACTCAGAGCCAGCGGGATCTTGGACCCCGGCGCGAGCCTCATCACCTGGGCCGTGTCCTGCAGCGCCCCCAGGGGGTCGCCAGACCTCAGCCTGGCCTCTGCGCGCGTCAGGTACGGCAGGGGCCACGACGGCTTCTGCTGCACGACGAGGTCCGCGTCCACCTGCGCCGCCTTGGCGTCGCCGAGCGCGATCAGGCACGCCGCGCGCGACACCCGCGCGAACACCTGCGTGTCGTCGGCGACCAGGGAGTCGGACGCATGCTTGACGCCCTCGCGCCAGCGCCCCTCTGCCCTCGCGACCTCTGCCAGCGTGAAGTGCGGCAAGTATTGCTGCGAGAGAGTCGAGAGAGCCGAGAGAGCCGAGAGAGAGAGAGAGAGAGAGACCCAGTGTCAGCGAAGTAGCTCTCCAACGTGCCAGCCCACAAGCAGCGCAGCTCGACGCACCGCACGTGTGTCGCAGGCAATCGCGGTCTCTGCGTCGGACCGTGCGCGGCGGAGGTCCCCCAGCATGCGGTGCGCCTCGCCGCGCGTGGCCAGCGCCCCCGCGTGGAACTGGTCCTCCGCGAGCGCCGCGTCGCAGTCGCGGACCGCCCCCTCGAGGTCGCGGACGGCCACCCTAGCCGAGGCGCGCACGACGAGCGAGTCCGCGTCGCGCGGGTCGATGCCGAGGGCCTGCGTGGCCGTCTCGATGGTGGCCTGGAACTTGCCAGCCCTCCTGAGCTGCTCCGCCTGGTCCCGCAGCCCCTGCAGCCGCCCGAGCGTCTGGGGGTCCACCGGGGGCTTGGGGCGCGGCGGGGGGCTGACGGCCCTGTTGAGCAGCAGCGCCTCTGGCGTCCGGGAGCGGTCGCCAGGCTCGTGGGGCGAGAGCAGCAGCGACCGGCTCGGGGAGCACAGTGGGCTCTCGGCCTCGGACTGCGGAATCGACCGGTTAGGGCTCGGGAGGGTTTCGGGATGGGCTGGGGGCTGTGGGGCGAGCCCGTCCCGCAGGTGTACGTGCTTCCGAGTCGGTGGCAAGCGCCTGGAAGTCGGAACGAAACATGCCCGCACGCCAACCAGAAATCAGGTTCTTTATTTGGCGAAGTATCTGTCGTCACAGATATTGCGTATCCTCATGTCAAAAAAGGGGTGACCATCACTGACGGGGTATGCAACCTCCTAGCGGACGCTGGCGGCGATGTTGCCGATCTCCCTCCAGGTGGCCGAGTTGCGCGCGACGTTGGGCGCGAGGGTCGAGGACACGTCAGCGTTGATCTTGGAGACCATGTCGACCATGGGGTTGACCACAAACCGGATGAACGCGAACTGGCAGCGCGAGGTGTCGGTGGCGTCCCTGTCCATGAACGGCGAGATGGGGATGCCCAGCTGGCGCTCGCGGTCGCCCTGGCCGAAGAACTCCTCCATCACGCGCTGGCCCCACCTGTTGCACGTGGCCCAGCACCTCGTCGAGTTGGATATGTCGGCCATCTTGAGCAGCATCTGCAGCACGATCACGCGGTCGCTGCGCGAGTTGGCCATGGTGCCCGCCGTGAGGCGCGTCGAAAACTGCGAGGTGATCTCCAGGTGCTTGGACATGTCCGTGGCCAGCACGAGCTGGCAGATGAGCTTGTGCAGGCTGATGCGCGCCTCCTTGTTGAGTACCTCGAGGAAGTTGAACTCGCTCTCGAGGAACAGCATCTGCATCGTCTCGGACAGGTGCATGTTCTCCAGCGCGCTGCTGCCGTTGTGCTGGAAGTGTATCAGGTCCGAGCTGGCCTGCAGGAAGTTCTGCAAGGCCCAGGAGAACGGGAGGGTTTCGTGTGAGTATCGACACTGAATGCGGACGGAGGGGAAATTTCGGCACGTTGTTGACTCCTGGGTGGCCGTAGTCGTGCACCAGAGCCGCGAGGATGGCTGCGAGCTTCTCCTCCTTGGTGAACGTGATGTCGGAAACGCCCTGCATCAGGTAGTTCATCGCCTGCGTGACGTCGGCCGCGTGGAGGTTGCAGTGGTATGGGACCGAGTTGTAGCCCCTGTCGACGGCCGCAAGGAAGCTGTAGACTTTCTGTCTCGGAAGGAAGAACGCGTCGATGAGACCATTGCTCTCGAGCGCGGATCCCCCGACTATCTCGAGGAGCGTCCGGCCCTTGGGCAGCGGGATCAGCTCGACGTCGAACTCCCACGAGCTGAAGTTGACCTGGCGGCCGTCCGAGAGAGTCAGCGTGCACAGCTCTCTGAGTCTCTCGCTGCCCACGTCGACCAGGTCCTTGTCCTTGCTGGAAGGTAGAGTCTGCCGCGACGACCCCAGGTCAATCTCGCCGAGCACGCTAGAGGCCTCGGCGAGCTGTGACTGTGTGTGGAACGAGCTCCTGTGCGTCGACGACCCGTCGTTGTCTCCGCCCTTGAGCACGTCGAGGATGAACGCGTCGACCCCCTTCTCGAGGTCTGTAGGATGCGTTAAGGGAAGAGCCAGTGTGACGGTTTGGCATCTCACTCATTGCGCGCAGCTTCTTCTTCAGTTGGCCATCTGCCTTGTGAAGCTTGTTCTGCGAGACGAGGGAGATGACTCGGAGGAGCTCGTCGCGGTCGCACTGACGGAGCTTCTTGCGTTGCTGGATACGCAACAGGGAGCAGACGACCTCTTCTGCCGGAGTTCCCAGCACGTTCTCAGTGGCCACGCTGCCCAGCTGGCTCTGCAGGTCCTTGACCTTCCTGTGCAGGTACTTGACGATGATGATCACCACGAGAATGGCAACGGCGGACAAAATAGCGATTGGAACAAGTACGGCCAGCGAGACCATTGCGGTGTTGTCTGTGAAGAGGACTAGTTAATAAACGCCCGCTGAGGATGCCTGCCCCTCACCTGTCGAGGCCGCATAAAGATCAGACCGTAGGACAAAAGTGAGTATCGTCCATCTCAGTGACTCGATGTGTGCGTGGAACACCTCATAGTCGCTGCCCCCAAACTCGACAGAGTGGTGAGTCTCTGTGCGAGAGTACAACTCGTCGTCCATCTCGGACAGTATCTGGATGGCGTCAGCTGCGGGTTTCGATTATGGTTCCCACCAGCTCTACGATTTTACCGATGTCCAGGGCGTTGCAGACCTTGCTCTGGCACTCCCCAAAGAAAGATTGGATGGCTTCATCCGATCCACCGATCAGCTCTCCCTCGTTGTCCGTCAGCATGGTCAGCATCCTTATCCCGCTCTCCGACGACGAGTTTCCGAACAGCGCCCGCGTCGCAGACAGGCGGAGGTCAATGAAGAACCCGCCGAGGTACGTGCCCTCACGCGAATACGACGGAGCCCCCACCGTCACCGACGGGGCTGGCGGCACACCACGTCAGTCCTCTCGGTCAGAAGGCAGTGCAACATCGTACGGTGTATCGCGCTGACGATGTAGGGGCGGGACCACGTCGCCGAGGTGTCGCCGGCAGAGGCCCTGGGGTAGACGAGCTTGCTGGCCTGGTTGCCGGACTTGCCTTTGTGTACCTTGGAGAAGGTCGTGCGCAGGTACTGCAGCGACAGCGTGTCAGTGCTGCCGTACGAGACCCACACTCGGCCCCAGTCGCTCTGCGCCGTGCCGTCGCCTCTCGACCACCTCCACGAGCTCGCCTGCGTCTTCTTCGACATGGCAAGCACGTACGTGTGCAGGAACGAGCTCATCCTCATGCCCAGCGAGACCTCACAGGCCCTCGCACACGGCATGCACGCGGCTCCATTGCGGATTTTCGCGGTTCTGTTGCAGAAGCGCTCCCACTCGGCTCTGCAAGAGCAGTTGCCACCGATCTCCAGCTCGAATGACGGCGACGGATCTGAGCTCAGTGCCGCGGGAGATACGTAGAACTCGCTGACGCGGCTCTGGGACGTGTCGTGCGCGTAGGACAGCGTCGAGTAGTTGGACCACGTGAGGTTCTCCAGGGAGAGTCCTATGCCGCGGATGACTGCGGGGTCATCCAGCCCCTCGCTTACCATTCTCGCAGCGATTTCCGCGGACTGCGAGAATGAGAATGAATTTGTCCCGCGTCAGACGAGAGCCGTGGCATCTCGGATCTCACCGTTGTCACGTCCTGGAAGAACTGCGCAATGATGGCCTGCGTGTGCGCCACGTTCGCCAGCACGAGCTTCTCGCTGCACAGGGCCGGATGCGTCATTTTTGTTTTCGTACGGGGAGACCCGCGGGTGAACAGGAGCATCTCAGGGCAATAGATGCCCGAGGAGTGGATCCGCAGACAGAGGGAGAGACATGCCTCTCGCTCAGCGCGTCGGTGCTCGTCGCCAGCAGGAGCACTGCGGCGGTGACTGCGGTGGCGCGTAGGAATGCTCGGGCCATCGAGGGCTATTTATGGGGACCGGGGGGTGGTGCCGGTCTCGATACGGCAAAGTACCGATGAGATTCGGATCTGAGATTTCTGAGATTCAGCAGGTGCCATCGATCAACCGAGGGCTAGCACGCGTGGATCGTCGCAGGAGGGGAGTATCTTTCATGTCGAAGCGGCCCTGATCAATTGGCTCGCGCTGTTCAGCGAGGTGCAGTGCTCCGAGAAGTGCGAGACGGACCTCCGAAAGGAGAATCGAGTGGCACCATCACCGGCGAACGGGAAAAGCAGCAGAAGGATCGCCGGTGCTCTGGGAATCTTGCGTATTTCTCAAGAAACCGCTTGTTGCCCGCGAAATTTCCCGGAATCTCCGGTGCACCGCCTGCGAAAAGTTGCGGAACGAGTCACGGATTGATCCGAACGCACCCTTCCTTCCCGAAACAGCAATGTCCACCTTCGGTGCCTTCCCGTCCACTGCACAAATATCTTCCAAAACACTAAGTTCAGCAGTCAAGCCACACAGGGCGCAGTTCAGTCTTCAGCACTTCAGCCACCAACCATGCCGTCCCACAGCCTCGAGGCCACCTTCAGTGCGCCACTCTCCCCACCCAGCGACCCCCTCGGGCTCACCTCTGCACCCCGCAGGCGCGTGCTCTGCCAACGGGTCTGAGTCGCACGCAAGACTCGCACCGAGGCCGCAGGTGCCCGCAGCCGCAGCCCCGGCGGCCGCGCTTCCGTGCCAGCCTGCCGCTATCCGCGGGGCTCCCTATGCGGGGTTCCGTCCCTCGCCCAAGGGCGTGGCGTCCGACGACCGCATCTGAGTTCCGCGGCCTGCGGTTGCAGTGGTGCAGTGCCGAGTGATGCACTTGAACAACACAGACGTTCACGCATCTTCACAGCATATTCAGTTCACCTACATCGGGAATTCAGTCTAATACACTTACAATGCATTCATCTCTCTTCGGTTCACTCTCGCTGCTCGGTGTCCAGGACGTGGTGTTGGCCTTTGTAGTGGAACTCGGTAGCCTTAACGCTGCTTTTGGAACAGAGCGTCCGCGGCCCCGAAGCGGACGACGCAGCCAAAGGCCACCTTGGTGTCGGCGTACCAGAGCGAGAAGTCGGCGAGGCAGTCGGGGTCGCAGTCGAGGGAGACGGGGCTGGCCAGCACGACGTGACACGCGACGATGCCGCTCGACAGCCACGAGGGGTTCCTGCGCGTGACGCAGGCCCTGTGGTCGAGCGTCGCGTAGAGCCTCGACACACGGCACTCCTGGCGCACGGCCCCGATGACGACGGCGGCCCTGAAGCCCTCGGAGACGGAACCTATGTGGTTGAAGATGTGCACGCAGGCGTCGAACTCAGCGACGGCCTGGCAGCGCGCGAACGGGGGCCCCAGGCAGCAGCCCCCCGTCAGGGCCTGGAACGCGAGGGGCCACCGGCGGACCTCGGAGACCTCTGTGGCCTCGAGGGCCCCGACCAGCGTGGGCCCCCTGTACCACGGGCAGAGCGCCCTCCTGGCCGAGCGCACGTTGGCGCCGTCGGCCGCGCAGAGGGGCACGAACGAGACCCTGACGTCGTTGCGCAGGCCCGACGACTGCGCGAGCTTGGCCAGCCGCGCAGAGGCCTGCTCGAACCTCTCCTGCGACCACTCGACGGCGTCCATCTTGTTGACCGCGAAGACGACGTGCGCGGCGCCCGTGGCCACGGCGACGTCGAGCGAGGGGCGCAGGCTGCCGCGCCCGTCGGTGCAGTCGTCGAACTCTGCGCGAGGCGCGGGCACCACGACGACCACCGCGTCCGCGCGGTCCACCGGCGAGGCCATCGGCACCCCGCGCCTGCCCAGCGCCTGCTTGACCGCGAACACGCCCACCTTGGTCTCGAACATCATCAGCGTGTTCCTCTCTTGTGTTTGGCGTCACCGTCGCCCGGCAAGACCCGCACGCAGCGTTTTTCCATTACGTGAGCATGCATTTTCTGCGCGGATCCGCAGATGCGCATGTATGGGGAGGGGGGAAGCATGTGCGATCTCGAGGTACCGGGGGAGTAGGAGGCGCTGAGCGGGTCGTCCGAGACCCTCCTGCCGCCCTCGAGCAGGCGGGCGCGGAGGGTCGCCTTGCCCGAGGCGAAGGCGCCGGCGACGACGACGGCTGCAGTGCGCGGGGCGGGGAACGCGAACTCGAGGACCGAGTCGAGCACGTAGGGGCTCGCGTAGTGGGCGGGGCTCTCGGCGCCCAGGCGCGAGTGGTAGGCGCCGCAGAGAGCGAGTGCTGCCTCGCGGATGCGACCGGGGCGAGTGTTCATTGTTTTCTGGTACTTCTCTGTGTGCGGTTGGTTCTGGATTTCTGTATCCCTCAGGCCCCCGGACACCCCGTAGATACCCGCACCTGAAACTCCAGAACTCCATCTCGCCGTCCTGGACAGGTCCCCCACGGCATCGGCAATCAGAACAACCAGGTTAACCGCAGGTTGACGTGTGGAACGTGCGTTCTAACGCATGTGAGTTTATTGTGTCTTTCTTGCTCGGTATTCGAGTGGCCAAACGTTGACCAGACGACAGACAGCTCTCCCGAGTCCGTTTAGGGCAACGCGCAACAGGAACGAAACGATAGTGCGCGTCACACCGCTTCTGGGGTCCTTCTCCACGACCTGGGTCACGCGGTCTTCCATTGCAGCTGCGAGCTCGGGCCCTCCTCCCAATCTCTGAGTGAGCGATTGGAAGAGGGTTATAACCTGCGAGCTCCTCCACACTCCTGTCTTTGCCCAACACGCCACGCTCTCGCAGTTGCTCGTGAACAGGTTGTACGTCCTCACAGTCTCCGCCGAAATCCCTACGGACTTAGCCGCATCGTTGATCGCCGCTTCCTCCTCCATCAGGATGCGGTTCGCCAGCCGGAGAACCTCGTCGTCGGGGTGTCTGAGGTGGTCTGGTACAATCACTTTCTCCACGCGGTACCCACTCGAGCGAGAGTAGAGGAAGAGGTCCCTGAGCATGCCCTTCTGGATCTTACAGGCGGGGCAGGTGAAGTTGAAGAGCGAGCGGACTGTTTTGGGTACACCATCGACGAGGAATGTCTGCTTCAGGGCGTAGTCCACTGTCCATATCCAGTGCAAGACCTGGCCCTCGGGCAGCACGATGAAGTTGTGCCAGTACCTTGGATACACGAGGCGTCCCCAGTCGGCCGGAACAAACTCGGACATCTCGTACACGACCCGTACTGTGAACTCGGTGTTGGGGATGGCTTGGCCCACATAAATGTCGGCATTGGTCAGCTCAGTGGTTCGCCATCGAGGGCGGATGAGGATGGCGCACCTTGGGGAACGGGGTCCTTGTACTGCAGCCGGATGTGCACAGAGCCATTGAGCTCTGAGATGAAGCCAGACGAGTCGGCAAGCGGGTACCAGCAGTCCTCCACGATGCGAGACAGCGGCAGCACAACTGTGCCCACCACCTCGTCCCCCACGATGGCCCGCTTGTGCCACACCGTAACGCGGAGCGTGTCGTTGCTCTTGTCCAAGATGTTGCTGCGACAGAGAGAATGAACTAAGCCTGTGGCCCTCCCAACCCGTCATAGCCCTCTCTCCCTCCTCTCAACAGTGGTGTTATTGACAGACGCACAACGTGAACACCGAATCGGTGTCCCAGCGAGGGTTCGTCTCATCGGCCGCGGCGGGCGTGTTGAGGGCGATGCTGTCGGTGTCCTTATTCCACGGTACGTAGGCGACCGAGCAGTAGTGGTGTGCCTCCACTCCGAGTTTAGCGCTGATCGTTGACACTGCGGCTATAAGGTTGAGCAGTGGGCAGGAATCGCGGTACGCGGCACATGTTGAGCTTATCGGTAGGCTCCGAGCCTCGGGGACGGAGATCTCAATTCGGAGCCAGGGGCTCGGTTGGTCCATTCCAGCGCTTCGTGGGCTCTGAGTGAGTTGCCCGTGTCCTCGCGAGGTGGTGCGGTACAGAGTGCGTGGGAGTTCTGCGCCCATGGCAGACAGCGTGAAGGACGGCTGGGTGAGGAAGTGGGTGATTGTCCGGCTGGTTGATTCGAAAAGAAAGCGGGTTTCTGCTGCTCTCACTGGGCGAAAAATCTCCAAATTTCTGAGCCGGGACATTCACCAGAAGCCGAGAGGTCCCGGCGATAATTCTCACGACCGGAGAGGGACCAGTCAGGCTGCGAAGGAGCAAACAGCAAATGGGAAGGATGAACGTGTGGCACATCGGATTGGTTTATCTTGGGAGATTTGCTCTCCGAAGGGTATGGCAGAGAAGTGTCACTCATACGGTTTTTGTATATCGGTTGTCCTGTATGATTGCGTGTCAGATGCGGCGTTGTGCGCTGTGTCTTTTGCTTGTTCTGATTTCTCCGTGACAGTATTGCGAATGAAGGAATCTGTCTCAGCCCCACCACTCCATTCACCGTTCTTGATGTTTCTTCTCGTCAATCGCCGGCGCATCCCGGCAGTCCAATGTGGATTGGATTCCAGTGGACTGGATTGCAAAGAAAGGTGCACCACGTTGCCCACGCCGGCATGGCCGACCATCAGTGAAAAAAGAATCACAGTTGAGGTGCTCCATCACACTCTTTCGGCGTGTCCGTGTCCGTGGCTTGCTGCTGCTTGTCGTCTTGCTGAGGAGGTGTGCTGGAGGGGCTGTGGAACGGAGAGAACGCTCTCTTGATCTCGTCCAGCGCAATGCTTGCAACGCCCGTTATCATCGCATGCGTCACTCCACTGCTGGGGTCCTTCTCGACGGCCTGCGACACGCGCGCGTGCAGTATGGCTGCGAGCTCCGGCCGAGCTCCGAGACCCTGGGTGACGGACCTCAGGACAGTGGTGACCTGTGAGCTCCGCCACTCGCCCGTCTTGAGCCAGCACGCCAGGTTCTCGCAGTTACTCGTGAACAGGTTGTACGTCGTCACCACCTCCTTGCTGATCCCAGCGGACTTGGCCGCCTCGTTGACTGCGGTCTCCTCGGCGGCCAGAATGAGGCCTGCGAGCTCGAGAACCTTCTCGTCGGGGCGCCTGAGGTGGTCGGGCACAATGACCTTCTCCACACGGCCACCGCACGCGCGGGCGTCGAGGAAGATGTCCCTCAGCAAGCCCATCTGGATCCTCCCAGCGAGCAGCGTGGCGTTGACGAAGGAGCGCACTGTCCTCGGGATGCCGTCGATGAGCAGCGTGCGCTTCAGGGCGTCGCCCACGTAGCCAAAGAAGTGCACGACCTTGCCCTCGGGCAGAATGATGAAATGGTGCGAGTACAACGAGTACACAACACGTCCCCAGTCGGACGGCGCGAACTCGGACATCTCGTACACCGCGCGTACCGTGAACTCCGTGTTGGGGATCACTGCAGTCCCGTTGTCAGTGGCCGACTGAGGGGTCTGAGCGAGTCGTGCCCAGGGGAACGGGGTCCTTGTACTGCAGCCGGATGTGCACAGAGCCATTGAGCTCCGAGATGAAGCCAGACGAGTCGGCAAGCGGGTACCAAAAGTCCTCCACGATGCGAGACAGCGGCAGCACCACTGTGCCCACCACCTCGTCCCCCACGATGGCCCGCTTGTGCCACACCGTCACGTGCAGCATGTCGTTGCTCTTGTCCACGATGTCGCTGTAGCGTGGTGTTTCGGTGTGCAGTTGAGTGCATGTGCGACACAGCGCAGTGCCCCCATGACTGTGTGGGTAACGCACAAAGTGAACACCGAGTCGGCGGGCCACGCGGGGTTCGACCCGTTGCCCGCAGAGGGCGTGTTGTGGGTGGTGCTGTCGGTGTCCTTGTCGTGCGGCACGTAGGCGACGGAGCAGTAGTGGTGTGCCTCCATGCCCAGCTTCGCGTTGATCACCGATGCTGCGCGGTTGGGTTCACTTTGGTCAACAGCCCGTGTTGGGGCAACTGCCGCCGCCAAGGCGGAAGGAGATCGCCGGGCGACATACTCGCAGGACTGATAGGCAGGTACCGCGCCTCGGGCACTGCGACCTCGATGCGCAGCAGGGAGGACGGAGCTTCACAGTCCATTTTTAACTGACAGTAGAGATACAGCAGTAAAATCTCGAAAATCTACTGTTGGCAAGCCTGGACGAGCATTGGTCCAAGAGTCCCCGAGATCAATTTTATTTGTAGTTTGGCGGTGGGAGCAAAGGGAGTCGTTGTCGTGAGTTGATCCACTTTGAGAAATCAGCAGGCAGGGATAAGGCCTATTTCAGCCCCGGTCTCCAAGCCCACGTCACATTTCTCTCCGTAGACAGCTCGGGTGCGTTACAGAGCTGTATCACCGCTGATGCTGAGGCCCACGCCGCGTGCGCCTGTCAGGCGAGGGCGCTGGCTCCGGCACAGCGGAATCTGAACACGTGCGAATACAGAATCAATTGTTAGCACGAGTGACATATGGTTATCAAGGACAGGGCTAGGCGCACTAGCATCATCCACCACGCCAGTACGAATTGGTGTAGCCTCCTCCAGTCGAGTAGCCCGTGGTGGTGTTGCTCGTGTTCTTCGCCTTGGGCTTCCAGGCGCAGGCGTTGTGCTCCTCCTCCTTGGGCGCGGGCGCCTCCTGCTTTGGAGGGGCCGCCTCGCTCTTGCCCTGCTGCTGTGCTGCCTGTTGCTTTGATGACTTCATGGGTTTAGCGCCCATGCCAATGCAATACGACTGGAGAGGTGGTTTTTATTTGTGGCTGAATGGCGAGAATCGTGCGGCAAAAAATAGGGGGTAGGGCTGAACCACAGTGCACACAAAAAATACGTGGAAATGGGGGTACGGAGTGAACCCCCGTGTCTCACCCCCCTGCGTGTCGTCAATGCAGGATTGTGAGTTTCCTCGGGTTCCGTTGTATCGTCAGTAATACCATCATCATAGTACATTGCTCACTGGCAGGCGTTGGGTACCACCAGGTGCGTGAGCGACGTGGCCTCGGCCGTCCCGGAAATGCATTCGGGCGTGGGGTTTACAGCGGCGCCGCCAAGCGCCTTGGTGGTGCAGGACGCGGCGATGTCTGAGGCGCTCTGGCACTGCGGCAGCCCCTCCTTCTCTGCAGACCGCGAAAGGGCCTCGTTGTGGTGCTCCTGAGTGCGCGGAATGTAGAGTCAGCCGCTTGTGTCTCCGGGGGCAAGGGGCAGCCTCGCAGGAGAGGAGGGGAGAGGTGTGCTTCCGACCTTGCAGTACGGCTTCCCCTCGTGCACGAAGCACGCGCACGTCTTGGGGCACTGCGAGCACACGAGGTGCTGGGGGTGCCACGCCTTGCCCAGCGCCACGACGTAGACGCCGGTCAGCGCCTGCCCGCACCCCTCGCACTTGGGCTTCTCCGCGGGCGCCTGCGCGTCGCACTCGGCGTCGCTGCCCTCGAGCACGGCCTCGATGACCTCTGTCGAGTTGGACCGCATGCGCTCGTGGCCCATCGACAGCCGCTGCATCGTGCAGCCGCTGGCCGACGCGTGCGACCTGGCGTGTATTTCTCTCCACCCCTTGGGGCTCAGCGGCCTCGGCCTCGGCAGGTCCTCGGACCTCCGCGCGGGCGTGTGGTCGGGGACGGGCATCGGCTCCTCTACCAGCACGGGCCGCCTGGCCACGTCCGCGTTGGTGCCCCGCCTGTGGCCCAGCAGCACGGACGCCGCAGAGTGCGTGATGGCCTTCCAGCCCCGCGGCGAAGGCAGCGCGGGCAGCGGAGACCCGGGCCGCATCTTCTCGATTTCCGCGGGGCTCAGCGTCTCGCGGTCGTGCAGCGGGGTCGCGGGCCTCGTGGGCGCGGTCATCACGAGGTGCCCGAGCCCCTGCCGCCCCTTGTCCCGGTGGCCCGGCTTGGTCCTGGCCGCCGCGACGACGGGGCGCAGCTTCTTGGCCAGCCACCGCGCTATCTCCGCGGCCCCGTCGTCGTCCTCGGGGTCCTGCCCCGCGCGCAGCGCCGAGGACACGCTGATCGCGTAGCTGAGCACCTCGCCCGCGATGTCGGTGCAGAACGGCCCGCGCTGCAGCGTGGCGTCCGCCAGCGCGGCCTCGAGCGCGCGGCCCGGCGTGCATCCCACGTGGGCGCCCACGAGTATGCCCACGGCGCAGGCGAGCTCGTGCCACCGTATCATGCGCGCCCGGTTCGCCTCGGCCTCCCCCCACTGCGGCTCCAGCGACGCGATGACCTGCGCGCTGCTCGCGAGCCCCAGCGTCTGCGCGGAGGAGTCGGTTGAGGAGAGGGCCCGGGGCAGAAGGGGAGGAGAGAGAAAGGGGAAACAGGCAGCAGCGTACGCAGTGCAGCAATTTCTCTGTGGAAATAAAGTCGGCGACCACGGGGTCCACCATTCGCGAAACGCAGCGGCGCCACGCGGCAAAGCTCCCACCCCGTCAGCGCGGATTTGATTCCCCGGCCGTTAGAGGAAACTGTCTTCCTAATCGGAGATTTCGCATAGGGGTTCGTTGCGACGGAAAGACAATCTGCTGTCTGCTGTCTCTCCGCGGCTGATCTCCGCGGCCCGCGCCCCAGCCTGGCGCGAGGGTGCCTGGCGGCGGAGAAGGCCCCTGCGGGTGAGGGTCTCGCTGCTACCACGGTCGGTAACGTGCGACTGGGACAGACGCAGGGAAGCATGACGTGCATCCCCCCAAAATCTCGATGAAATTTCGCTGTGGGGGGCACAACGGCCGCCGGCGCGACGTTCCGCCGGCGTCTTCGACTTATGCGGCGATGGCGCCGCCGGCTCGGCACCGCGGGCCGACGGGAGCGCGCGGGCGACCTGGAACAAGGCCGGGGGGGGTCCGATCCCCGCGTGGCGCTGCTCGCAGCGCTCTTTGCTGACGGGGGACAAAGCAATTGGCATTTGTGGTATGGGCATTACCGATGGGAATCGATTGTCCTGGCAATGTATGGTTGCGGAACAGATCGACACTCGGGTGGAATGCCATCCACGCCAGTTCTCCTTTACGGCACCACCCGGAAATCGGCAATGTGCATGAACATCACCCGATGTGGTCAAGGAGAAAGTGAGACCTCGAGACACGGACCCCTAACCACCGAAGCCGCCCTTTTTCTGTGCTCTTTCTCGGTTTTCTTGCTCGTGGGCAACACCGTTGATTCACTCACTCCACACACTGGACTCGCTCTCAGTGACCACTGCCGCTCCTCGTCGTCGACTCAGATGGCCGAGGAGGTCGTGACCGTCTCAAGTCCGGACCCGCCTCCCCACGCCCCCCTGGCCCCAGCAGTCCCTGCAGAGCAGAGGGGGCCCTCCTCGAGTGTTCCTCACACAAGACCCTCCTCCTCCTCGTGGTTCTCTGCCTGCAGTCGCCCAGGCACGCAAGGTCCAGATCTGCGGGTCAGACCCTGCTGCTCAGGTCTTCGTCCGGGTGCGTCTGGGCGGTAGGGAGCAGTACCAGACCGCCCCTGCTCTCGCCTCGAGCCCCGCGTGGCCCACGTCGCGCTTCGAGTACAGGTACAGAGCACTCTAACTCTTCTCTTCGCTCTCTTTCCGCAGTATCAAATTCGCAAGTCAAGAGAGGAGGAGGGGCCTTTTCTTTTCTCTGCTGCTGCTATTATTGGATTATTCCTCCGAGGACTCACGGAGCGGTATTCAGGGTGCCCGAGGGCACGCGCGAGGCCCTCGATGTCAAGGTCGTGCAGAAACCCTGCCCCATGGACCCCGAGGAGCTCGTGCTCGTGAGTTTGCTTTTCCCCACAAGATATTTTGGACCTTTAGGTTTTCCCCGTCTTTTTATCATAATTTTCCAACGCTTCTCTCCGCCCGACGTTCTCGGAAAACCCGACGACGCACGCCACAGGCAGATGAGCGCCTCCCGCTCAATGGCGTCACCGCGGGGTTCACCAAGTGGGTCTGCCTGACGCCGCGCAAGGGCCGCGCGGAGCTCAGCGTCTCTGTCTCCATACTTCCGGTGCGCCCTCCCTTTCTCGCCCTCTTCTCAGAACGCCCAACTCGCCGGTGTTGCCACCGGCGGGGGTGTGTGTGGTGCCACATCACCCCCAATCGCTGTCTCCTCCGCTCCCCCCTCGTCGCTGACATTTCCTCTCTGCTCGGTTCCGCTTGTGCTCTTTTTCTCTCTCTGTGCTGCCACACAAGGCGGGGAAACTGGAGGACAAGTACGACCTGCGCGAGGTCATCGGGGCGGGGGCCACGGCGACGGTGTACCGCGGCGTGGAGCGGGCGACGGGGATGAAGGTGGCGGTCAAGACGATCGACCGGCAGCGGCTGGACGCGGAGCAGCTGCGCGTGCTGGACCGCGAGATCGCGATCATGCGGCAGCTGCGGCACCCCAACATCGTGCAGCTCTACGACGTCTACACGACGGCCACGAGCGTCTCGTTCGTGCTCGAGCTCGTCGAGGGCGGCGAGCTCTTCGACCGCATCGCGACGCGCGGGCGCTTCGCCGAGAAGGACGCGGCGCTGCTGTTCCACCAGATGCTGCTGGCGGTGCTGTACCTGCACGACCGCAGCATCGCGCACAGGGACCTCAAGCCCGAGAACATACTGCTCTGCTACACGGCCCACGGCACAGAGGTCAAGATCAGCGACTTCGGGCTCAGCAAGGACACGAGCATCGAGGAGATGAGCAGCGTCTGCGGGTCGCCCGACTACGTCGCGCCCGAGGTGCTCGACGGCAACGTCTACGGGCCCGAGTGCGACGTCTGGAGCCTCGGCGTGCTGCTCTACGTGCTGCTCAGCGCGTACCTGCCCTTCCACGACTCGTCGCAGTCGTACGAGGAGCTCTACGAGCGCATCTCCAGCGCGCGCTTCGACTACGACAGGCGCGTCTGGAGCCTCGTCAGCGCGCAGGCCAAGGACCTCATCGCCAAGATGCTCGTCGTGGACCCCAAGAAGAGGCTGACCGTCCGCGAGTGCCTCGAGCACCCGTGGCTCACGAGCAACGTGTCGCCCGCCACCTCGCCGGCGGCGTCGCCCAGCGTGGCCCCCGTCGCGGGCTGCTCGGGCGGCTGCCCCCCGGCCCTGCTGGGCTCGTTCTGCCTCAAGACGCCCATCTCGACGGACCGCTCCTGAGAGGCCCCTCGCGGCGCAGAGAACTCTCGTGTGGACTACACTGGTGCATAGCACAAAGTGCTGCTTGACCTTTTACTATTCCCCACCGCCACAGCCACCGCCGCAGCCACGAGGCTGCTCACAACACCCGCCTCCCCGCGCACGGAACGATTGCTCCCACACCTACCTACCACCCCCATCCCCCATTCACCATTGCCTTCTTTATTTTGCGACTAGCGAACAGAGCGAGTTGACAATCAAGTCCTGCCTGCTTATGTTGACTCGCTGGACTCATTCATCCGAGAGTTGCCCGGCAGTCGAGTCCTTGCTTGGGCTGCAGCCGAGGCGCTGAGGAGGTCGTGTGAGGTCCGAACTGTGCAAATTGTCTGCGATTGAAAACGAAGGTGCTGATTCTAACAGAGCTGGCACTACTCAATGCACGGGGGGAAACTGCCCGTAAGGACACTGTCTTGCAAGAAGGGGCAGGAGGGTGTCTGGCTTGTTATCCTCGAGTTCTTAGCAGTCTCTCCGATGCCCTTTCAGTGGATAGACATGCTTCCAAGGAACCCACAGTTAGGAAACCACCAAACAGTGATACATCTGTGCTCCATATTTATGACAGATTTATTGCATAACACTGATTCAGCCTCTTCATTTCCAAAAAGGAGCCAGGAATTGATGAACACAAAAACACACTTTATTGATGACTGTGAAGCTCTTTAAGGACAAGCATCACTGCTCTGTTAAGGCCATCCACAAAATTGTACTGACGTCATATGCCCTCAGAGCCATGATCAGGCCATCTGTGAGGCAGCACTGCTGTAGCGGCGTGTAGCAGCATCAGTGTAGTGGCACGTAGCGGAACCAAGTGTAGCGGCATGCAGCGGACCCTCCGCTACGCTGCGTAGTTCATTCATTGCGCTACACACCACTGCGGCAGGGTCTGCTACGTGCCACTACGTATGGAGGTGCTACGCGCCGCTCCGCATAAATGCACTACGTGCCACTACACAAAAATACACTATGCGCTGCTACACAATTAGACAGCCCTCACCTGCTCACAGAAACCTACAATGAAATCATTTGTTAACTGCCATCAAAAGGGCAGGCAGGTCATGTTTTCGCTTTTGGGAGGAGAGAAGCCCAGCCAGGGCAGCAGAAAACGTTCAAGTGAGAGAAGTAGAGAGAGGGATCACTGAGGACCAGCAGGTGTCTTGGAAGAGGGCAACTGAGGACCAGAGGCCTGGGCAATATACACATTGTTAGAAAAAACAAAGGGTAGAGAACAAAACGCACCAGGAATGCCAAGCCTCAGCTTCTCTCTGAGCATCAGCTCCCTGGACTGCATGCCTGCCTTATCAGCACACGTGAGGGCATTCATCCTGCAAAAATAGTTTAAATTTGAGCCAGAAGAACAAGGAAGAATGTAGGGAGGGGTTTCATACCTTATGTTGAGGTCGCTCAGAGTTGCACCAAGCAGCATCTGCATGGCCTTAAACCCAGCCCTGACCTCTTCAAAGGTGCAGGGCTGGTGGGCATGCTTCTTGCTGGACTTGGCAGAGAAAATGATGAGGAGGTCACGCGACATCTTAGGCCGAGATCTGCTACTTCTCTCCTTCAGCGCCCTTCTTTGCACTTTGATACATGTGAGGTGCCCCTGTAATCGTCTGCCAAGACCTTCTCCTCCTTCTTCTTCTTCTTCTTCTTCTCGTTGTCATCCTCAGATTGCTCACTGTCCCTGACACTGGTGCTGCTGCAGCTGCACCTAAAGTAACGTCAAGAAAGGGTGTGTGGTAAGAGAATAAAGAAGGAAGGGGAGAATGCTACATACCTGCTTTCCTGAGAGGCATGATGTCTAGGTCTTTGTCCTGCTGGGATGGAGGAGGTATCACAGTGATTATTGGCCCAGTGCATCCCTTGTTCTTGTCCTTGGGCTTGTCCTTATGCTTCTTGGTGGGGGTTTTGTGCAGTGTGTTTTTGATGCACCGTTTTTAACTGAAAAAGCTGTTAAATGACATCAATAGTGGGGTGAGATGTAGATACCCTTTGCTATGCCACGTAGTAGAAGGCGCTTGAGCACGTTTCACTATGCAGTGTAGTGGAGGGTAATTGTGTAGCGGCATGTAGCGGAAGGTCCGCTACGCACTGCTTTATAATAACCTCCACTACACTGCATAGCGAAAAGCACTCAAGTGCCTTCTGCTATGCAGTGTAGTGGAAGGTAATTGTGTAGCGGCACATAGCAGAGGGTCCACTACACACTGCTACATAACAACCTCCACTACACTGCATAGTGGAAAGTGCTTGAGCGCCTTTCGCTATGCAGTGTAGCGGAGGCGGTTCCCCTACAGTGTGCAGCAGAGGGTCCGCTACGCACTGTAGTGAAAGTACCTCATGATAAAAATTATTTCACCGCCGGGATTTGAACTACCGTTCCCAAAGTACAAAGTAAACACTTGAAGCTTACACTATCAATCACTATCTCTTCTAAACTATGTGTTATACTTCACGGCATGCTTACAGATATTACTTAACCACAATCCAATGGAATCGATATTTAACACTCGGAAGCTCATGTTTGGTATTATGCAATGCAAAAACCAATTTACATTCCATTTATTCACAACTCTATGCGATGCCAAAACCGGATTTATTAGCCAACATATGATAAAATCTGGTTATACTGCATAGCAGAGCCTATGTAGTGATGCAAAGCAGAGACTGATCTGCTACACAGTGCAGCAAAGGTATGTGTAACAGTGTGTGTAGTGGAAGCAATTGTATAGCTAAGTGTAGCAGAAGCCTGTGTAGGTGAGTAGTCTAGATTTTGCCAGCTGGCTGATTTGCACTTGACATCATTTGCATTCTGAGACAGTAATGCAAAAGGGATTGAGTGAAGCAGATGATGCTTCAGGAACATCATGATGTACATGGTAAGGTGAAACACACAGCTACAGTTCAAGTACAGGAGAGGAAGGACGGAAAGGACAGATCATGTGACAGGTACTACTTCATGCAGTGTAGCCTGCAGAGGGCTGGCCACATGGATGGTTGCCATTGCCCTGAGAAGTGGTATGGAATATCTAGAAGATGGTCTTCTCTGTTGGTGACAGACAGAGCTGCTGCATGGAGCCAGGCCAAAGCAGCAGAGAACAAACACCAGTATGTTATGAACAGCTCCAGTGCAGGTTTGTTCATATTAAATAAACCTTGAAGTGAAGTTTTTTTAACAAATAAATTATGTGGTAAAATAAACACAGCATCAAAGAGCGAGTGTGAGCAGCTCGAGCCAATCAAGATAGCTATAGGGTCTGTACGCTGCCTAGTAGAGGTGTTTGTTTGTGTAGCAGCACATAGCAGAATGTCCACTACACACTGTCACACTATAGGATCTGCTATACAGCATAGTGAAGGTATTTATATAGAGTGTATAGTGGAAGGTCTGCTACACACTGCTACACAGAAGTTCATTACACTGCATAGTGATATATTTGTGTAGTAACATGTAGTGGAAGGTTTACTACATACTGCTGCTACACTATAGGGTCTGCTACACCATACAGTAAAAGGTGTTCTAGTGCCTTCTGCTATGCTGCATAGCAGAGAGTATCTGCGTAGCAGTGTGTAGCAGACCTTCTGCAATGCATCACTACAGCATTGTGTCTGCTACACCATGTAGCAGAAGGCACTTCAGCACCTTCTACTATATAACATAGCAGAAATATACCCATATAGCAGCACATAGCAGACAGAGGTTCTGCAACGTGCTGCTATATTCTTCAACACACTAATTCTCTGACTTAATCATAACCTCTAACAGACTTTCTTAATGCTGTCCCGCCCACTAAACTTGCCTGCTACACAGATGATGGTTTCAAGTGCAAATCTATGATTTTTATAGATCTCGCCCTTCTCATGCTGCTATTGATGTCATATAACGGGTTTTTTGAAAAAAAGGTGTGCATTATGAATATACCATGCAAACCCCCACCAAGAAGCACAAGGACAAGAACAAGGGCTGTACTGAGTGGGCTGATCATCACTGTGATACCTCTTCCACCTCAGCAGGACAGAGACCTAGAGATCATATCTCTCAGGAGAGCAGGTATGTAGTATTCTCTCTCCTTTCTCCTTTATTCTCACATCACACACACTCTGTTAATGCTACTTTAGGTGCAGCAGCAGCTGCACTAGCCATAAGCTGCTGCAGTAGGACCTGCCTGCCCTTATGATGGCAGTGAACAACTGTTGTTTACTCAATTAATCTAGATATGAAAGGAGGTGTAGGGGTATAGGAATGGGTAGTAGGTGAGCAGCCAAATTGTGTAGCAGCACGTAGCACCTTCATGTGTAGTGTTGTAGTGTCACATAATGCCTTCATTCATAGCAGTACATAGCAGATGAATGAACTATGCACTGCTATACAGTCTTTGCTATGTGCTACTACAGTGCTTGATGTGTAGCAGCGCATAATGACATCATGTGTAGTGGCACGTAGTGAAGGCTGCATAGCAGTGCGTAGTTCAATTCATCATACTACACAAGGGTCTGCTACGTGCCACTACACTGCTTGATATGATGGTAAAAGAGGTTCCGTTTTGATATGGTGTGTATAGCAGTGTTTGAGGGCCTGTTAAATGTAGGGATCAAATCCTGTCTTTGCCCTCTCCACCACCCCTGCAAGTGCCTTTGTTCCCTTGTTAATCTATTTTTCATCTCGAGTGTTTTTTGCAACTGTACGAACCATTTAGAATTAGAATATCATACTGATAATATACTTGTTTGCAGTGAGTTAAATTCCTCAGTCTGAATCTTCATCGATACGATAAATCGAGATTCTTCCCTGTTGTCTGCTTATCAAACTGGGCAGTTCCCAAACCAGAAGCAGTGGCAAGAAGAGTGTATTGGCAGCCCCTCGAGTGCACTACAGTGTGAATTGGAAGTGTGGACTTCAGAGTGGCTGGGTACGTATTCCGTTTCTCATGAGAGTTCTCTGTGCCACGAGAGGCCTCTCAGGAGCGGTTCGTAACGGGGCCACAAGCGGGGATGCCGCCGGTGTGGAGGCGGTGATCTGTTGCTCGTGAGCCACAGGTGCTCGAGGCACTCGCGGACGGTCAGTCTCTTCTTGGGGTCCACCATCTTGGCGATGAGCGTTGCTGTAGAGCACCTCGGGTGCGACGAAGTCGGGCGACCCGCCTGCGGCAGCGCAGAAGAACACAAGAGGATCGGAGGGAGGAAAAAGTAGGATGAAAAAACACAATGCCTCTGAGGGTCGACAGAGTAGACGTATGGCACCTCGCAGGAGGCACTGGCGAATTTGGCGCTATGAGAAGGGGGCGAGAAAGGGTGGGCGCACCGGAGGTATGAAGACGGAGACGCTGAGCTCCGCGCGGCCCTTGTGTGGCGTCAGGCCGACCTACTTGGTGAACCCCGTGGTGTCGCCATTGAGCGGCAGGCGCACATCCGCCTGCGTCGTGTGTCGGTTTTCTGAGAACGTCGGACGGAGAGAATCATTGGAAAAGTACCTTACGTAATTCTGACCTCATGCTAATGTCATTCCGTGACTGTTGTTGTCTATAAACGCCGACCGCAATTTTTGATATACTATTCTTGTGAATTCCGTGCTTTTCTTCTGCGCCGAGGTTAGCAAGAGCTCGTGAGCGTTTTCCTTGCCGTATGGGTGTGTTACGTCAGAAAGATATGTGAAAACGTCATCAAAACAAATAATCTCAGACTGAATCACATTATCGTGCTCCGTCACTGAGCCACCCACGGACTCCCTTGGCTCGGAATTCCGGCAGTCCAGGTCTGCTGATCCACCAGTGCTCGGCATCATAGACCTCTGGGGCTGCGTGATTGGTACGCCGATGTTCTGATGATTGCCCAGCTGAAATAGAATGCACCAATACTGCACCCTATGACGCTTGATATTTTTCTTGTAGAACATTCTACAACCAACCGTATTCGGGAAAAAGCTGTGTTTTATTGGAGATACTGAATCTTGCAAACTGATAGAACAGCTTTGGCTGTATACACAACCCTTCATTTCAAAATCCCATACCCCAAACGCAGAGTCGGAGAGCTTACATCAAGAAGAATTGAGAGCAAACACAGTCTCGCATCGCCAGCATGAGTAGATTGTATGCTCTTCCTCCGCTCAAGCTTAGGCCGTTCTCACATAGTCTGTGCTCAGTAATCCCACCTCGTACGACGAGGTCGCTCTGCTCCAGCAGAGGATCACCGTTGCGCGTGAGACGATGGAGCTGCAGCTGGGCCAAATTGGAGATCAGGAGGTGGCCAACCGGCTTAGGATATCACTGGACATCCTACCAAAGCACGCCAGCAAGCAAAGCCAGTGGAAACTCACAGCACGGACCCTGCGTGACGTTCTAGAGGTTATCGTCTCCCGCCTTCTACGAGTTGCTGGTGTTGTCGATGACCAAGGTACCCTTTTCCAGCGGATCGACCGCCTGAAGGGGTACCCGGGTACCGTGAGCACGAACGCTGTCAACAAGCTGCACCAAGTTCGGATACTGTGTAATCCCCAGAGCCACGGAGTTGAGGTCATCAGCGCAGAAGACTTTGTTCAGCTGCTGGACAACATTTGTGCGGTGCTACGGGAGACTCGTCACCACCTGGGTGCTGTCTTCCAGGTACACCAACCCCCTCTGGCGAAGGCACATTCCTCCCCACCGCCGCAACACCCGCAGCGACGGGCCCCAAGCCCCGTGATCCAGTGTCCGGTCCCTCAGGTTCCGATCACTCCACCTCCGCTGCCGCCCCGGCCACCAAAGGACCAGAGTCCATCAAGCCCCAAGGCACCCTCTTCTCCTGGGCTCGGTCCAGTCGCACAGCTCAAACCAGCAGCCCAGTGCTTCAAGAAGATCACAACTCCCGAATCCCAGAAGATCCTTCCCGTTGCACAGCCGCTAAAGCCCGTGGAAGCCAAGTCCCCCAGCCCGGGAAGCGCCTCGTTGTCTCCGAAGATGGGCGTTGTCTCAGCTCCCGTTCACCCACCGACATCGTTCCACTGGCCCAAACGTAAGGTTGAAACGGAGATCATGAAATTCGACGAGCACTGCCACGAGCTCGAGGAGCGGCGCCGTGAGGCCCGCGCGACGCTGAGGAACAAAGCCAACGCTACTCCCTGCCCGACAGGCCTCGATACCTGGATGGACGAGGATCTCGAGAGGCGCTGGCCAGATGACTTCGCTCAGTGGATGGCCTGGGACCAGAGGTGCAGCGAGGCCCTCGCCCAGCGCACCGTCATCACCGAGACGCTGGCGAGGCTGAAAGAGCTGCAGGACCAGCAGATGCCCAAAGACTCACAGAGCCCGGAACTCATGTTCAGGATCAACCGCGAGCTGTACCGCCTCGAGCACCACCTGCCAGCGCTGGGCAAGCGCACGGAGCTGGAAGACGTGCTCCGCACATCGCAGGCCGTTGTCGTGCGCGGAAGCACGGGCAGCGGCAAGTCAACGCAGCTACCTGCGTACATAGCGGACATGGAGGGCTACGAGGGGCGCCGCGTGATCTGCACACAGCCCCGCGAGGTCGCAGCCCGCGCACTGGCTGACCGCGTGCAGGAGGAGTGGAGTGCTGGACACTTTAAGGGCAAATGCAACGGCCAGACTGTGGGCTTCGTTGCTGGCCGCCGCCGGTTAGTGAAGGACGAGGCGCGCATCGTCTACATGACAGAGACGGCCCTGCTGCGGGACCTGTGCACGGAGGGAACAAGCACTCACGAGATTCTGAACAAGTGTGCGGCCATCGTTGTGGACGAGGCGCACGAGCGCAACGCCACAACCGACCTCCTACTCGGAGTCATCAAGAGGCTGCTACCGCAGTTCAAAAAACTGCGGCTTATCGTGGCGTCCGCGACCATCGACGTGCAGCAGTTCTCTAACTACCTGGGCAAGTGCCCCATCCTCGAGATTCCGGGACGCCTCTTCCCCGTGGCCGTGGAGTTCCGCCCGACGCTCGGCTCGCTCTTTGCCATCGAGGACTGCCACGCGGTCACCGAGAGGGCCGTAGAGGAGGTCAGGCGTATCCTCTGTTCTAGCGAGGATCAGGGCCACATTCTCTGCTTCCTACCAACGCAGCGTGACACGGAACGCGCAGTAACTCAGACCCAGTCTACAATCTGCCGCAGTCCAGGAGTTTCCGCCATCCTGGCGAGACGTGGGACCACCCGGGTCCTGCCGCTCGCGCTGCATGGTGGGCTCAGCAAGGCGGTGCAGGCCAGCGTGCTGTGTCTTGGGTCCGACGATGTGCGTAAGGTTATCTACTCGACGAACATTGCCGAGACGTCGCTGACGATCGAGGGCGTGAGCCACGTTGTCGACTGCGGGCTTGCCAAGGGACTCGTCTACGATTTGCACAGGAACACACGGTCGCTGCGCCTGTTACCCATCACGCAGTCATCGGCGGACCAGCGCTGTGGACGTGCGGGTCGCACGTGCCCAGGAACGTGTGTGCGGCTGTACAGCAGGAACGATATGCAACTGATGGCACCGTCGGTCGTCCCTGAACTGCTGCGGCTGCCCATGAGTATCACGTACGTCAGTCTCATGCTTTTCAATTTCGAGCCCGAGAGCTTCAATTGGATTGAGCGCCCACGTACCGAGGCCCTCGGACACGCCCGCGACGAGCTTGAGCTGTTGGGGGCCATTACGAAGAACAAGTCTGGACGTTGGGAGCTTAGCTCCCTCGGAAGGGCCATCGCGCAGCTGCAGCAGGACCCTGGAGTTGTGAACATGCTCGTTGGTGCCTGCAAGAGAGGACTCGGAGAGGCCGCATGTGTGCTCGCAGGCCTCATCCCGGTGTCAAAGGATCTCCTCTCGGGCGCTGACTCCACGGAGAAAGGTGCTACCACCAAAGAGCAGACCGCTCCGGTTGCAAAGGGAGACCTCGCGCGCGCGTGGAGCGTGGTCAGCTCGTGCCCCTACTTCGATGTGTGGACGAACACAAGGCAGATGAAGGAGCAACAGCAGAAGGAAAGAAAGCAGAAGATGGAGGCGTGGTGCAAGGAGCACAAAGTGGATTTGGCATCGCTACTGAGTGTGAGCAAAACAGCCAGGGATCTGCAGGCTGGGCTTGAGGGGGCAGGGCTGTGGAGTGTTCGGCAGCAGGCCCTCCAGCCCACTGACGAGGACTTGCAGCGAATGGCTCTCGACGCACTTGTCCTCAACGTCGCTGTTCTGAGCGATGGTGGTGTGTACAATGCCGTGCGGTTCCCTGTCGTCGCTCCTCTCCACCCGAACTCTGCGGTCAGGAGGGCCGCCTTGCCGCGTGTCATCGTCTTCGCAGAGGTGCTGCGTGGAACGAGCACATACCTCTGTGGCATCACGCCCATAGAGCGCCAGTGGCTTGCAGAGAGCTACGCTCCAATCCTGGCGCTGGTCGATAAGCAGCCCGAGCCGCTTGTGTCTCTCTCGTTTGTCCGTCCCAATGCTGTTGTCCGAGCCTTCATTGGCAGCTTCGGGGTGGCTGCGGAGCTCTTCGAGGGCGAACACAACTGCTCTATCGAGGCCACGAACGACCGCATCGACGTCGTGTGCCCCCGCAGCCGCGGACAGGCCGTACGCGGTGCTGTCGAGCGTAATCTCGAAGAGGTAGCCCGCGGCGTCGCCTGCGAGCTGCGCGAGACAGAGCTGGCTGGGGGCGTGCGAATCGCGTGGGGCTCTGGAGGAGTGATGCACTTCCTCCTTGGCCCCCACCAGTTCATCAGCGCCGCTGTTACTCTGCGCAGTGAGATACCCGACAGTTCTGTGCGGGCGCTCGTGGCCAAGTGCGGGCGGTTCCGCACACTGAACTATGTACTGAGTTCCGGACCGACGAAAGTCGCTCGTGTCGTCTTCGATTCGCCCAGCGTGGCCGCGCGTGCCGTGCAGCTATTGTTGGCCGCCAACGAGGACGTTCTCGCATGCGTAGCGTGCGGTACGCAGGAGGAGACAAGGTCGTTCCAGGGCATGAGTGGTATGATTCGCCTCACGTGGGCCAACGGGCCATCGGAGTGCCGTGCCAGCGCCACATACGAGAGCGCCCTCGACGCCAACTTCGTCCTCGCCGCCTTCTCGAACACCAACAGTGCGGTGCGGCATGGCAGATACGCCCTCGCCATAGTGAGGCCCGTCGGGCGACTGCCCACAGAGCCGGGGAAGAAGGACAAACGGCCGCTTCTGAAAGGCAACGGCGCACTGTTCGACACGGACCAGCCGCGCGACGAGCGTGCCAACCAGTTCAAGGTGTTCCTCGATAGTATACCGCGCGAGGACGATGAGGAGGCAGTGGCCTCTGAACTCGAGGCCGGTGGGCTTCCGAGGCCCTCGTCCGTCTTCGTGCACCGGAAACCGGCAACTCAAGAGGCGATGCAGCAGGCGCCTACGCTGGCACAGGAGATGAAGTACTTCAGGTCTATTCTGCCACGCGAGCTCGTCCGTAACCTCGCGCAGGCATCGTGGTTCGACGAGGCTCAGCTGCGCGGAGGCCTCACGTACTTCGTAGAACCAGCGAACGTGCAGGCCATCGCCGAGGACCCTCGCACCGTCGCGGCTGTTGTTCAGCAACCACCGCGCAACGGGCAGCCCTACCGCCTGGAGAAGTGTTATGCGCTCTCGGTCTCTGCCCGCGGCGTGCGCGACGCCATCTCGGTGGGCATCGCGGCAGCGAGGCAGTCGGAGCTCGTCGCCGTGCTGCGCCGTGCCAGAGCTCGCGGCGTCCGCGTTCTCTCGCAGAGCACAAGCGGGCAACACTGCCACATCGAGCTGAGTGCGCCGAGCCGGGAGATCCTCGAGCAACTCGCGCGACAGATCGAGCAGGCTACCAACCGCAGTGAGTTGATCGAGGTCTCTCCCGCCGAGGCCAAGCTGCTCTTCAGCGAGTACGGCCTCTCACTTCTCCGTGAGGTTGAGCGCGGCGAAGGGAATGCCATCTGCGTCGAGGCCAGCCCGGGTACGAGCTCCGTACGTGTCTTCGGAGACACAGCCGAGAACATCGCGCGCGGCGTCGATCAAGTCCGCAGATCGGTGGCACTGGTGCAGGCACGCGGCGAGCCCCGTGTCTGGGTCATCGCCCGCTCCCACCATCAGGCCGTCGAGGCGGCCGTCCGGAAGCTGAGCAATACCGCAGGGATCGTAGACCTGCGGCTCATTCAGACGCGCGTTCACGCCTTCGGAGCAGCTGCTGCTCTGGATGCAGCCGAGACGGTGCTGCGCCCGCACTTTGCAAAGCGCAAAGAGGGCGGAGGGGATCAATGCGGCATCTGCTTCGACGATTTATCGTCGCTGCGCCTATGTGGGTGCCGTATCTGCGACGCCTGCATCGCGCAGTTCCTCACCATCCCGGGCTCGCCCCCACAAGTGCCCACAATCTGTCCGGTCTGCAAAAAGGGCGAGATGGCCCTCGCCGACATTACGTCCGGCGGCCCTGCCGCCCTTGAGTCGCTCCGCCTCTCGTCCCGCGCCTCCTTCCTGACCAGCCATAGTCAGCTCTACGTCGGCTGTCCTTCTCCAATTTGCAACCAGTACGCACAGTCCTTTTCCCCGTTCCACCCACACAAACTCACGAAACTCTATGTGGCATCCGTGGCCCAGAATTTTGCCGGCGCCTTCAACAGAGCCAAGTATCCAAGAGCAGAGGAAAGCAGGTGGTCAGGTGGTTGAGTGTGGTTTGTGTTCTGCGCGGTACTGCTTGAGGTGCTCGCTGCAGAAAAATCGGGTTGTACCAGCGCATGTGGGGGATTCATGTGAAACGTACCAGTACAGCCTCGGGGCCGATCAGCACATCACGTACATCCAAGACAACCTGCTCGTCTCCAAGTGTCCCAAGGGGCACGTATTTCTCGACTTCGATGAGTGCTGCGCTGTCAAGTGCACACTGTGCGAAACGAGATTCTGTGGTCTGTGCTTTCAGGCGGCCGACAACAGCAAAGCCGCACACGCCCATGTCCGCGTGTGCCCGTTTAGCCCGCAAGCTGGCAAGATATTCTTCTCTCAGGACGAGATCATGACCGCCCAGGGTATCGTTAAAGGCAGGGAGGTTGCGAGGTACCTGGTCCAGAATGTTGCCCCTGACCAAGTGGAGGGGCTGCTCAAAAGGCTGGAAGGCGACCTCGCGAGTGTTCGCGTTCACTTGAGTCCGCAGGACATCACTAGGACGAGGGACGCCATCAACAACCGCACGTGAAGCTGCTTAACTCTCACATACACTCTCTTGCTGTTCATTTGACCTTTGCTCGCCTGTGACAGCTCATCTGTAGCTGGTTCAAGGGGAAATCAAGGAACATCAGAAACACCTGAGATCGAATGGCATCTCAGTTTCTTGCCCAGAGCCTCTCGTGATTGGATGCAGCAGCCACGCGGTCCGCTTACTGACCACAGGGCTACCGTATGGCAGGGGGAACAGGGTAACAACTATTCTTGCTAAACCAGAGTGATTGCTTGAATTTCGTGTGGTAAAGACGACCATGTGATGTGGGCTCAAGTCTTTCTCGTTGCATCTTGTCCCCACGTATTCTCTCAACGGTGATGCCTCATACGAAGATGCAGATGATCAGCATTTTTGGAGATGGCCTAAGTCATCGTGTTCATTGAAAATACGAAAAAGGGGATTCGGGGAAAGGGATCGGCAGCATCTGGGGGAAGGTCTCTCAGTTAGGGCAGATCGTCTGTCTCAGATGGCTGCGGGGAGGTTTCCGTAGGGCCAGCGCCAGTTGCGGATCTCCGGCATGTCCTCGCCCGTCTGCTGGATGTAGAGCTTGTGCTCGATAAGCTTCTCGCCGATGAGCTGCTTGATGTACGCGCCCTGGCCCTGCGCGGCGAACCTCTCGGGCAGGCGCTCCAGGACGTCGTCGACGAGGTGGAAGCGGTCGATCTGGTTCAACACGCACATGTCGAAGGGCGTCGTGGTGGTGCCCTCCTCCTTGTAGCCGCGCACGTGCAGGTTGTTGTGGTTCGAGCGCCTGTACGTCAGCCTGTGGATGAGCCACGGGTAGCCGTGGAAGCAGAAGATGATGGGCTTGTTGGTCGTGAAGATGCTCTCAAACTCCTTGTCGCGCAGGCCGTGCGGGTGCTCGCTGGCGGGCTGCAGCCTCATGAGGTCGACGACGTTGACCACGCGCAGCTTCAGCGTCGGCAGGTGCTTGCGCAGGATGTCGACCGCCGCCAGCGTCTCGAGCGTCGGTACGTCGCCGCAGCAGCCGAGCACCACGTCGGGGTCCGATCCGTTGTCGTTGGAGGCGAACCTCCAGATGCTGAGGCCCATCGTGCAGTGCTTGATGGCCGAGTCCATGTCGAGCCACTGCAGCGCGGGCTGCTTGCCGGCGACGATGACGTTGACGTAGTGCTTGCTGCGCAGGCAGTGGTCCACCGTGTTGACCAGGCAGTTGGCGTCGGGCGGCAGGTACACGCGGACGATCTCGCCCTTCTTGTTGACGACGTGGTCGATGAACCCCGGGTCCTGGTGGCTGAACCCGTTGTGGTCCTGGCGCCACACGTGCGACGTCAGCAGGATGTTCAGCGACGGTATCGGCCTGCGCCACGTGATGTGCCGCGTGACCTTGAGCCACTTGGCGTGCTGGTTGAACATCGAGTCGATCTGAATGCGCGCAGGCGTCAGACAGAGCAGAGGGGCCGGCCGTGTGAGAGGGCCGCACAAGGTGAATGAAGGCCTCGTAGCACGAGAAGAAGCCGTGGCGGCCGGTGAGCAGGTAGCCCTCGAGCCAGCCCTCGCACGTGTGCTCGCTGAGGATCTCCATGACGCGGCCGTCGGGGCTCAGGCCCTCGTCCTCGGGCAGCATCGGCAGCATCCACGTGCGCTTGGTCACCTCGAGCACGCTCTGCAGGCGGTTCGAGGCCGTCTCGTCGGGCCCGAACACGCGGAAGTTGCGCGCGTCGGCGTTGAGCTTCATGATGTCCCTGACGAAGTTGCCCGCGATCTTGGTCGACTCCTCGACGGCCGTCCCGGGCGTCGAGAACTTGACGGCGTAGTCGCGGAAGTCGGGCATGCGCAGGTCCTTGAGCAGCAGCCCGCCGTTGGCGTGCGGGTTGGCGCCCATCCTGTGCAGCCCCGTCGGGCTCAGCGCGCGCAGCTCGGGCATCAGGCGGCCGTCCTTGTCGAAGAGCTCCTGGGGGCTGTAGCTCCTGAGCCAGTCCTCCAGCATCTTCACGTGCGGCGGCACCGTGCGGACCTCGGCGATGGGCACCTGGTGCGAGCGCCAGAAGTCGGTGCACTTCTTGCCGTCGATCGAGTCGGGCCCCGTCCAGCCCTTGGGGCTGCGCAGGATGATCATGGGCCACTTCCACAGGCGCGGCTTGCCCGAGGCGCGGCACTCCTTCTGGAACTTGAGTATCTCGGCGACGATGGCGTCGAGCGTGGCGGCCATCGCCTGGTGCATCTCCGTGTGCTCGCAGCCCTCGACGAAGTAGGGCGTGTAGCCGTAGCCCGTGAAGAGGGCCGTCAGCTCCTCGTCGGTCAGGCGCGAGAGCAGCGTGGGGTTGGCGATCTTGTAGCCGTTGAGGTGCAGGATGGGGATCACTGCGCCGTCCGTGACTGGGCTCAGGAACCTCACCGAGTGCCAGCTGCACGCCAGCGGCCCCGTCTCGGCCTCCCCGTCTGCAACGGCGAATAGGGCTGAGCCTGTGTCCCTCGTCCACGCATGACAGACGGACACCCCTTGCACATGCGTGTGTTGCTCAACCCGCATCGGATAATCAACTCGCTGAGCCGACAGCGCAAATGGGAAATTCATAAATTGGAATCAAATGACCTGAGGATATTAAATCAACGGCAGATCAACGGCCAATGAAACCTCTCGCGCAACCCCACGAGGAAGAACGACCCGCCAACCCCCCCTCCTCCTCCCTCTCCGGAGGCGGCGAGAGCGCACCTCCGACGACGCAGGCGACGATGAGGTCGGGGTTGTCGAAGGCGGCACCAAAGGCGTGGCTGACAGCGTAGCCCAGCTCGCCGCCCTCGTGGATGGACCCGGGCGTCTCGGGCGCCGCGTGGCTGGGGATGCCGCCGGGGAACGAGAACTGGTGGAAGAGGGCCTTGATGCCGGCCCTGTCCTCGCCGATCGACGGGTAGTACTCGCTGTAGGTGCCCTCGAGGTACGTGCAGGCCACCATGCCGGGGCCTCCGTGCCCGGGCCCGCAGATGTAGATGACGCTCAGGTCGTTCTTCTTGATCACGCGGTTCAGGTGCACGTAGATGAAGTTGAGCCCCGGCGTCGTGCCCCAGTGCCCCAGCAGCCTGCAGTGGCGCGCGCACCCACCCACCCGGTGATGAGCCCGCACTCTTTGGACTTGCGGCTTCTCCGCGTTCCGGCCACAAAGAACAAGTGTATCGGGAAAATGCAAAGCAGAGCAAATGAGAGCAACCGACGGCCACATTATTTGCTCCACCCGACATTGTGAGTCACGGTGGTCGCACAACGCGTTGCGGAAAGAAGAAAGGGGGTGCGGGGGGGACGCTGGTGGGACCCGGCGAAGCCGCTCGCAGGAGGCAAACGTAAAGAGGGGGCAGAGTTGTGGCGCCACGTGTATCACCAAAAATACAAAACCCCACACAGCAGAGCAACGGCATTCGCGATCCCACCACGCGATGCGAGCTTCACGCATGCTCGGGCAGCAGCACGGGCCGCGGGTGCGCAGGGGAGTGAGGAGGGGTGAGGGTGAGGGAGGCTGGAGCGGGACCTGGGCTTGACGTCCTCGGCCTTGAGGGGGGTCTCGAGCAGCGGGTTGTCGAGGAGGTAGATCTGCCCGACGCTCAGGTAGTTGGCAGCACGCCAGTAGCGCTCGGTCAGGGCCACGTCCGCGGCCGAGAGGGGCGTGCCCTTGACGGTGCTGAACGACTTGGTGGTCGACATGCGAGGGGTTGTGTGGTGTGTCTGCTGTGCAGAGGTTTACGTTTGAAGTACTCAGAGAAATTGTTGCGTAGATTCTTCTTGGCTTCGTTGGTGCGGTCCCCTCCTGTACCGGGTCTTCGAATCGCCACGCGATGGAACCGTCAGGCGTGATGCTGCATGCTGCTGAAAGTGCCCGTACCTGGGTGTGATGTTGAACATGTCGCGATGTTCACCGAGGGACAGTTCGCCTGATATCCTCGGATCCGGCGGATCAGGCACAGTCACCGCCCAGTCACTCTCTCCAAAGCCGGAAAGTGATTCTGCCTGGAGTCAATTGTCCGGATATCTATCAGCTGGATGACACAAGACACAATACACTCTAGCCACATCTGTAGGTTCATACAAGTGTCACCTATCTGCGCCCCTATGGCCCTGGCTGGCTTTATTTCATTGGGGGTATGCAAGTCTCGGGCCCAACATTGAATGTGCCCGTCCCGAATGTGACTTCGTCCGAGTCTATGCACGCACCTTCCTCGATGAAGGGGGGAAAGGATAAATTCGACGAGAAATTCGACACCCTCTTCTTTAGGGGAACTTGAATGCAGAAGTTGTTTGAATTCTCATTCATCATACTTGTTGTGATTAGATTAATCGGATTTCTTCTGCGCGGATGTCTCGTTAGGGTGTTCATCAACTGGCTGCCGATTTCGGTCGCCACCTCAACAGCCGAGATATTTTCCCACTGAAAGAGAAAAACCTTATAGAAGCGTGTTACGAACCCGACCCCCTTCCAAAGCACGACTGATCGCTCAATGGCAGCAGTGGCCCCAGACCCCCAGCCCGCCCCCAGCTCTCCCTCCTCGGAGGCCCCCAAGCCACCGGTCCCCGGTGTGCACGCCCGCGCCCTCTCCGATTTCTACTTTTGCTTCGAAATTGAGGGAAAGCGGGTCTATGAGCTCATAACCGGGCCGGGCGGTCCGCGCCCCCCGTCGCGCTGTTACTGACGGGGCCCGGGCGGGGGGTGTGTGGCCGTGCGCCGCGCGTCCCCACGGCAGCGGCGGGGGCGCTGATGACGCCGGGGAACTTCAAGCGGCTGAAGCTGCTGGGGCGCGGCGACGTGGGCCGCGTGTACCTCGTGCAGCTCGTGGGCACGGACCGCTGCTACGCCATGAAGGTGCTGCCCAAGAAGGAGATGATGAACCGCAACAAGGCACGCCGGGCCCCTGGGAGCGCCGCCCTCCTCCTCCCTGTGCTGCTGCCGCTGCTTGCTGACGGCGGGAGCGGCGTGGTGCGCAGGTCAAGCGCGTGCAGACGGAGCGCGAGATCCTGTCGACGGCGAACCACCCGTTCATCGTGACGCTCTACTGGTCGTTCCACAGCGCGCAGTGCCTGTACTTCGTCATGGGTGCGCCCGCGGGCGTGGCGGGGGGGGGGGGTGGGGGTGGGCCGCTCCTGCGAGCGCTGTGTGGTCGTGCGGCCC
>CACRSC010001917.1:829418-905864 GCA_902651635.1 Mastigamoeba balamuthi | reverse complement strand
GCGCTCGGGCCTGTACAGCAGCACCCTCGTGGCGGCGATGTTGAACAGGTGCTGTGCAGCGGCAGCAGTGTGAGAGGAAGCCCCCCAGTCTTATTTGCTGTGGGGGCTGTCGCGCACCTCGAGCCCCAGGATGGCAGCGCTGTCGGCAGTGACGTAGGAGGTGTAGCGCTGCAGGATCTCGTGGACCGACGGCGTCCTCGGCAGCGAGAGGCTGACGCCGTCGCGGATGGCCTGCGCGTCCTCCATCGCGCGCCTCTTGAGCGCCTGCGGTATCCTCTTCATCAGCGCCAGCGACTCCTCCTCGGTGGTCTTGCCCGACCCCCTCTTGTCCGCCGCCTGCTGCCTCTCGGCCGCAGCCTGGGCCGCGGCGGCGGCCAGCACCGTCGCGTGGGCGGCCGCGGCCGCGGCCTGGACCGAGGAGACCGCCGGCTTGCTCGCCGCGGGCGTGGGCTGCGGCGCCTGCAGCGGCGTCGTGGGCTGCGAGGTCGGCAGCGGCGACGTGGAGCCCACGCGCGGGCCCGTGTTGATGGTGAACTGCTGCTGCGTCGGCGAAGCCACCGCGCCGCGCACGAACGACGCGCACGCGTGGCAGTCGGGCGGGCAGTCGGGGTGCAGCTCCGCGCTCTGCTCGTGCCTCGCCATCATCTCTGAAGATTATCTTCTGGTGAACCCCCCATGTTGTGCTGGAAAGAGGAGGAGGCGAGGGGCAGTGGGTGTTGTGGTGTGTGTGTGTTCTGTGGGGGGTGCAGCACGGGAGCTCACTGATTGTGTGGTAGTGCACAGTGCAGCCGACGTGGCGGCAGCGGAAGAACGTCGAGCTGCCGCGGGTGCAGTACAGGCACTCCTCCTCGCCTGGGGGGGGGCAAACGGAATCAGCGCACACAGAGTGCAGCCCAGCGCAGCATGCGGGTGGGGTGTGTGGGAGAGGGCACTCGAATTGCTCCCTTCCCCCAAAATTCATTGCAACACATGGGGTAAAATTGTATGGATCGGGTGCGCAATAAAGCCAAATTCGCCGCGGGCGTACTGCGCGCGGGCCGCGGTGCCTTGCCCGCCATTTGCGACGTGTTGTTCCTTTGAGGTAAATATCTGAGGGATCACGAAATCGCGGTCACGTCATTGCCGGGTGCAAAAACCAGATTCCTCCGCCCCCCTCTCGCGAGACCCCAAGCCACCCTGCTCTCTGTGCGAACGTCTGAGCTGCCAGGTGCGCAACGCGTCATTCTCGGCCCTCGCCCTGGATTTCGCGGGATCCGATCTTCTATTATTGAATTGGACCGATACAATTAATTGGTGCCCCAGCAACACTCTCTTCTCTCCCTGTGGCCAGCATGTCTCAGCACGGCAGCGAGAGCAGCGAGGACCACGACAGCAGCGAGGGCAGCGAGGGGGGCGACGAGGGCGACAGCGAGCGGGGCTGGGAGCGCATCCGCGAGGCCGTTGCGGCCCTGGTGGCCGCGTGCCGCCCGGGCTCCGGTGCTGCCTTCCGCCTGCCCGAGGAGCCGCACGAGTGGCTCGCGTTCTTCTCGTTCGGCACAGTCGTCCGCATCCGCGACGCCTCCGTCCCAGCCGCGCCCGCGGGGGTCGAGTGGGACTACGACCCGCAGGGCGCGCACCGCGAGGGCTACCCCGACCACCGCATCGAGAGCGAGGAGGACCTGGAGCGAACGCTCCGCGACAACCGCTCGGCCTACGACGCGGCCAAGGCCCAGGCGGGCGCCGGCAGGGAGGCGCTGGTGAAGCTGGCCTACAGGGGCCTGGTGGACGCAGGGTACCCGTTCCCCGGCTGCGAGCTGGGCGACTCGCTGGTGCACTGCGTGTCGGTGGCCGGGGGCACAGACAACCGCCAGGCGGTCAGCGCGGTGGTGTTCCCCGCGCTCGAGCGGGACGAGGTGGGCGCCGAGCAGAGGGGGTTCCCCGTGTCGGTGTTCTCGCTGGCGCTGGACGACAGCCCGGGGAGGGCGCACATGTTCGGGAGGGAGACGCGGAGGTACGACTACATGGTGCCCAGGCTGGTGGCCCTCGTCCACACGGCCAACCTCGACCACATCTATTTCCTGTGAGAGGGGGGCAGGCTCAATTGAGCAGGGGGCCAGTCACTGTGTCACTCGGTTCTAAACAACGCTGGCGGAATTCCGTGAAAATTGGGACAGCTCTTCCGGGGGAGAATCCAATTGAATCGCTAGGGGATTCACAGATTCTGTGCTGCGCGTTTTGAAATATCGGAGTACCCGCAGTCGACTTCGCGCGTCTGAAATGCAGGCACCGCGCGCGCGCCCTGCGCCCCAGCGCCAGCGCCACGACTCGACGCAGCGGCAGTCGCAGTCGCAGGCCGCCGCCGACGTGGCCGACTCGCAGGCTGCACGCCGCGCGGAGCAGCAGGCGCAGCGCCTGGAGGTCCGGCTGGGCTACCGGCGCCTGATGGAGCGCACGCGCGCGCAGAGCGCCGAGCTGAAACAGCCGGGCTGCGACCGCCTCGTCAGCGTGCTGACCGAGGCGCAGGACCTGTTCGCGCGCGTGCAGAACCCGCGCGAGGCGGCGCTCGACAGCGAGTTCCTCTCGCAGGTCAGCGCGCTGGGCGCCGAGCAGATACACAAGCTGCAGACGGGCCTGCGCTGCTACGACATCGCCGAGTTCGTCCTGCGGCTGCGCCAGCGCCTGGGGGTGCCCGACGATGACGCGGCCGTGGTGGCGGACGGCGGCGCGCAGGCGGCGGGCGACTGGGCGGCGTTCGGCAGGTCGGCGCTCGCGCGTGGCGTGTGGAAGACGACGCCGACGACCGACGTCATGCTGGGCCCCGTCGAGCTGCCCGACGCGCAGGAGGCGGAGGAGGCGAGGAAGAAGGCGCAGAACGAGGAGGAAGGGCAGAAGGAGCAGAGGAAGGAGCGCAGGAAGACGCAGCGGGACCAGCACGCCGACAAAGTGCGCCCCGACGAGGTGGACAGCGTCGGCGGCGAGCAGCAGAGGCAGACGGCCGAGCGCATCAGGGTCGTGCACCAGGCCCTGCGCGAGAAGGGCAGCCTCGAGTACTGGAGGCTTGTCGTCAACCCCAAGTCCTTCGGGTGCGCGCAGTTGCTACCAGTGTTGCTTTTGTTTGGCTCCGCGTGTGCTGTGTGCTGGCAAGCTCTGCTACCCCCTCTTCTCACGCGCGCGACCGCACGACCGCACACCCCAGGCAGACCATCGAGAACATCTTCTACACGAGCTTTCTCGTCAAAGACGGCCACGCCACGCTCAAGAACAACGGCGGCGTCCTCTTTGTGGGTGCGTTCGCAGGGGAACACATGCAAGCCGCTGCTGGGTGTGCGGTTGTGCGGGCGACTGAGGCGGAACCGCCTTGCAGAGATATCGGACCCGCCCACGCAGGAGGACATGCAGAGCGGCATCGCAGCGAGCAAGCAATGCGTTATGAGCATCGACTACCCGACATTCCTTGTCAGGACTCCTCTCGCCTTTTTTTCTCCGCGAAGCTGTGCTCACATCCCCTTGCGTTGCCGTTGCCACGCACCCTTTAGAGGATGGCAGATAAGTTCCCCGAGGGCTTTCTGCCGCACAGAGACGTCGGGGACTACTCAGAAGCATCGACCACGCCCGCACCTGAGCCCCCATCAGCGTCTGGCAGGAAGAGACAGAGGTGCAATTCGCTCGACTCGTCAGAGTCGGGAAGTGAGCCCGAGGCACCATCGCCGCCTCAGCGCAGAGCGAGGACAGCACAGCGTCCAGCAGCGGCAGCGGCAGCTGCTCCGGCTGTGTGCGACGCACCGAGCGAGGAGGAGGAAGAGGAGCAACCCCTGCGGCTCAACAGACTCAGAAGGCAGTGAAAGCAGCACTTCGGCACCAAAACACCGAACGACACTTTGCTGTCCGCAGTCGGCCGAACGATTCCCGCGTTGTTTCTCAGAGAAATTGTGCATGCTTGTGGCCCACATTGTGCTTGGCGGAGCTTGGGGTGAGGCTCACACCTCCGGCCTGTACAAGCACCGAGTGACACCACGAAAAATCCATAGCCCTTTGTGTTTGTTATTCCCCTCACCCCTTTTTTTTCTTTTCTAAGAGGAAATAATTGAAGCGAAAGGGGACAAGTGAATCACGCGATGCCCCTAACAGGAGTAGAGGGCCTCGTCACAACAAATCTCGTGACGTCTGAGGGCAAATTCTGGTGCAAAGGAATCCCAGAGAAAAAGGTTCATTGTTAGTGTTGCCCTTTATTGGAGGTCCTCCTCTCGAAAAGGTGCACAGAGCACAGCACATGCACAGCGCAACTCTTCTGCTCGCCCTCGCCCTCGTTGGCGTCTGTGTGGCCTCCGAGGCCGCAGCGGGGCGCGTGCCGTCGGGCGCCCTGGAATGCTTCCAGGACTCGGGATACCCGTTCTGGTGCTACAACCTGACGGTCCCGCTCGACCACTGGAACCCCGCACGCCCCGAGCAGCTCAGCATCTCGTTCTTCGTCCACCCCGCGAGGAAGCCCGAGCTGCGCCGCGGCTCGCTGCTCTACGCCGTCGGCGGGCCCGGCATGGTGGCGCACGTCTACGCGAAGCAGGTCATGACGTGGACGCCCGACAGGGTGCTCGACGCGTTCGACATGGTCTTCTTCGACCAGCGCGGCATCGGCATGTCGTGCGGCCTCTGGTGCCCCAACGTCACCGCCTTCTGGGGACAGGTGCGCCCGCGTTTCTTGCATCCCCGCACCCGATCGATCTTCTCTCCTCCCTGTCAGTCCCTATCGCCTGTTGTTGCAACCGCTTTTTTATGTTTTCCTGACTTCGAAAAAGAGCATCACCCCAATCACCGGGACTCACCTCGATCTCGGTGCGGCGTGCAGGAGAGCCTCATGTGGCAGACGCACTCCGAGCGCAACCACATTCTGCGTGACGCGCGTTCGTACGCGGCGCAGTGCAAGACCGAGATGGCCGAGGTGATGGCGACGGGGTGCATCGTCGGCTCGCAGCAGCCCATGGCCGAGCAGATCGACACGGTCCTGCCGTTCCTGACGACCAAGCAGGCCGCCGAGGACCTCTTCGCCTTCACCAAGCTCATCGACGGCCCGTTCTACTTCTACGGCCACAGCTACGGCACGCAGTTCGGCGGCACCTACGCGGCGGCCCACGCGTCGCAGCTCAGCGGCGTCATCCTCGACTGCGCCGTCGACCTGACGGTCAACGACGCCAAGTTCTGGACGGACCTGCAGGAGGGCCTCATCCACAGTACCGAGATCCTCGAGGGCTGGTGCTTCAGGGACACGGACTGCCGCCGCGACCTCTGCACGCGCTGGGGCTGCAGGGACGCGTTCAAGAGGGTCTTCGACAAGCTGCGCCACGGGCCCGCCACGGTCGCGTTCCCGCTCCCGACGGGCGAGGTCGTCGAGCGCCAGCTCTTCCTCGACACCGTCGAGGGCGTCGCGATGGGCGCCATGTCGGTCCCCGGGGCGCGCGCCAGCCTGCTGCGCGCGATGGCCGCTGCCACGCACGGCAACTGGCTGCCGCTGCTGCGCCAGAGCTACTGGAGCTCGTGGGTCGACGTCACCACCCTCGTGCCGCCCGTCGGCAACACCAACGGGGACGACTCGACCGCCTCGTACTGGTCGATCATCGGCGCAGACTACAGCTACGACTTCACCAGGCACGGCACCACGGACCCGTGGGCCAAGGGCGAGAGCTTCTTCTCGTACATGTCGAGGTTCAGCCACAAGCCGTACGCCAGCATCTCGCTGCACGACGTCATCATCGCGTTCATGCAGCCCGCGAGGGTCCCCCGCGCCCTGCCGCCCCCGCTGCGCGCACCCGGCGTGCCCGTCCTCGTCATCACGAGCGACATGGACAACGCCGTCCCGTTCGTCCACTCGGTGAACATCTGGAGGCACCTCGACGACGGCTACCTCGTCGTCCGCAAGGGCGGCATGCACACGCTGTGGGGCCGCAAGTTCCGGTGCGTCGACACCGCCGTCGACAGGCTGCTCTTCGGGGAGCTCACGGAGGACGACCGCGAGGTCACGTGCCCTGTCGCCCCCGGTGACATCGTGGGAAACTACACCAAGCTCGTGGACCTCGAGGCGTCGGCTTACGACTGCATCATCGACGTCCTCAAGGCCGTGGACACCGAGATCCAGCGCACGCCCGAGATCGCAGGGTGGGACATGACCTACGAGACTGCTATCGGCTGCGCTTTCGGTGGTTACATCAGCGCCAACCCCCAGCTGATCACCATGACCAACTGCGAGACGCTCCGCGGGATGCCCATCTCCGGAGAGATGAACTGGCCTGACAACTTCAGCTTCAACATGACTGGCACGGCCAGCGGTGCCTGGAGCGGCTCGTTCTCCTACCTGCGCACCTCGGAGGGCACCGACATCAACTGGAAGAGCGCTTGAGTCACCATGCCATAGTCAGTGCACAGAATGGGATGGATCCAAGCCACTGAAACACCCTAGAAAAAATAGCCCACTTGTGAAACAACCACCGTATAAGTCTGTCTGGTTGCGTTTGGGCAGTCACTGACCAGTATCTCTACTGGTGGGCGTGCTCCTCATCGTCGTCGTCAGGGGCATCGCCGTCCTGCACCGGCTGCGCAGTCTCGCCCGAGCCTTTGCTGCCCATGCCCTCGGGCTTCTTGTGGCAATTGGGTCGATGCTGGTCGGGACCACGGACCTTGAACTCGTGCTCGCCGACCAAGCTCACGATTGCCTGCTCCACCTCGGCGGCTGTCTTGCCGGGTGTGCGGCGCCTTCCGACCTGGCAGATGTTCTTGGTGGACGGGATTCGCATCCAGTCCCACTCGGGCTCGTAGCCGCAGGTCCTCCCAACGCCCTCGAGCCACTTGAGGTAGACCATGTACTTGCCCATCTTGTCGCTGTTCGGCTGGAACTTGCCCCAGAAGTTCCAGAAGCAGCACGCGATGTTGAGGTACCTGGTGTCGGGACCGGACCTGGCGGCAATGACCGGGACCCAAGGGGTCAACTCGTCCGCGCTGTTCTGCCTTTAGCAAAGAGCAGAAGAAAAGAGATAGCTGCTCACTGGTTCCCTATCACCCAGCGCACTCCAGGGAACGACCCCTTGGACGGATCGAACTGCTGCGCTTTGAGGATGACTTTGGAGCGATCGTAGTGGTTCCAGACGGGCCTCTGGTGGGAGAACCGTCATGAGTTGCGATAGAGGGGTCAGGCTCACGTCAAACAGGTCGATTCCGTATCCCGTATAGCCCTCGCTCGACAGAATGTACACGAGGAAGCCGTTGCCGCACCCGAGGTCGACAAACGTCTGCTGCCTGGAGAAATGAAGTGAGAATGCCTGTAGCACTGCCTGCCTCGTACTCCTTGGTGATACCCAGCTCTCTCCTCTCCTGCTCGCACAAACAGATGAAGTACGCGGCTGACAGGAAGGTGAGGACACTACAACGAACACAGAAGTCTCACCGATCCCGATGTCCTCGTGGACGTACTGCTCGGTGTGGGTGCGCGTCTTCTCCCATTTCGCCAGCCACTCCCTTGAAACACCCAATGTCATCACTGGCTTGACAAGATGCTAAGACACGAACCTGTACTTCTTCTTCATCTGGGAGTACACGGGAATGTAGTGCTCCTTGGCGAACAGCTGGTCGTGGTGCGCCTGCTTCTTGTACGTCCTCCCGCTGAGGGGGATCTTTAAGAGGGTGGGGAGCATAGATGATGCACACTCACACTTTGGCCCACTTGATCATCCGCTGAACGACGGGGGCAGTCGCCCACCCCTACAGAGCACGCAGTCAGCCCAGTGGCTAGCCTTGCCAGCAAAAGCGCACGAGCTTCTTCTTGTAGTCCGGGTCCTGGCCAGGGAGGAAGACAGCGAGCATCCGGAGCGTCCCCTTGGCCACGAGCTCTCCGTCATTCATCTCCTCGGTGCCCTCGAAGGTGAACGCGAACTTCTGGACCTATGGGGCGGCAAACACATCAGACACCGGAACCGGACGAGTTCTCTTCAGGACAGGAGACGCGCAGACCTTCGGGTAGAAGCGGGGCAGGTACGCGCGCGACGGCACGACGCCCTCTGGGAAGACAGGGGCGAACTCAGTGCGGCACGTGTGGGCGGCCTCGACGCGCGTGATGGTGACCTCGTCGACGAGGTCGGGCCTCGCAGTGCCCTCGGTCATCTCCGCAGACAGCGCGAACTCCCTCGGGACTATCAGCCGCCTCCTGGCTCGGTTTCGGTAACGGTGGGCTGTGGGGTGGCGCACGTGGTGGTGGCGGGCGCGGGCGCGGGAGTGATCTGGGTCTTGAGGATGCCCTTCCAGACGTTCTCAGGGAAGTCTCGCCATTTCTCCTGTGGGGTGCAGGGCTGAGGAGCTGCGGATAGCACAGAAAGGGGGCACCGAACCATCACAAAGGCGAAGGAGTCCTCCGTTATGTCGGCAGGCACCTCATAGACGACCTCCCAACAGTCGCGCACAGTCTCCGCCATTCGCGATGCGGTGATTTTTTGAGAGATTCTCTGCTGACGTCATCAGTGTCAGACCACACCCACCCGTATGGGCTGTATTACCCGGTCCGGAACGACCAGTTGTGCAACCCCGAGGTACACTGCTATTCAATTCCAGACTGAATAGCTAGTTCAGGAATATCTTCTCAGATATTTCGGGTAAATTACTGGACTGCCCGGTCTCTGAAGCTTCGGCGCACCCGCACGGATGATGTCCACGCGCACAGAGCGCATTTTCGCTGCGCTGCAGGGCCCCGTCCTGGGCCTCGACACGCCGGTGATCCACATGTTCAAGCAATACACGGCCGAGCTGCTGCTGCCGCGTCGCCTGCGCCAGACGCTGGGCCTGAGCATCTCCGACGTCTTCGCTGCCCTGCAGGCCGCCGTCGTGCGCGCCGACCCCTCGCCGTCGTCGCCCCCCGTGCGGTGCCCGCGCTGCGGCGACGTCCTGACGATCGCGGAGACGTGGTCGAACCCCAGCGGGCTGCCCGAGGACCTGGAGAGCTTCTGCGCGTCTGTGCGCTCCAAGTGCACGTCGTCGCGCAGGCACCTCCGCACCACGACCCTCGTCCTGACGGTCGACGTCGGGAGCGTGCTGGTCTGCAGCTGCTCGTTCTCGGTGTTCGCCAGGGAGCCCGGGCGGTACAAGAAGAGGCAGACACCGAGCACCGCAGCGCCGGAGCAGCGGGTGCCCGAGGCCGCCGCAGTGGCCAGCAACGGGGGCAGCAGCGCGCGCTCGGCCAGGGAGCTCGTCATCGTGAACCCGATCCCGAGCGTGGTTCTGCCTTGCTTCACGCGTGCGCGTGCCCTGCGACCGAGCGATGTCCCCCACTGACAGGCTCGCTCGCAGCGCTGCGGGTGATGGTGGACGTCATGAGGCCGCTCAAGGACCACGGCCTCCCGCCGAGTGCTGCGTCACTGATCCCCGGGGTCACGGATGTGCTCAGGACGCTGCCGGGCTTTGTTCTGCAGAAGAGCTGCCTCTCGGACGGTAGGGCGAACCCCAAAACGACTCGTAACAGCTCTGACAACCAACTCCGCGCAGAGCTGGCTGTCTTTGTCCGAGCGTACAGGACGATCGAAGAGGCCGAACGGGGATCTGTGCTCTGCATCGAGTACACCAAGAACAGGATACCCAACGCCATCAACCGAGACGCACAAAACGGGGCTGTGCTTATTGCACGCCTTCACAACTGGTGATCTCCACAGTACTATTCCATCGCACACATCGAAACTGATAAATATGTACGGACCCTTTTCCCACCCGGTACGGGCTCATCCGTGCAAGACGGAGCCGGTGTGGGCAGTTTCTATGGACTGGATGCAAATGGCGCTTCCTTTAAATACCGGCGCGTCAGAACGCAGGAAAGTATGATAATATGAATTGTTGTAGTGAGGGTGGTGATACACGGGGATGGTAGACGCTTTCCGTGGCGCAGATTCTAGATTTGGGTAGCTATCGCAAAGCAGTTTTCCGTATTTGCACCGAGGTACTGAACCCCACCCCGAACGGATGTCATCTACACGCACGGAGCGCATTTTCGCGGCGCTGCAGGGCCCCGTCCTGGGTCTCGACACGCCGGTGATCCACATGTTCAAGCAGTACACGGTGGAGCTGCTGCTACCGAGGCGCCTCCGCCAGACGCTGGGCCTGAGCATCTCCGATGTTTTCGCTGCCCTGCAGGGTGCTGTAGTTCGAGCCGACTCCTCTCCTTCGTCGCCTCCCGTGCGGTGCCCGCGTTGCGGCGACGTCATCGCGATGACGGGCACGTGGTCGGACCCCAGCGAGCTGCCCGAGGACCTGGAGAGCTTCTGCGCGTCTGTGCGCTCCAAGTGCACGTTGTCGCGCAGGCACCTCCGCACCACGACCCTCGTCCTGACGGTAGACGTCGGGCGCGTGCTGGTCTGCAGCAAAGAGTTCTCGGTGTTCGCGCGCGAGCCCGGGCGGTACAAGAAGAGCAGCTCTCAGAGCACCACACCGGTACAGGTGCAGAAAGTCACTGTACGGACCAGCGCGCCTTCGCATCCAGAGCTCCTCGTCGTTAACCCACTTCCGAACATCGGCATACCTGGTTCGGCACGTACGCCTAAAAATAGACCACACATCACCTCTTGCCCTTCTCACACACAGATAGCACTACGGGTGATGGTGGACATCATGAAGCCACAATCGAACCACGATCTTCCTCCAAATGCCATCAACTTGGTTCGTGGGGTTACCGAGGTGCTCAGGACACTCCCCGGTTTTATTCTTCAAAAAAGCTGTCTGTCCAAAGGTAATACCCGACCTTGTATCCACCCAATCTCACAAATTCAAATGCCACGGAGTCTAGATTTGGTTGTTTTCGTTCGAGCATACAGAACGATCGAGGATGCCGAGAAAGGAACTGAGCTCTGCATCGAGTACACAAAGAACAACATTCAAAATGCCATCAATCGTGATGCGCAAAATGGGGCAATCCTGATCGCACACTTCCACAGCTGGTAATTTCATCAATACAAAAAACATGACTTGTTGCTTAACGAGCATCATAATAACCATTTGCCCCAAAAACCAGTGCACAATTTGGGGGCAACCTGCCATTTTAAAAATTACTTTTCCTCATCAACTTTCCAGCTGTGAAGCCCAAAATCAAACTCAACAAGGTGGAAATGCTGGGATTTACTATCATCCCTGGGTCGTTTGAGAGCCTTGCATTGCTCTTTTATAATGCCAAAGGGGAACTCAATTCTACCACGGGCAATTGCTGCATTAAGTTGTACCTTCTTGGCAGGAAGTTGAGGGGGCCTCGGTCTGTCCTTTCCTCTGGGAGGGGTTGGCAATTGTACAGTACTACTCCGATTCAGCAAAAATGATCCAGTCAAAAAGGGATGAACTAAGCCCTGACCCCCCAGATGGGCCAGGGCCGAGGTGATCCCTTTGCAATACTATTTTTAGATAAACCCCTCTCACTCTCTGTTGCAGTTCAGCTGGCAGAAGAGTGAGTGAGCTGCCAGTGGTCCCCAGACACTGCAGCTATTTCCTATCAGTACCATAAGTGCATTCCCTCCGTTTCTTGGCTGTTTCTTCCCGTTTCTTTGCCTTTATCTCTCTTGGTACTGAGAGCTGGGTCACTGTATAGTTGGGTGAGAAATTCTGATTCCCAGTTTTCTAACATGTAATAATGTATTCTAAGTGTATTAAATCTGATTCCTGAATGATCTTATCAAAAACCCTGGATCATTTTTGCTGGAGCGGAGTGGTAGATTTGTGGTGCTTTCATGCCCTTTGCTCCCATGAGAAAGTAATTATCAGCCAGTCCAATGTCAGCAGGAAAGTCATTTTTGAACTCCTTCTGGTGGTCCTTCAGCCAGTGTCCATCATACACTTTTAGGAAATCAATCTTTCGGAAAGTCAGAACTGTCCAGAGTAATATACTTCTGGGAAGTGTCTTTATCAAGTGAACATGGCAAGAGGCCTGGAATCTCACAGTATATGTGATACTGGATAGTGCAGTTTAATGCTTGAAAATGTGGTCACCTGTGGGTTTTTTGGTATTTTGTTTGGAGCAGAGCTAATGAAATTCTGGAGGTTGCCTTGATGAATAGGAATTCCCATAAAAGGGTCAAATCGTTACAAATGATCAATTGCACATGCCCTTAAGATCAGAAGCTCTTGGGTGCATTTAACGCACAATTTCACAGAAATTTATTGAATCAAGTAATTTGCAATAAAGGTGCTAAGGTGATATGTGCTGGCATATGTGCTATGCTATGTGCTGGTGGCACAGCCCGGCCATTGACTATGCTTGTGGCACAGTGTATGTGCTGATGTATATGCTGGCATATGAGTCAGTATGAAAGGTGTCAGTAGTTTTATGATCAATGATAATCAATAAGATATTCAAAGCAGATACAGTAACTTTCAATTGTAATGACCAACTGATTTCATTGCTTTAGTCACACTCAGGATCAGATTCATCAGAGGAGAGGGCATCATCATCATCATCATCAATGCACATAGCACAATCCATGATAAAGTCCTTTGGATCAGCCATAACGTCATTCAGACCATTAAAGAACACATCTGGGTTGATGAATCCCTCTTCAAACATCTCGAGGTCCATCTGCAGAGGACTGATCAGAAGCAGCTCATTTAAGTTGAAGAGCCAGAAGTCCAGTTTCTCATTGCTCCATTGAGAAGACACTCTTTCTGCATGACAAGTCATCTGTATGATGTGCTCTTCAAGGGTTTGACTTCCTTAGTAGTTCCCTTGATGGTGCTGAGCCTGTAATACAGCCCCTGAGCATAAGCATCACAATTGAAGAGTGAATCTGGATGAACACAGTGCTCCAACCAGTTTTCGTTGTCCTTGGTGACTGAGATGAACCTGGAATGCTGCTGGATTGATGAGAGGGATACCTTGCAGTGCGCCTTGATGCTTCTTCCATCTGTGAGAGTGCAGTATGTCGTAATGAGTCAATTTGATGAAATAATGTTATTTTACATTATTTGCCAGCACATATGCCAGCAGCACATAGCATATGCTGTTAGCGTGGTGACACGTAAACAGAACAGGGCTTACTCTCACTGTGCCTCTCAACTCTTTTGCCGCAATCCCAAAGACAAGCACCTTCCTTGCTGATACTAACACCTCCCCTTCAGGGCTCTCTCTCTGTTTCTCTCTCTCTCTCCTCCAGTGGCAAAGAGCATATGCTGGTGGCACATGGTATGTGCCAGTGACTTATACAATGGCATCAGAGGAAAATGAACCTTTTCACAGCAGTTATCACTGCAGTGAGCATAAGGACTGGCTCTATTCGTCCAAAGAGTGATAGTCTCAAGAATGGCAGCCCTGTGAGTAAGATGCAAGCCACCAGCAATCCATAAACTGAGGAACTGGGCAGTCATAACCTTGTACTGATGGTGTTGAGTGGCATAGAACAGCTGTGAACAGAGCTGCAGAAGCCCAATTAACTTCAGAGACCTTCCAGTACGTACTGTGGCTCTCATGTAGCAGTAGGGCAGTCCATAGTGCAGGCAGAAGCACAAAAGGCTCTGGGGACAATAGGGTATATCCTGACACTGGGCAAGACAGTTGATCGATATCAGAACTGTGGGATCATAGCTCGGGTGGGACGTGACAGTCTGCAGCACCCATGGCAGCAGGGCAGAGACCAGAAGCACGATCGTGTCATCCAGCTGAATGAAGTTCTTGAGCATGTCCTTTGTTCCCTTGTGACCCAGGAAAGCCAGAGTCGGGGTAATGAGGCAGTCCCACATCTCCCTGATTGCAAAGGCCATTGTCTTCATCTGGTGCCAGCCAGCCAGTGATGGGATGATTGTACTGTGCAGTGGGCTGTCTTCCTGGTCATGCATTCGTCATAGCTTGGAGAACACCTGCTGGTCACCCTCGAACACTGGCATCAGGGGCAGCTGGGCACCAATGCCTCCTGTGGCCACTTCCAAGCGAGTCTTCTCCACGAAACGGACCATGTTTGTATAAGAGGCAGTCTGTGCAGACTCTGTGCTACCACCAGTCCACATCTGGCAGCTGATGAGTGTGGACAGATGCCTGTTGCAGCTTTCCACAGGAGGAACTGACAGAGGGCACCCCGTCTTGTTGCAGTACATCCCTCAGAAGAAAGCCCAACGAACAACCTCTTCCAGCACCTCCTTGACAGGTCGTGGGCATGACAGAGAGCTGCCAGACAGAGACATCGACGCAAAAGTGCAGGAGCTGCACTTGATAGGTAGGACAAGAGAGTGTGGCACCAGTGGGCAGTACATTGCACACAACTCCACGGTTCACTGCACATCATCAGGTGGCTGTTCTGAGGGCAGAACACCCCTGGACAGTACATTGGGAAGTATGACACCCTCCTGCAAAAACCAGGCAGGTCCGTTTGTTGCTGGAGTGATGCAAAGTGAGATGCCACAATATGCTCTGTGCTGGCACATAGTTATATGCCAGTGTCATATAATTATGTGCCGCCAGCATATAATTATGTGCTGCCAGCTTATAATTATATGCCAGCAGCACATAGGACAGCTAATTTAACAAAAACAACGTACTCTAAGTGTGTAGAGCATGTCCGACTGCACTCTCTGGAGGTAGTCGTCATTGGGTACTATTCCCCCCCCACACCACACCATGCAGCATCGTGGCATGCCTGTCCAGATGCTGGAAACCGCATCTTACAGCCACCTGCAGGTTGTCTGCAACCTGCACACAGTGTTTCTGCAGCAGCATGGCCTGCTTGTGCCTGGCCTTATCCAGCTTGTTTGTTGTTGTTTTGCGATCGTACATGAGTCAAAGCTGGCGAAACAGGTCCCACACAGCTGTGGGAGTAGTATGGCTCCACAGACGGCTGGAAAGCAACATGCTGAAGTGCACGTCCTTTCTCTGTGAATAGCTGCATGCACAGATGACATATATGGTAAGCACACGCATGGCCAGGTCGCTGTCAGGGGCTGAGTCCTTGTAGCCCAGGAGAGAGCACAGAACGAGCATTAAGCTGGGAATCGTCTGCCTCAGTGCAGCAATGTACTGAGGAAACGTGGCCTCCTCCAGCCCTGTGGGTTCCACGGCACTCTGCAGCTCATGTTTCACAGCATGCACTTTTAAGCTGGATTTCATCTATTGATGCCCTTGTACACCTCCAGCTGAGTGCTGAGCTGCCTGTTCTGTTGCCTGAGGTTCCTGACCTGGGCCTTGAGTGCCCGAACATGACACAGGTCTGGGTCAACTGGGTCGCTGTCTGGGATGTTGGCTGGGCCCAGTTGAGCCTTGTGCACATGCGTACTGCACTTGTACTTGCCGCGAATAGGCCAGGCACCATCTTTGGCTTCCATTCCTGCTATGCCTGCAGCTGTGCCACTAGCAGATATTATGTGCCAGTGGCAGATGACATCATTTTCTAAAATTGTTTGGGTTGTCCTACAAGCTTCTACAAGCCGATGTCAACCATGCCATCTGCGCCAAGCACCCTCAAGAAGGAGAAGCCTGAGGTATGTCACCGCATTCACTTCACCCCCACTCATTCTCCTTCTCAAGCATCCCCAGCCCACTGAGTTTGAAGTTGAATATGCCTTATACCAACAGTATATGTGCTGTGTTGTGCAGCATGAGCATGAGAGCTTGAGAGGCTGGGTGCGCCTTCATCCCCCGATCAAGTCCCTGCACTGCAGGCCTTGATGGCATGCCGTTCTGGTGAGTTCTTCTCTCTTCAAACTCACAATCATCTGCCAGCACATGCTATGTACTGGCGGTTTAATTCTGTACTGGCAGCAGTGCCAGCAGTACATAGTATATGCTGCTGGCACATACTTATGCTGGCCATTATGCTGCTGGCATATAATTCTATGCTGATGGCACATAATTATATGCTGGCAGCACATAATTATATACCGGCAGCACATAATTATATGCCAGCAGCATATAATTATATGCCAGCAGCACATAACTATATGCCACTGGCACAATCAGTGACACTGCATCCCTTTACAACCTGACATTATTTCTGTTATAGAAGTGGTTTCCACGACCACTCCTGCAGCCCCAGTTGGCAAGGCCATGGCAGCAGCAGCAGCAGCACCAGCTGCTGAGCCCGAGCTGTCTTCCGAGCCCCAGCAGCAGCAGGACACTGAGCCAGAGAAGGCAAACGAGCAGATGATGAAGCAGGACAAGAAGACTGAGCAGCAGGACAGTGATGCTGAGCACCAGGACGATGCAGAGGCTGAGCAGCAGGACAAGCAGGAGAACGTGGGGGATGAGCAACAGGACCAGGAGGGGAACGAGGACGACAGCGACAGTGGGGGGGCCCCTAGTGCTGAGCCCACCAGCATGCAGGCCCGGAACGTGAGATGGCCTGCTTCAATGACTGTCCCATGCTTCGTGACTGGCCCCTGTCGCATGGGCCTGCATGACGTGTACTTCTGGAACGTTTGCCACATGGAATCCAGCAAACAGATCACATTGCTGCAGTCCAGCAGTGTGTACTGGGCCTATGTGAAGGACGAGTGGACTCTCATTGTTCTCCTCAACCTCATCATTCCAGTCAACACCAGCATGAAGAAGCAGTTGAACTGCCTCGTCCTCAACCCAGCGTTTTCAGTGGCTGGCATGCAGAAGAAGAACATGGTGATCAGCATCCCCTATGGTGCTGTAAGGCACCCTGTTGTGCTGACAGCACGGCAGTGCTTCTTCTACATCAACTACATCCTGGCCACAGTGAGGGTGCAATCAATTTGTACGTATTTCCTCTGTCTTTCACTTGTATTTCAATTGCTTTCATCATTATTATGACTTTGCTGTTTTTTGTTTATGTGCCGCCAGCATATAGAAAAAGTTGCCAGCATAACCAGTCTAACTCGCATTTCAGCCCACTGCTGCAGCAGTACAGGCAGGCAATGATGCCTGCAGCACGCCAGGACTACGAGGACACTGTTGTGCAGGCCTTCATCATTGCCATCTCCATCCTGACCAGGAACAGGGTCATTCCGACCACGGAGGAGGCAGTCCAGGCAAGGACTGACTGCCTGGTGGTGATGTACTTCACCACGCCGTTCTGGACCCAATGGAGAACCCAATGCAACCACACCGCTGACTGCAGTTGCAGCTAAGGAGCGTCACCTTAGCCATCTCAGTGCGAGGGGGACCTGCCATGGATGGCTGGCCCCAAAGACATGCTCAATGCTGTGAGGAGCATCAAGGACAAGATCAAGGGAGCAAAGCAGGCCAGCAAAGAAACGTCTTCTGCATCTGGAGACAATGCTGAGAGCTCCAGCTCCGAGTCCATTGACGAGCTGCAGGGCAAGAAGGTGGTGGAGTGCAACATGGACGACAACCAGAAGGAGCACAAGGAGAAGACAACAACACACAAGAGGACGAGGGAGGAAAGCAACAAGGAGTACGTGGCTCCAGCTGCATCAGCTGCATCGCAATGCCTCCTTCCTCATTCGCCTTTGAAGATCCAGCAGTGTCTGGCACCAGCCCCAGCAGCAGCAGCAGCACCAGCACCAGCAGACTGCGAGATGCTTAGGGCCCCTGGTGCTCCAGCAAAGCGCATGTGGTGGTCTCAGCAGCCCACGAAGGCCTAGGACGTCAACGACATCGATACCATGAGTCTCCAGGATGCTCGCACAGCCCTGCACCAGGCCATGAGCAATGCTGTACATCAAATTCCCACCCCCTTTATTCACACACATTTTATATGCTGGCAGCATATAATCATATGCCGATGCTGGTGGCACATGCTATATGCCAGCAGCACAGAATGTGCTGGTGACAATAACTGCTGACATAACTGCTGACTTATAATCCCCTTGTTCCAGGCCCCAGTTCTCAGTCCTGCCCATGCAGAATCGTGCGCGATTTTGTACACACACTCACTTATGGGCCTTCTGCTCGTGTTGTGAGGGACAGCCAATTCCGAGCTTACCTCATAACGCACAGCATGCTTTTTCCAAGAGACGAAAACTGCTGGCATACAACACCTATTTCGGGGGAATTCCTGCCCATCATATCCTACTGATGGTTCTCTCACTTTCTTTAAAAGTCTTTTCCTTATTTCAAATCTGTTTTTACTATTTTTATCCTATTTCCTCTGGGTTTTTTTCAAATAATTATCAACTTTTTCAAATACAACTTTTCAGTCTTGGCTTACCAGCCACTTGTTTTGAGAAAGGAGCAGAACCAGGAGGGTGAAATAGAGTACATATAAATGTAAACGCCTTGATGGCTGAGGCATTAAAGGCAAGAACACCCCTGTCTCCTTTTCCGGGAGCTCCACAGATTGAGTCTGACTTTTTTCATCTTTTTTTCACTTAATCTGAACCCCCCACGTGCTAACAGTGCACCAACAGTCGACAACTCCAATGACCAGCACCACCAAGTTGCAACACCCCAGGGGCCTCGTAGCACGCAACTGTCTTACAGACAGCACAAGGAAAGCTGCTCTCCTCTTGTTTGGTGGGCTTCTGTGACCCTCTTGTCCAGGCTGTTGTGCATGCTTGCTATTTGTGAAGCAGCTTGTGGTACGACCTCTTAAGGTCCGCCAGCCTTTGATGCACACTTCCTGTGCCCACGAGACATGCCACCTCGGCCTTAAGCTGCTTGGTGGCTGCCCTGGCCTCTGCAACCTCGCCAATTGTGGCCTTGAGAGCTTCCTGCCTCTCCTCCAGCACCTGCACTGTCTTCTTCACGTCTTTGAGTCTCTGGTGCAGAGTAGCCAGCTTCTTCTCCCTGCACTGCTACTGCTGGCCCTCAGGCACTGCTGATATTTCTCATTCAGATGAGAAATATTGTTGGAAAACAGTAGCCTAAATCAGGAGGGGAAGATGGTGTTCTAACTGTACTGAGAGAATCTCAGATTGTTCAACAGCCAGCATCTATATGTGCAGGCAGCTTTCTGAGCAGTCTTAACTATCTGTTGCTGTATGCTCTGCAGAAGCAGTGATAGGAGGAATCTCTTATGCAATCGAGTTTTAACCACTGCATCAATTGCATTAATATTGCCAAGCCATTTCCAGATTCATGTCTTACTAATTAGAATGGGCTTAAGATACCACCTGTTGAAGTACTGAAACATATGAGTTTTCAACTCACAGGCATAGACCTTCACAAAATGTGATTTGTTACCTATAGGGCACATGCAGCTTTCCAATCTTGTTGTTCAGTCAAGCAAACTCAGTGATGAAAGGTCTATGAAGGAACAAGCCAGGATAAAGGGGTAAAGGGGCTGATTTTGGTTAATATTGCACTCACATCATAATGGGTTAGAACAATGGGGAAATGGGTGCTTATCAGGGTATTTTGTGGCTGAATGAGACAGCTAGAGCCGTATTTTTCAGCTTTCATGCTTAAAATAACATCTTTTCCCTGTTTTTCAAAGCATACTGCTGCTACCTGTTTGAAAATCTGGTTAATGGGGTATCTAAGGAAATGAAGACCTGCCATGTCGGTATTTTGGATATCAGTGGCAGTTCACCTGGAGTTGGTGATTCATGACAGTCATACTCAAAAACAGTAACTTTAGCTCCAAAAACAGCAATTTTGGCCAAATATTCTCATTCAAGGCCTTTTCTAGAACTTTTTAGGGCTCTGTGGTTCACATTTTTAAGAAAGAAAAAGGGAGAGGGCATCAACCATCCGTGCTGAAGTGCAGGCTCTTACAAAGGATGACCATTTTCAGCTTATATGATCTCTTCATTAATTGCCTGAACTTGTTCGTTGTTAATTACAGAACAGAGTAGCACATAGTATTTTTGCCAGTCAAATATGTACAGAACACAAAAACAAAAGGAAAGAGATATAGAGTATTGCATGATATCTGCTGCAAGGCAGACTAAGATTTATGAGGTTAGTGCTTTGGATATAACTAGTCTTTCATAAATTCAGTAAGAGAGCAGATTAGCTTATCAATCATACTTTGCTTCAGCATCAGCAGTACTTCTCTCATACCAAATTAACAAGTGACATCAACTTGCACGAAATAATGGGCAGTTCAAGTTGAACTGTTTGTGCAAGACAGTGTGGTGTGAATGTACCTGCCGCTTTCCAGAACAGCTTCTGAGTACTCGGGATGCTGCACCCGTGGTGACAGATGAATAGATCAATATTCTCTTATTATGGTAACTGGACCGTTGTTCAGCGGTGGGGAGCATTGCGATTCGGTTGGGAATATCTTCAGATTCACTTTTGGTTTATCGTAAACGACGTGCACTGCCCCGGCACTTTTTCGTCCGATGGCCGACGATTGCCCGCTTCTCGACGCTGCTGCCGCCCCCGAGGTCACGAAGGAGATCGCGGGGACCACCTTCAGCGAGTCCGAGTCGCACGACGACCTGGTGCCCGCACACACCATCTGGACTTGCCGCTGGCTGCCCGCCGGCAGGCCACCGCGTGCCGCCCTCGTCGTCGTGCACGGTGTGCACGAGCACTGCCTCCGCTACTCGAACCTCGTCAAGGCCATGGCCGCCGAGGGCATCGCTGTGTTCTCCTACGACCACCCGGGGTAGAGTCGCAGCCGCCTGTCCCCCCCTCGTCCGCATCAGGCGCTGTTTTCTAACGCCTGGGCAAAAACGGCTCCCAGGCACGGCAGGTCGTCGGGCATGCGAGGGTACTTCGAGTCGATGGACCTGCTGGTCGCCGGGGCGCAGAGGTACACGCGCCGCGTGCACGGGGAGTTTGCCAGCGTCCCCGTGTTCCTGTTCGGCCACTCGATGGGCGCCGCGGTTGCCACGCAGGCCTCCAAGGGGCTCAACGACGTCCTCTCCGGCCTCCTCCTCAGCGGAGTCCCCACGTGAGGGAACCCCCCACCACCCCCCTGCCTCCGCACGGGAGTGACCGCCCCCTCTCTCGGCGCCCGCAGGGAGTTCGATGTCGTGCCGTGGCTGCTGCAGACGCCCGCCATGTGGCTGGTGAGGCTCGTCTCGTGGTTGGCGCCGACGCTGAGGCTCATTGCTCTCGACGAGAGGTCGCTGTGCGGCAACCAAGCGGTCGTCGAGGCGGTCCACGCCGACCCGTACTGCGTCAACGACAGGCTGTGCATGCGCGTCGTCGCAGAGGTGGCGCTGACGGGCGCCAGGGTCGCTGCAGGCGGGCCCGACATGAAGCTGCCCCTTGTGATGCTGCACGGCAAGCGCGACGGCATCTGCAGCCCCTCGGGCTCGCGGAAGCTGTTCGAGAGCGCCGCGTCGCTGGACAAGACGTTCTACAGCATCGACAGTGCGTACCACGAGGTGCTCAACGAGTCCAAGGGGCCCGAGTACGCTCGGCTGCTGTCCCAATGGGTCGCTGCACGCATCAAGTAGGCCGAGTTGCGTTTTCGCCCAGATGGCAGGGTAGGTTGGGAGAGGGGGGGTTGTCAATAGCTGCTCTGAGGGTGCAGCCACAGTACACCTGTTGCTCACGTGTTAAACAATGGTAGTCTTACCTTCGTTGCCCAAGTGCTGCGCTGGCGCTCAGTGCGGAAGAGAGGGCCCAGTAGACCCAGAAACGGGTGTTGTTTGATTGTCTGATTGCCTTCGCCGAGTAAAGAAGAGAACCCGACAAGCAGTCGGCCCTCACCGGATCGCCCGACCCCGGGGGGCCTACTTCTCCTTCTGGGTCGCGTTGAGCGCGCGGTACACGCGCATCGCGACGACGGCAGCCGCGGCGAGGCCCGCAGCGCGCACGGCTGCCGGCGCCAGAGCGACGCCCGTCAAGTGCAGGGCGAAGGCCTCGGCCGGGGGCAGAGCGACGGCGATGGTCAGCGCGCACGCCATCGCGAAGCGGGCCATGCGGCGCTGCTGGGCGCGGCGCGTCCACTCGCGGTTGGCCCAGACGAGGCAGCACGAGCAGAGGGCGAGGCCCAGCGAGAGGTTGGCCTCGAGGCACATGCGCAGGTTCGACCAGTCCCACTCGGACCCGCGCGCGTACATCCACAGCGGCGCCAGGCGCGTGCCAAAGCTCTCGGCAAACGCCCACCCCAGCGCAACGCCGACGACCCTCCAGTTGCCGTAGCGCCTGTCCGGGGGGGAGGCGCGGGTGAGCAGAGGGGCCCGGGGGCAGAAGCGCGCTGTTTGGTGTACCCGCTGGCGAAGAGGGTGAGGGCGAGCTGCATGCCGAGGACGTCGAACGCGCCCATGACGCCCTTGAGCAGCTCCTGCGCAGGCAAGCGGGTGAGCAGGGGGCAGAGGCGAGCGCCGAGGGGGAGGGGGAGCCCCACTCACGAGCGCAGAGTCGAACGAGTCGACGCCGGTCGTCGGGACGAGCATGCCCATCACCATCAGCTGGAGGAGCGCAGGCGGCGGCCCGCCGGGTCAGTCAACAAAACAACGCGCAGCAAAAGACGCCACACAGGAACAACACCTTGACAAACTGCGCGCCAAAGTAGCCGACGAATCCATTGATGAGGAGGAAGAGCGACCTGCTGTCAGCGCTGCGTGGCGGTGGGGGGAGAGAGAGAGACGGTGGGCAACGACGTCGGCGGGGCAGTGCGGGGCAAGAAGGTGTTGGCGGGTTGGCTGGGACGGGGGGGGCTGGGCGCACAGCTTGGAGGCCTTGTAGGTGATGACGATGGGCGCGAAGGTGAGCGCCAGGCAGTTGAGGAGGTGGACGAAGGTCATGGTGGTCGGCACCCGCGGTCGCAACAGCGAAGATCTCTGGGGGGTTTGGCCACGTCACGGTGATGATGTCAGGAAATCTTGTGGTTTTCCTCCTCAAGAGGTGCACCGTGCGACCTGAGCCTACGGCTCGGTAGTATACCCCCGCGTGATGCTCGGCGGCACTATGGGCGACCGCAGAGTCTCGGCAGAGCAGAGTGGGACAAATTGTAATTCTGGAAGGTGATGTCATCAGGGAGAGGATTTCGGTATCTTCTGCTAAAAGATTCATTATCTAACTTTCGTTCCTCCCCGCTCATAAATCCCAGACACTCCATCAAGCCCGCGCACCTCGTTCCACAGCCGCCAGCCGTCACCATAGCACCCTATACAACCCCAGCCTGCCCAACCCAGACCCGCGCGATAAAGCCCACCCCCGCCACTCGAATATGTCCTCGCCCGCTCCCGTAGCCGATCCGGATGCCAACGCGCCCCGTGCCGCAATCATACCCGGTCCGTCAGCCCTGCGCCCACCCCTCCCCCCCAGTGCCCGCGCACCCCCGCACGGCTGCCGTGGAAAAACCCGTTCGAGAGCGGCCACGCCACGCTTTTCCTTTTTTCCAATCTGGACTGCAAGACGGCCTATATTTTTCCTGGATTTTTGGTTATGCAATTATGTGCACAAAAGCTGACGTCAGTGACACGCTCCAACCGCAGCGGCGGGGGCGGCGATGAGCCCTGCGAACTTCAAGCGGCTGAAGCTGCTGGGGCGCGGCGACGTGGGCCGCGTGTACCTCGTGCAGCTGCTGGGCACCGAGCAGTGCTTCGCGATGAAGGTTCTGCCCAAGAAGGAGATGATCCTCCGCAACAAGGCACGCCCACCGGCATATCCCGCTAGTGTGCAAGGTGGTCAATGAGAGGGGTCTGACCCTGTGTCGCTGGGTTGGTGGGTGCGCAGGTCAAGCGCGTGCAGACGGAGCGCGAGATCCTGTCGACGGCGAACCACCCGTTCATCGTGACGCTCTACTGGTCGTTCCAGAGCACCAACTGCCTCTACTTTGTCATGGGTGGGCAGCGCCCAGCCAGTCTTCTCTTCCCTCTCGGCCGCCCTCCCCCTGACCTCTTTTCGTCTGCGCAGAGTTCTGCGCCGGTGGCGAGTTCTTCAGGGCGCTGCAGAGGCAGACGGGGCGCTGCCTGCCCGAGAAGGCCGCGTGCTTCTACGCGTCCGAGGTGCTGCTGGCGCTCGAGTACCTGCACATGATGGGCTTCATCTACAGGGGTGCGCGAATCCGCGAATCCGCCGCTCCCTGTGGGAAACGAAATTGTATTGCTAACCGGTGTGTTTGCGTTGTGCTGGGGGGTTTTTTCTCAGACCTGAAGCCCGAGAACATCCTGCTGCACGGGTCGGGGCACGTCGTGCTGACGGACTTTGACCTGAGCAAGGCGGCCGCGGTGCAGGTGCAGCCCAAGCTGCTGCAGGGCATGTTCGGCAAGGAGCGCGTGGCGACGGAGCCCGGCATCGTGTCCAACTCGTTCGTGGGGACGGAGGAGTACATCGCGCCCGAGGTCATCACGGGCTACGGCCACACGAGCAGCGTCGACTGGTGGACGTTCGGCATCCTCATGTACGAGATGATCTTCGGCACGACGCCGTTCCGCGGCGCGACGCGCGACGACACGTTCAGCCAGATCCTGCACGGAGGGATCGAGTTCCCCGAGAACCACATCTACCCCGTCGGCAAGCAGGCCAAGGACCTCATCCGCAGCCTGCTGAACATGGACCCCTCGAAGCGCCTGGGCGCCCAGCACGGCGCGTGCGACGTCAAGGACCACCCGTTCTTCAAGGGCGTCAAGTGGAACCTCATCCGCAACCAGACGCCCCCCATCGTGCCGCAGATCCGCACCGAGTACGACACGAGCTACTTCCCCGAGCTCCGAGACGACGACCTCATCGACCGCCTCGAGTCGGCCGCCAAGCCCGGGCCCTGTGCCGCCAACGACCCCTTCCAGAATTTCGAGACTTGTGCGTTTGGCTTTTTTCTCAACCCCCCTGCAATGTCGGCTGTTGCTGACATGTGTTGCGTTGCGCTCCCTCGCCCGTCCAGCCAAGGGACCGACGCCGTACGAGGTCCCCGTCTCGCCGTCGCCCCACGGGAAGCTCCAGCACTCGGGCGAGGGCATCGTCCCGTCTGCGTCGCCCGTGCCCAAGTCTGTGTCGCCGGCACCCAAGGCGCCGTCGCCGTCGTCCAAGTCGCCCTCGCCTCAACTCGCTCCGGCGGCCTCCACGTCGCCGGCAGCCTCTGCGGCCCCCACGCAATAGTGGAGCAGCACGAGTGTTGAGATTCGAGTTCAGTGGGTTCGCTGTGGATCCCCTAGCACGTCCGTTAAGAACGAGCAATCTCTCTTTCCATCGTAGCCCCCGTCGTCAGGGCTGTCGGACTGTCTCGTCTCCCCACCCAGACACTCGGTCCACCCAGCCGGCCTCAGTTGTCTGACAGCGGTATCGACACGTCTGTGGTTTCATCGCCAGGGCGTTGTGTGCTATTGCTGCTTGGATTGTTGTGGTTGTGCCTCGAGTGGCTCGAGTTGGGATGCGGGGGAGAGCAGTTGGGCCTCGCTGGCGTCCCACAGCTTCTGGGCCAGGTCCCTGTTGAACGCGTGCCTCGAGCGCGCCCACGGCTCGCAGTTGTTGTGGTAGCCGCCGGGCTCGAGCTCCGTCAGGGGCGCCAGCAGGCACTGCAGCTCCGTCTGCGCGCCCTCCTCTGGCGTCTTTGCCCAAAGTGCGAAGCTGCCGGTCGAGAACATCGGGTAAGAAACTGTACGTGCATTTTCGTGGGATGCCAAGCGTGCGCGTGCAGCGGACGGGCGGACACCGCAAACCAGTTGCGGTAGCGATTGCCCCCCGCACTCGCCGATAGACCAGTACGCGGCATAGAACTAGAAATGGTGGGGGGGGGGAGGGATACTTACACCAGGGACATCAGGGACCACAGGGGCACGTTGCGGTACGCTTTGGAAGGGACAAAGCCCGGGTGCGCCGAGAAGGCGTGGAGGCCCTGGTCGGCGTAGCGCCTGTCGAGCTCGCCCGCGAAGAGCACGACGGCGAGCTTGCTCTGCCCCGTGGCCCTCCAGGCGTTGTACTCGCCGTAGAGCTTCACGCGCCGCTCGCTCAGGCACTCGAGGTCGATGCCGCACTTGGGGGCCACGAGGTGCAGGCTGCAGCTGACGCACACCACGCGCGCCTTGCCTGCGAGCAGCGCTGCGGACGCATTGATGGGGGGGGGGGGGGGGGAGGAATTGAGTTGGTGGGGTGTTTGGCGCGCGCTGACGTCATCTCAACTAACCTGGAAGCAGCGCCTGCGTGAGGGCAAAGTGGCCCAGGTGGTTCACGCCGTAGTGCGACTCCCACCCTTGCTTCGTCGCGGCCAGGTCCGCGATGAGCACTCCGGCGTTGTTGACGAGGAAGTGCACCTCGCTGTGCTGCTGGATAACCTCTTCGGAAACGAAAGGGCGTCAGTAAACGCACAGCGCCCGGGGCGGGGCGGTGTTGGCGCACTCGCGGCCGCGGCGCGGACAGAGTCCAGGTCAGACAGGTCGCACTCCACGGCGACCGCCGACGCGCCGACGCGCGCAAGATCCCCGAGCTTCAGGGCCGCCGCGCGCGACCTCTCGGGGTCCCTGTCGAGAAGGACGACAGACGCGCCGAGCCTGACAAGGCGCGCGGCCGTCTCGAACCCCACTGCTCCCGTGGCCCCAGTGATCACCGCGACCTTGCCTTGGGTTGGTGGCGTGGGGCGGGGGGGGGGTCAGCAACGCGAGGGGTCCGGCAGTTCTTTCTCCCCCTCCTGGAGAAACGCCGAGCGAACCGGTGAGGTCCGGGTTGTGGGCGCAGCGCCTGCCCGCCCAGAGGCGGAACTTGATGATGGCGAAGAACGCCGTGGCGGCCGCCGCGACGACGGTGCCGAGCGCCGCTATCCAGAACCCCATTCACCGCCAAGCACAGGAAAACAAAGATTCTCGGGGGCACTCATTACGTACGACACAACGAGCCGACACCCGGGGGACACCGGCGGACACCGCGCCACGGCACGCAGCAACGCCCCCCCCCGCGCACGGGACGGACAGCAAATAGAAACCAATCAAGGTCGCGAATCTCTGCGCTCCACTTGTTGAATGCGAGCGAGAGCAGTGCGCTGGTGGCTCTCGTGCCACGCCGCCAGAGGATCAGGGCTTGGCGGCGACAGCCTGCAGCTCGGCGAGGGACTTGGCGATGGCCTCCTGCCCCGCGGAGATCTTCTCGACGACCGACTTGATCTCGGCGGCCTCGCTCCTGAGCGCGGCGTCGGCGGCGTCCTCCGCGCCCTGCGCCCCGCCGCCGAGCAGCTGCCTCCGCACCCACGGCGCCACGTACGTGTCGACCAGCATCACCGCCCCGGCCCCGACGCCCGCCGCGAGCACCGCGAGGCCCGCGACCTGCAGCCAGCTGGGCCCCGCCGATCCGCACGGCGGCGCTGCGCAGGCGCCTGCAGGGGCCGCGTACGGAGGCGGCAGCGCCGGGCGGGGCGGCGCGACGTCGGCGAGGGCCGCAGCGCGCTTGAGGGCGGCGTCGACCTCGGCCTGCGAGAGGCCCTTCTGGCGCATGAACGCCACGCGTCTCGCGAGCGGCGTCCCCACGACGTTGGGGTGGCGCAGGAACTGCACGGCGTTCTGCACGAGCTCCTCGCGCAGCGCCTCCTGCGGCGCGTCCTTCTTGGCCGCGGGCTCTGCCGCTGCCGGCGCGGGGGGCGCCACGGTGCTGGGTCCGGCTTCCGTTGCCATCGGGGGGCGATGAGAGAGGCAAGAGGCGAGAGAGATTCAAGTGTGAGTCACTGTGTGAGGCTCTCTGAGGGGCGGCTTCACGCGGGGGGAATCTCCGAGATTTTCGCAGCCATTGTGCCGCAATCGCCCATGGCGCTGGAGGCGAGCGAGATCGTGGGCATCGCCCTCGGGTGTGTGCTGGGCGTGTTCTTCATCGCGACGGCGCCGCTGGTGGTGTGGTTCCTCGTCAGGTCCGCTGGTTCCGTTCCCCCCGCTGCGAATACTCCCGGTTGGGGTCTGCGGGGGTGACCCCTCTCCTCATCTCCGCATTCGCAGGCTCTGCCTCGAGCGGTCGCGCGAGCGGCAGGCGCTCCGGGACCTCGCGGGCTACCCCAGCGGCGTGGAGGTCCCCGAGTACGCGGACCCGCCCGAGCCCGCTGCGCGCGCGCGGGACATCGCCGGTGCCGACGCCGCGGACCGCATCGTGGCGATGCCCAGCCGCCTGCGGAGAAGCGCGTCCGAAGACGAGGCGTTCAGCGACCTCTCGCGCAGCCGCGGGGAGGCCGCGGAGCCGCGCCCCGTCTCCGCCTCGGCTGCCGAGGGCGCGGGCCCCGTCACCGCCGAGGACGCGCCGCGGAACCTGCGGAAAGGGTTCTCTGAGGGCTACGGCGCCCGCAAGGGAAGGCAGGCCAAGAGGGCGCCCGCTGCCGCTGCTGCCGCTGCCCCGGAGGCCACCGCCTCGAGGGCGGCCCGCAGGAGGAGCAGCAAGAAGGGCGTGGGCAGGCGAAAGGCCAGCCAGCGGTCGCAGTACGCCGTGGAGGAGGGCAGGGAGCTGCAGAGGGAGTTCGAGGAGGCGGCGACCGACACGAGGGTGGACGAGCACGGCAACGTCGTGCTGCTCCAGTACGGCGAGGACGGCAGGATCAGCGTCACCGGGGCCTACGGGCAGCTGATGACGCTCGAGACGGACCCCGTGACGGGCGCCTCCGTCGTCGTGCAGCTGGACGAGCTCGGCAACTCGGTGTACAGGGCGGCACTGCAGGAGTCCATCTCCAAGGCAGTCGTGTGACGTCGCGGCAGTGTGTCACAGAAGATAGACGTATCTTCTCATTTACCGGAATAAAAACGCGCGAAAAGAAAAAAAAACCGTGGGCCCCTCATGTCTCACGTCTTCGCGAGCATCGTGACCTACAGCCGGCACAGGCCTGCGCAGCCACACCCCGCCCCGCCCGCCGTGCCTCCTCCGGCTCGCCCTGCCACGCCTCCCGCCACCTCTGGCGCCCACTCCGGCCACTCCCCCCGGGCCGCCGCCGCCAAGGCCACCGCACTGGCCACGGCCGGGGGCCACAAGGGGCCCAGGGCGCAGCAGCAGCAGCGGGCGGCGGACCCGTTCGACTTTGACGGGGCGTCGGAGAAGGAGAACGCGCCCAACACGCTGTCGCTGTACGTCACCGTCGCGTCGCCCGCGCGCAAGCAACCGCGGCTGGCGCGCTCCCCGGCGGCGTCGCCCACGCCCAGGACGCCGCCGCGCCCGTCCCCCAGGACCCCACTGGCCCCGCGCGACGGTGCCAGCCCGGCGCGTGCCGTCGTGCGCGCGCACGCGGCGGCGGAGACGGCGGGCGACGAGGAGGCGGCGACGACGACGACGACGACGACGCCGTCGCGGGCGGGGATGAAGAGGGCGCGCACGGAGCCCCTGCGGATGCCGACGACGCCGCTGAGGGGCGCGAGGGCGAGGACGGTGCTTCTCGACGAGGACGACGAGGGCGGCGACGAGGCGGCGCCTGCGCGGCCGAGGGGTACGCCGGGCGTGGCTGCCAGGCGCCGGGCGTCTCTTGACTCGGTCGCCGCAGGGCCGCACAGGAAGAAGCCCAAGAGTGCGCCCCTCCTCTTCCTTCTCCTCCTCCTCCTCCCCTCGTCCTGGGCTCAGGCGCGGGCGCAGAGACGGAGAAGGGGGCGCAGAGCGTGGCGCAGATCGAGGAGTTTGGCGAGCGGTCGCGGGTGCTGGACGACGTCGAGTACGCGCTGGGCGGCCTCGCGGACGCCGCGGCGCCGCCGTCCGTGCAGAGGGCGTCAGTGGTGAGGCTGGCCGAGGTGTGCAGCGAGGGGGCCAGGGACGTGGGGCTGGTGCTCAGGGCGCACATCCTCTTCCCCAAGCTATTCTCGCTGCTCTCGACCTCGGAGGACCAGGCGAGTGCTGCTCACACCTGCCCGCAGCCCAAACTTCCCTCCCCCGTCTAACTCCTCCACCTCCTCCCCGTCCCCGCACTCGACCAGGCGACGAGGCTTGCGGTGGCCGCGGTGATCCTGTTCCTCCTGAAGGAGGACCACGCCAACGCAGCGCACATGACACGTGAGGGGGTGCAGATCCTGGCCAAGGAGATAGCGAGGCTCGGCGCAGATGGCATGGAGCGCCGCAAGAGCAAGTCGCCGGAGAAAACGCTCGCACGGCGCAACTCCACTGGCTCGTCCTCGGCCTTTCTTTCCTGCCTGCGCAGTCCTGCCGAATCCCCAGGGACCCTCTCGAAGAAAAGCGTGAGAACCGGGCAGCAGCACCCACCCCGTTCACACCTCCCCGTCTCCCGCAGATGGAGCAGCTGCAGCAGCTGTTCGAGGACTTCCGGCCGTGCTGGTGGGACAGCGTCAACGAGATCACGGCGCCCATGGTGGCTCTCGAGTGCATGCAGCTGCTGAGCGGCGCGCAGAGTAGCGAGCTCATCAGGTGCCAGTGCAGAGAGTCTGGCGTGATCGACTCCCTCAAGGGCGTCCTCGTGTGCTCCTTGGACATGCTACGGAAGAACCCCCAGGTGAGACAGCCGACCGAGCCTCCGAACTCAGCACAGGCGTTGCAGGAGTCCTGGGGCAACAAGGAGCTCACACACTGCATGGAGAACTGCGCGCGCATCATGGAGAACATAACGCTGCTCAGCAAGGAGAACCAGGCACGAACGCATGCGCTGTCCGTACTCTAAGGGTCTCTACGTGCGCAGGAATGCGCTGTGCAGCAGGGGTTCGTGTCTCTTGTCCTTAGCGTCGTCTCGTCGTGCCAAGGTTCGCCAGCGACCCTGCCGTTGTCTTTAATGCGCAAGCCCAACACGTCGCACAGATGGACTGGCCGCCGGATTCTCTCCGGAACTGCTCTCGAGGCTGCTCACGGCGTTCCTCAAGGTAGTGGTCAACATGACCGAGAAGAACGAGGCCGCATGCGCACTTTTCTCCGAGCACGAGGGGATGCAGTCGCTGGCACGTGCAAAAACCATGTTGGACATCTCTGACATCGCGAGACCAGGCCAAGGCTCTCGAGTGGTCCGACGCAGGGCCGCTGGATGCAGCGCTCTACGACCTCAGAGTCGTGTCGCTCGGCCTCCTCATCAATGTGTGCGAGCACAGCGTCGCCAACCGCGAGGCCTTGCGCAAGAGTCGTACGCCTTCCCCATTACTGCCACGTTTGTCCACAACGGGACGCCTGATCCCCATACCGCTGCAGAGATGGCCAACGGCAACTCACTGGTGCAGTTCGTTGCCGAGCTGTTTGACAAGAGCGACCAGGAGGCCACGTCCGCGGCGTCTTCTCAGGAGGACCCCTCTGGCTCGAGCTCCCAGTCGAGTACGGGGGCCGTGGTGGAGCAACGGGTACTCTCGTCGTACTGCGCTCTGCTGTTGGGGTGCGCAATGCAGCAGAACCCCGAGAACGAGCTCGTGATCAAGGAGCGCATTGCTGGCCGCTCGATGGACCGCGCAGCGGCTGTCCTGGGCGAGTTCATCGCGTTTCAGGCCCACGCGGGCATCCTGAGCTCGGATGCCCGTGAATCGTACCTCTCGATCCTGCGCGTTCTGCAGGGCTCCCAGGGCGTTGTACCAGGCGACAGTTTTGCGTGCAGTACACTCGACATTCCCGACAACTGAACGATAACAGGTAGAAACCCGTAGCAATTGTGCGTCAACTCTCGTTAGAAGTACAAACTCCAGCAGTGGGTCACTTGGTGACCTCGCCGGTGATGAGGTTCGACTGGATAACCTGCGACGTCCAGATGCCCTTGTTGTCGGTTGCGCGCTGGATAAGGAACTCGGCGCCCTTGATGAACTTGGAGTAGCTCGTAAGCAGCGGCACCACGACGAACTCGGCGAAGACCTTCTGGCTTTTGGCCACGTCGCAGCACGTGCGGTCCATGAACGGGCTCACCGGCAGGCCGCGCTGCTTCTCCTCGTCGCCCTGCGCGAAGAACTCCTCCAGGACGCTCTTGGTCCACTTGGTGTACAACGGGGGGGCACGGGTCAGGTTCGAGATGTCGGCAACCTTCATGGTTATCTGCATCAGGATGAGTCTGTCGGCCTGGCTCTGGCTCGGGTTGAACTCGCTGTCGACCTATAGCGCAGGGAAACCCAGGGTTAACAGGCGGAGTGCAAAACTCGAGGGCAGTAAGTACAAACCTTGGCGTTGAAGATTGAGACAAACTCCAGGTGACGAGCCATGTCAGTCGCCAGCACGATGTCGATTACGGTGTTGCGGAAATCTCTCCGTCTGCAGAGTACGCTTCAGAGCCCGGAGGCCTGCTCAAAGTGACCCACGCTTTGGGAGGAAGGGCCTGGAGGAAGTTGTATTTCGGGTCCTGGAGCAGCTGGAATGCCGTGCTTAGATGGTAGTTCTCCATCACGCTTTTGTCGTTGTACACCAATGCCAACTGAGTTCCCGCAGTTATCTGGAAGCTGAACCTGTTGTCAGGACATCAACCAACAAGAAACAACCCACACACCTGTTTGTCCGCCCCTGGTGCCCAGTGTCATGCAATGCACCGGCAACCATGAGAGCAAACACGTCGAGGGAGGTCAGATAAGCCTTGACGCCATAGTCCAAGAACCTGTCCAACGCATGTATGACGTCCGCTGCATGCGTCTGTCGTAGTTCTTAGCTCTTGATTCACACTAAACGCAGACGTACGGAGTTGTGGTAGGGTGTTGGATTGTAGAGCCGCTCCAAGGCGATGATGAAATCGTACAGGGCAGCGGAGTGACTTCCGAGGAGCATCTCGAACTCGTACTTCTGGCTCACGTAGTCGAAGATGGCGCGCAGCGGCTGGTTATTGGTCACCGCTGCCAGGGCGAAAACGTCGAAGTCCCAATCCGTCACGGTGTTGAGATGCAGCTTCACCGCGGGCCTCTCCGAGATCCGCTCGGCCTCTGCACCGGTTCGGATACTCTCGAGGAGCATCCCGCGCTCGACGAGGTTCTCGGACGACGTGTAGGTTGTCTTTCCCGCGACATTGGTCAGCAGGTAGGAGGCGGTCTCTCCATCCATGTCTGATGAGCAAATCCCTGTGAGCTGAGATGGTTATCGGCCCTCAACGCACCTATCTCGCCCCCCTTGATCTGCTTCTCGATGTCGGCTGAGAAGAGGTTCATCTTGTTCGTAAGCGTCGACAGTATGAGGCTGCACTTGCCAGCCACCTCGGGAAGGGCCTCTTCGAATCCCCCTGGCCCCGCCAGCGCCGTGTTGCGAATCCAGTGCACCATTGTGATGATCTTCTCCACGGGGCTCTGCAGGTCCAGTTGCTTCTTCACCTCCTGAACGATGCCGAGTTCCGCCTTAAGACCAGTGACCTCCTGCTTGAGGTTCTCTGTCAACAGCCACATGTTCCTCGAGCTCTTGTCGGTGGCCATAGCTGAGAACGCAACATCAATCAGCCACAACAAATATGTTGTGGTTCCGGAATTCTCGGAAGTTCACTCACCTTGACCAACGACTACAAGCCAGAACACGAGCATGGCGACGGCGCACAAGACCATCTCGATTTTGTTCCGGTAGTAGTGTGTCGCCGCCGTGTAGACGATGAAGAAAAGGGTGGAAATGGTGGAGAAGAGGAAGTACGGCAAGAAGGGAAGCCTCTGCGCCGAGTAGCCAGCGATGAAGTACAGGAACAACGGAATGATTGTCAGCGCATACAACGTCGTGTGTGGGCTTTGCGACGTCGCTGTGACGTCGACCATAAGCGCCAGAGAGACCGTGAGGGTGAATCTGTGCATTCGCATAGCAATGAGAGTCAGCGGCGCCCGGGGGAAGACCGCCGGGTTGCTCGTACGCTTGGTAGGAATATCGATAGCGCCGGAGCCGCGTGAACGTCGCCGCGATAGACAGGACCTCGAGAATTGCTGGGCACACCATCTCCAGCAGCCGCAGCTTTGCAAGGTCCGCTGTTAATCACGGGAGGATTTCGGCAGGGAGTATGTGGGTATCTGGCCAGTGATGGCCAATCACCTTGCTCGTGTGCGACTGGTGTAGCAGGTAGCTGAGGAGCGCCACCCATCCCGAGAGGAAGATGCCCGAGACCATGGAGACCCGCGCGTGGTTGAGCCCGTGCTGGAGGCTGTACATCGTGTACGAGTGCTCGAGGATCTTGTCCTTGAACTGCCCCGTCAGACGGCTGCGAGGCACGTCCAACGCCGCTCCACCACCCAGGGGCATCCTGGATTCCTCCTCTCGGTGAAGGGAAGCCATTGCACACTCACGTTCCGAGCTCGATCGTCAGAGGGTCGCCACTGCTATGAGCCAATCTAAAATTAGTGGGCGAACAAAAATAGCCAGCCAGATTTCAAAGTCCCATAATTGGATCAAGAGGGCCACCTGAGACACTCACTCAGCAGCGATGGGCTCCCGCGTGTCGACCGCCGCACAGAGGCCGCCTATGACGGGTTCGCATACAGTTCTGCGCCCTGCCTCGGGGTTCCTCTAACCAACCAGTCGCAGTCAATGTGTCTGCAGGGACAGTTTATCTTGTCGGTTCGGGATGCGCTTCTCTGGCAGCAGCCGTATTCCTGCTCAAGTCAGGACTCAAGGGCGAGCAGATCGTGATCATTGAGGCGGGAGACACCCTTGGCGGTGCTCTGGACGGGTGTGGAAACGCAGCGGATGGCTACGTAATCCGAGGTGGGCGCATGTTTGAAATGCAGGCCTACCTGTGCACTTGGCGCCTCCTCAGCCTCGTGCCTCTCTCCTCCGGATGTGCGCACGCAGGCTCTCGTCATCCCTGGCGCTGCTAACCCGACCGCAGCATCCAAGACGATGATGGACGACGTGCTGGACTTCAACGACGAGGTTAAATCCGACAGCAGGTGCCGTCTTGTGAGAGACTGCCGTAAGGTACAATTCGCCAATTTTACCCCGCATTTTGCCTGAGGAGGGATTCCCCCAGGTTGAGGACGTGTCGCGCCTGGGGTTCAACGCGGAGGACCGCATCGCGATGATCAGGCTCATGAGCGAGTCCGAGGAGGAGGCCATGCGCCGGGGAGCCGTCCGCGACGTCTTCGGGGAGCACTTCTTCACGACCAACTTCTGGTACATGTGGTGCACGACGTTCGCATTCCAGCCGTGGCACAGCGCGGCTGAGTTCAGGCGGTACCTCCTGCGCTTCATCCAGGAGTTCCCGCAGATCCACACACTGCAGGGCGTACGCAGGACGCGGCTCAACCAGTTCGAGAGCTTCGCTGCGCCCATCGCGAGTTACCTGCGCTCCAAGGGCGTCAACTTCCACACGGGCACCATCGTGTATGACGCCGAGATGGGCACCGCGGACAATGGACAGAGGAGCTACGTCTCCAAGCTTGTCCTCGGCGGCGGCAAACAGCCCATCGCCCTCGACACGTCCAAGGATTCGGTCCTCTTCACCATCGGGTCGATGACAGCCAATAGCTCGATCGGGTCTCATGACGAGGCGCCCGAGATGCGCACTTCGGAGGCTCCTGAGTGGTCTCTGTGGCAGCGCATTGCGTCCAAGGGCGTGCCCGGCTGCGGGAACCCGGCGCCGTTTGACCACAAGTTCGAGCAGACTAAGTGGCCGTCGTTCACCGTCACGTTCCGCGACGACAAGTTCGTCGAGATGATGCAGAAGTTCTCCGGAAATCAGCCGGGCACGGGCGGCCTCGTGACTTTTGTCAACAGCAACTGGCTCATGTCGGCCGTCGTGCCCAACTGGCCACACTTCTCCAACCAGCCAGAGCACGTGTGGGTCCTGTGGGGCTACGGTCTCTATCCCGACAAGCTCGGCAACTTCGTGCGCAAGCCCATGACCGCGTGCTCGGGCAGCGAGCTCCTTCACGAGCTCCTCGGGCACATGGGGATGCCCGAGCAGGACATGCGCGAGCCGTATGTCAGCAACGCGACGTGCATCCCCTGCATGATGCCGTACATCACCTCGCAATTCATGCCGCGCAGGGCAGGCGATCGCCCTGAGGTCATCCCCAAGGGAGCCATGAACTACGGGTTCATCGGTCAGTTTGTGGAACTGGCAGATGACGTGGTCTTCACGGTCGAGTACTCAGTCCGCTCAGCTATGTATGCCGTGCAAGCGCTGACGCACAAGTCCCAGCACATACCTCCGCTGTACGAGGGGAACAAGCACATCGACGTCGTTCTCAAGGCCCTACACAAGCTCCTCGATTGACATACCTCACCCACACAACGATCCTCGACGCAACACACGCGACTTCTCTATGACTTTGGGTAGAAAATAACATGATCTGGTCGGCCCTTGGACATAACCTCGAGGCAGAATGAATGCAAAGTCGTCTGTATCGAGCCAGCTGTGGCGCACCGGATGAGCCCGAATGCATGATAACTGCTGTATCCAGCGAATTTATCCAACTGTATCCAGCGAATTTTTGGCACACTGAATGATGAAAACAAACGTTGTTTTAGTCTGCCAGAGCATCAGCAAGGCTTCGGACGAAGTCTGTGATGTGAATGACCTCATTTGGGTTCGATGTGCTGCAATCTTTGAACATAAAGTGAGAGTCCACACGAGCTGAGTACAGAGAAACGACACAGAGACAAACAACCCAGATGAAGAACTTCAGTGGGAACGTCCTCACCTGATCAGGACTGGTCAGAGTGAGGCAAGTGTGATTTCTGACCTCCCATGGGAATGGAATGTAAGACAGCAATGTGTCAATCCTGTCAATGAAGTTGAAGTGCTTTCCATACTCCAAGATGGGCAGTGGCTTCCCAGTGGAATGGCACAAAAGAAATGACTGAAGGCGAGATTGCAAGGCCTTCACTGTGGGGCCCTCGTGGCGAAGAAGTCGCCCAACCAGCTCCAGTTTCTTTCCTGTCGCCTTGAGCCCAATCTCGCGCAGCTTCTCTTGCAACTGGTCGACTGTAAGCTTCTCTAGCTCTGCATGTCTCTTGGCAATGTCATACGAGGGTTCAGTGGCTGATGCTGCACTGGGGGCTTCGTCTGCAGTGCCTTCCTGGCTTGCTGCAATCAGGGCTGGCTGCTGACTTGGGGGCTGAGGCCTCTGACTCTGAGAGTCCAGTAGCCTCTGAATGAGCTCTGCCTTCGTCCCAGAGGTCCTTTCCTGAACTTCACGAAGTCTCTCTTGCAGCTGCAGCTTCGTGAGGGACTGCAAGCCTATGGCAGTGACCTCGACATCTGGTTCTGGCCTCTGAGCAGTGCCTGTTCCCACCCTGTGCTTCTTGCGAGCAGGCTCTGGGGCAGCTGAGAAATCAGCATGTGTGATTCGCTCCAACACAGTACTGCGGGATCCACTGACAGAGACCCCACACAGCCTGCCCAATGAGATAACATCATCTGCTGGCAGTTTCCCCAGAAGCTCCAACCCTGCAGCACTGAAGCATGGAGCAAGGGCTGGTGGCGGCCGTGGAGCAGCAACAACATCATACACAGTTGACATGTTGAACACAGCAGCATTGTCAATGTAGACGGCCTGCACTGTGGGGCCACGTGCGACAAGGCGAGCCTGATGATAACACAGGCCACTGGCCAACAGCTGCTTCTCTGCTGTCTCCTTCGCACTGACAAGGAAGCGAATGCCAGGGTATGTCTCCTGAATGATGTCAATGGCACCAAAGGCAGCGTCTGCCACAACAGCAACGTCCTGTGGGAGCTTACCCTTGGCTTGAAGCTGCTTCACCCACTCGACTGCCTTGCCCAGAAACTCCTTTGGGCTCAGGCCCTTGCGTCCTTCAAAGAAGTTCGGGAAGATCATGAGAGGGACAGGCCGGTTCGTTGCTGTTGTGACTCCAGCAAGCATGTACACGAGGGCCCCTTGCGGAACAGGCTTACGAGGGATGATGATGACGAACACCTCGCCACCAGACCATTCCACAACAGATTCGTCGAAAGCCAGCCACACAACCTCGCAGACATTCCAAAAACGAAGGAATGATGTTGAGATGTACTGAGCTAAGACGTCATAGTCCACAGCACTGAAAACTGCTTCGAGCTTGTCCCAGTGCGTCCGCCGGAAGAACTTGGCCTTCTCCTTCCCAGATACTGACGTCTCCTTGAAAGCACCGGGTCTCTGGCCAGGACTGAGGTCGAGGTACTCCTTCAGAGAGCTTGCACACCGAGTGCCATATGCAATGGCGTGAACTGTGAGCCGAATGAGCGCCTCGACCATCCCTGCAGGGGTCAGGTTGGCGTTGATTTGTACTCAAGGCCTTGTTGGCTCACCTGTTGACACAACGGGGACTGGACCACGAGAATTGGCAGCACGTTGACCACGTCGGGATCCCTCAAGCACAGAGGCGATGTAGGTCACGACTTCTGGCGACACAAGCGAGAAGAAAGCGTCTTTCAGCTCCATTGCTGCGCGGAACAAGATTTGAGGGGAAAATCTGAGTGCTGGTGCGGAGTTCGCTGGTGTGTGGCGGGGAAGATGGATGGCGATCACAAGGATACCTGGGCTGAGGGGCAGTAAAACGTTCTTGCGTGGAAGATTGAGGCGGAGCTCGCAGTTGGAGACGTTGACCCACTTGGCGTTCTCTACTTCGGCGAAAACGTCCAGCAGTGCCTCCGCAGATGAAGGGCCTTTGTCCTCCTTCGTGGCACCAGCAGCGCGCGCATCTCGCTCACGTTTGTCATCAAGCTCGTCGGCCAAGTCGGTCATGAGGCTGTGCAGCTCTCGCCACGCGCCCGCCATGATTTCGCTTATAATTCGCTGGATACAATCAAAAAAAAATCGCTGGTTGCAAGGGATAATTTCTCAGCTTGAGTCTGAGATCTTCGCTACCAACCAGCGATATGGAGACCGAATAGGATCGTCAGCGATGCGTAATTACACTCGTGGCACAGGATCATGGGCGAGGAGCACACTTGAATGGGTAGATATTACATGTATTGCTATACAGCATCAGGCGCGCTTCACCAGTTGCGAAACTGGGCAATCAGATCAGACAGGAAGTGCACATCGCGGTTCATGACATTCGGGATTTTGTTCTGGCTGTACTGGGCGCATATGACAGTCCCCCTCTCTGCGTCCTCGATTGTTCTGTACGCACGTACGAATATCGCACGTTCTGAAACGGTCGTCAATGCGGCGGTGGCAGAACAGAACCACGATGGAAGCTAGGGCGCACCACACGAGAGGCAGCTCTTCTGCAACACGAAGCCAGGCAACGTCCTGAGGGCCACAGTGACACCCGGAACCAACTTGATGGCGTCCTGTGGCAGCTCAATAGGCAGACGCGGCTTCCACACGTCCACCGTAACTCTCAGAGCTGCGAAATCGCGCATTAGCACTCAGAGGCCCACTGCATCCTACTTACGGGAGATCAGAGGCAGGTCCACGTTGACGAGCGGGTTGACGAGTAGGAACTGCGGCTGCAGCGATGATGCGTCCACTTGGGGCGACGTGTGCACAACGACCTCAAACCCTGGAGGGGTGCTGGTGGCACTGGCGGTCTCCTGCGCTGCGGCTGTGCTGCCTTGCCTCTTCTTGTACCGCCCGGGCTCCCTGGCGAACACTGAGAACGCGCTGCTGCAGACCAGCACGCGCCCGATGTCGACCGTCAGGACGAGTCTCGTGGTGCGGAGGTGCCTGCGCGACGACGTGCACTTGGAGCGCACAGACGCGCAGAAGCTCTCCAGGTCGTCAGGCAGCCCGCTGGGGTTCGACCACGTCTCCGTGATCGCCAGGACGTCGCCGCAGCGCGGGCACCGCACGGGAGGCGACGACGGCGAGGGGTCGGCGCGCACGACGGCGGCCTGCAGGGCAGCGAAGACGTCGGAGATGCTCAGGCCCAGCGTCTGGCGCAGGCGCCGCGGCAGCAGCAGCTCCGCCGTGTACGCCTTGAACATGTGGATCACCGGCGTGTCGAGGCCCAGGACGGGGCCCTGCAGCGCCGCGAAAACGCGCTCCGTGCGCGTGGACATCTGCACCGCACGCTGAAGCTTTGCTAGAGTCGCAGGAGAAATCAAAGTAGATTCTCGCAGTTACCATTATTGGCAAATTGTACTGATTAACGTACGTAGATGATTCCTGGTCCTCACGGAGCCCAATATCATTTATCATTCGCCGATTCACTGACAGAAAGAGCAAGCAACATCAGCTGTGCAAAGCACAGAGGGACGATTCTAAACAAACATGTATTTCAATCGTGTATCGCGTTACCAGTTATGGAGTCGGGCAATTGGAACAGCTCCGTCTTCTGCGTTCCGATTGATCGCATTTGGAATGTTGTTCTTGGTGTATTCGATGCACAGGACAGATCCTCTCTCTGCATCCTCGATCGTTCTGTAAGCACGCACAAGGACCGCCAAATCTGCCCACACGCCACAAATCTCAGACTCCGGGAGTATGCAAAAGAACTTACCCTTCGAGAGGGAACTCTTCTGGAGCACAAAGCCGGGCAGCGTCCTGAGCACCTCAATGACTCCGTTGACCAGAGCAATGGCATTCGGAGGAAGCGGAACAGGCACACGAGGCTTGAAGATGTCCACCGTCACACGAAGAGCTGAGTGCTTGTGTGAGTCCGAGAGCACACAAACAGATTTCCAACTCACGGGCAGGAATGAAGTCCACCACGCGAGGAGGATCGGGCGGATACAGCGTGCTGCTGGGCTCCTGGGTTTTTTTCTTGCTACGGCCGGGATCCCTGGCGAACACCGAGAACGCCTTGCTGCAGACCAGCACGCGCCCGATGTCGACCGTCAGGACGAGTCTCGTGGTGCGGAGGTGCCTGCGCGACGACGTGCACCGGGAGCGCACAGCAGTGCAGAAGCTCTCCAGGTCCTCGGGCAGCCCGCTGGGGTTCGACCACGTCTCCGTGATCGCCAGGACGTCGCCGCAGCGCGGGCACCGCACGGGGGGCGACGACGGCGAGGGGTCGGCGCGCACGACGGCGGCCTGCAGGGCAGCGAAGACGTCGGAGATGCTCAGGCCCAGCGTCTGGCGCAGGCGCCGCGGCAGCAGCAGCTCGGCCGTGTACGCCTTGAACATGTGGATCACCGGCGTGTCGAGGCCCAGGACGGGGCCCTGCAGCGCCGCGAAAATGCGCTCTGTGCGCGTGGACATCTGCACCGCACGCTGCAGCTCTTTGCAAGGCCGCAAGAGAAATAAAAGAAGATCCTCGCAGTTACCATTATTGGCAATGTGCACTAATTTACATAGATGACTGGTCCTACCCGGAGGGGGAGCCTAGTTTGGTTTTTCAGGGGTAGGCAATTCGCCAATTCACTGACAGAAAGAGCAAGCAACATCAGCTGTGCAAAGCACAGAGCGACGATTCTAAACAAACGTGCATTTCAATCGTGTATCGCGCTACCAGTTATGGAATCGGGCAATTGGAACAGCTCCGTCTTCTGCGTTCCGCTTGATCGCATTTGGAATGCTGTTCTTGGCGTATTCGATGCTCAGGACAGATCCTCTCTCTGCATCCTCAACAGTTCTGTAAGCACGCACAAGGACCACCAAATCTGCCACACGCCACACATCTCAGACTGTGGAACTCTGGGAGTACGCAAAGAGAACTTACCCTCCGAGAGGGAACTCTTCTGGAGCACAAAGCCGGGCAGCGTCCTGAGCACCTCAATGACTCCGTTGACCAGAGCAATGGCGTTCCGAGGAAGCGGAACAGGCACGCGAGGCTTGAAGATGTCCACCGTCACACGAAGAGCTGAGTGCTTGTGTGAGTCCGACAGCATCGACCGGATTTCCAACTCACGGGCAGGAATGAAGTCCACCACGAGAGGAGGGTCGGGCGGATACAGCGTGCTGCTGGGCTCCTGCGCTGGGGTGCAACCCCGGGAGTTTTTCTTGCAACGGCCGGGCTCCCTGGCGAAGACCGAGAAGGCTCTGCTGCAGACCAGCACGCGCCCGATGTCGACCGTCAGGAAGAGGGTCGTGGTGCGGAGGTGCCTGCGCGACGACGTGCACTTGGAGCGCACAGACGCGCAGAAGCTCTCCAGGTCCTCGGGCAGCCCGCTGGGGTTCGACCACGTCTCCGCGATCGTCAGGACGTCGCCGCAGCGCGGGCACCGCACGGGAGGCGACGACGGCGAGGGGTCGGCGCGCACGACGGCGGCCTGCAGGGCAGCGAAGACGTCGGAGATGCTCAGGCCCAGCGTCTGGCGCAGGCGCCGCGGCAGCAGCAGCTCGGCTGTGTACGACTTGAACATGTGGATCACCGGCGTGTCGAGGCCCAGGACGGGGCCCTGCAGCGCCGCGAAAACGCGCTCAGTTCGGGTGGACATGCTGACGGGAGGGAATCCACAAGGTTCACTCTGAGAAATTGTGAGCGAGCCTTTCTGGATATCCCTTCTTTCGTACCAACATGAATCTGCGTTCACTTGGAAGTGCACGTTCCACAAAGGATTTCCTAGGTCGGTGAAGTGGCAGATTCGGAACTCTAAGCGGGAGATTCGAGGTCGTTACTGGGGGCCTGTGCTCACCAAACGATTCCGGCAACCCACTGCCTGTGGCAAGCTCACATCAAACGAGGGTTCATGGTTCCCGACCTTGTGACACAGTGAAACTACTGTAAGAGGAAGAACAGGCATTCATGTTTCTTGGCATGTGGGCTGTGTAAGGTCATATTTTGTTGTGTTTTACTTGGGAAAAGGAAGGGAATGTGAATGTGTGGTGGCCTTCAGTTCCCATGCAGGACAGTCGTGGAACTGTGTGGGTACCACAAGAAGATCACTGAAAATAAAAAACTGTCTTTTATCATAGAAAAGAGACACTGCATGGTAACTGCACTGGCCTACCTACCAGTTTTGTGATACTATGAAACTACAGAAATTAGTAGATAGTACTCACCAATGATACCAAGGCATTGAGGGATTATGTTCGCACACTAGGACACAAGCAGGAGCACAATAGTTACCAACATATGGCTGCTGTGTGAAACTAGTGGTTGCATTCACTGCAAAGAAAGGTCCTTCTGGAACCTCTATTTGATGATGAAGTTCTGCATACAATGTACTTACCATATTTGATGGATTTGGACCTGTAAGTGCAGGAACAGGAACAAGAAAGGCACATACATCTATTGACAACATCCTTACATTCAATCTTTCTGAGTCCCTGCTGCTGCAGAAACTGGAGCAGCATCTCTAACTTCCTTCCTCTTATGTGTGCTCCCCAAATTTCAAGCTTATCCCATGCTCACTGAGAGCATGAGCAAGAGAGTGAGACACATAACACAGTCCTCACAACACCCATAAGCAAAATGAACCCAGAAGAAGGCACCAGAGGGTCTCTCTAACCTTTGCCTCCCACAGAACCACCATCAAATGTAACAATGCTGTACCCACTGAGCTAAAAGGTAGTTTAATCCTCTTGTGTCACCCAGAATCCCCTTGTCTTCTGTAACAGAGGTAGTTCACCTCGATACCCTTAAGGCCTCAAGGACAGCAAGGTCGTGATCATCACGTCGATTCCAACTTTCGCGTGGTGTGACATCATCCGCACGCTTCCAGGTTCGCAGGCGAGGTTCCCCAACGTGGCAGCAAGATTGTCCCGAAAACGGCACTGCAATTGCACTCCAGGAACGCTCAATGAGATAGTGTTGTCTCGCGGACGATTTTTCTCGCACTGACCCCTGAAAGTTCGCAAAATCCGTAACGAGAAATAAACATGCTGGCGACGCCCACGCGCACTGAGTGCATCTTCGCGGCGCTGCAGGGCCCCGTGCTGCGCGTGAGCAGCTCGGTGGTCCACATGTACCACACGTACGCGGCGGAGCTGCTGCTGCCGCGCAGCTGGCGCCAGTCGGCCGCCCTGAGCGCCTCGGACGTCTGCGCTGCGCTCCTGCGCCTCCGCGTCGCCCGCCCCGACGCGCCCGCTGAGGCCCTGCGCTGCCCGCTGTGCGGCGATGTGGTGTCGGTGCGGGACCCGCACTCTGAGCCGTTCGGGCTGCCCGAGGGCCTCGAGAGCTACTGCGTGTCGCTGCGCTCGCGCTGCTCGTCGCCGCGCAGGCACCTCCACGCCCCCTCGCTCGTGCTCGCCCTCGACATCGCCCCGGGGCTCGTTGCCTGCAGCGCTCCCTTCGCGGTGTTCGCCAGGGAGCCCGGGAGGTACAGAAAGCACCGAGTGGTGCAGTATCCCGCAGGCACAGTGGTCCTTGGCGGCGATGGTGGCAGTGGCTCGGGCTGTGCCTGGGCTGCTGCTGGTGCTGCTGGTGCCACTGGTCTGCCAGCAGAGGACTCAGAGGGCCCGACGGGTGGTAGCAGTGGCATCGGCGCCTGCGATAACGCGGGCACGCTGCATGCACCTGACACGTCTGCGACGGAAGGAGCGTCCGCTGGGGTCTCGGAGGACTGCTGCGATTGCGCGGTGGATGCATCGTGCGGAGTGACTGTGGACCGTCCCCGATTGCTTGCAAGTTAGTTCCACTCTCGGGGGCAACACAGTCTCATTGGGCGTGCGCAGCGTACGTGGTGGTGGAGGTTTCGAAGCCCAGAAAGCCCGTGAGGCTGCCCGCGATGGCGATCGTGATTGTCGACGGAATGGCGAACGTGCTGAGGACACTGCCGGGGTTTATGCTACAGAAGAGCTGCATCATAGGCGCCGGTAAGCCTGAGTGCCTCCGTCTTCCTACGTGGTGACTCAGGCTGATCAACGCTGTGCGTGCTCAATGCAGAGCTGGCGGTATTTGTGCGATCATACCAGACGAAGGAGGAGGCGGAGAGGGGCGTCGTGATATGTAGAGAGTACTGCAAGAACAACATCCCAAACGTACTCAACCTCGATATCTACGATGCTGGCGTGCTGATCTCACGGTGCTGCAACTGGTGATAGCACCACTACATTCAGGAAGCCCTCCAAAGAGAGTTTGCAGTCAGTCTTCTTTGCCACGGGTCGTCTGAGCAAGAGAGCCAGTTGAGCTGTGGAAGGGGCTGGCAGTTCTTGGGTGGGTGGGTGGGTGATGTGTGAGATGGAGGGGTACGTCCAGGGACGATCCTCAGTGTCAGGCTGTTGGTCTTCAGTGCTGAGTCCTAACTCATCAGAGACTCTAAGAAATAACCCCAGCACTACGGAAATCCCTTTGGTTTTTTTTGGGTCGGGCGTGGAAAAAGGCGAGCTACTCGGCTAACAGTGTACGCGAAGAGCACAACTGGGTGGCGCACTGTACTCAGCAGGGGGACAGAAAGGCCCAGCAACAAGATGGGGTCTGGCGGGCCCAAAAAGGATCTTGTGGGAAAAATGAGTGAAAAACATCACGGAGAAAGGGGCACCGAGTGGCCATAAGGTGAGCAAGGAGCACACTGACAGCAGAGGAGGTATAGAGATTACGTTTGACATATGGATCATGGGGCAGGGGGCATCAGAGTGTCAAGCAAATTGCCTCAATGACATCTGCATCATTCTCAGGTTGACCACTCTGACCACCTGTGCGAGTGGGAGGTCCACAGGGGTGATGACATGGCGGCTATTGCATGCAAGGTTGATAGAGTGCTGTGAGCACCTCACCCCGTAGTGGAGGGGTGACATGGGCCACAGGGGGTGCTCAGAGGCATAGTCAATGAACAACATGAGGAACCAGTGGTGGCAAAATGCAGTGCCACCATTACAACTCGATGGAGCACCAGCAGTCACACTGCAACTGCATAAAGGCAAACGAGGAAGGAGGCATTGCGATACAGCTGGTGCAGCTGGAGCCACGTACTCCTCGTTGCTTTCCTCCCTCGTCCTCTTGCGTGTCATTGTCTTCTCCTTGTGCTCCTCCTGGTCGTCGTCCACATTGTGCTCCACTACCTTCTTGCCCTGCAGCTCGTCAATGGACTCGGAGCTGGAGCTCTCAGTCGTCTCCAGATGCAGAAGACGTTTCCTTGCTGGCCTGCTTCACTCCCTTGATCTTGCCCTTGATGCTCCTCACAGCATTGAGCATGGCTTTGGGGCCATCCATGGCACGCCCCCTTGCACTGAGGCGGCTGAGGTGACACACCTTAGCTGCAACTGCAGTCAGCAACGTGGTTGCATTCTGCATGGTGTTCTCTGTCAGGTCCCAGAACAGCGTGGTGAAGTACATCACCTCCAGGCAGTCAGTCCTTGCCTGGACTGCCTCCTCTGTGGTCAGAATGACCCTGTTCCTGGTCAGGGTGGAGATGGCAACGATGAAGGCCTGCACAACAGCGTCCTCGTAGTCCTGGCATGCTGCAGGCGTTGTTGTTACCTGCCTGTACTGCCGCAGCAGTGGGCTGAAATGCAAGTTAGACTGGTTATGTCAGCAACTTTTTCTTTATGCCAGCAGCATAAAAACAAAAAACAGCAAAGTCATAAAATGATAAAAGCAATTGAAATACAAGTGAAAGACAGAGGAAATACGTGCAAATTGATTGCATCCTCACTGTTGCACAGGATGTAGTTAATGTAGAAGTGCTGCCATCACAGGGGATGCTGATTATCATGTTCTTCTTCTGCATGCCAGCCACTGAAAACGCCAGGTTGAGGATGAGGCAGTTCAACTGCTTCTTCATGCTGATGTTGACTGGAATGATGAGGTTGAGGAGAATGATGAGAGTCCACTCGTCCTCCACATAGGCCCAGTACACACTGCCGGACTGCAGCAATGTGGCCCATTTGCCAGATTCCATGCAGCAAACGTCCCAGAAGTACACGTCATGCAGGCCCATGCGATGGGGGCCAGTCACAAAGCATGGGACAGTCATTGACCCGATCACTGGCAGGTATATCCCAGTCTGTTTCAATTCAGTCAGACATTAGAATTGAGAATGAAATGCGTACTGCTCTGGCACTGGCTTCCTTGGGAATCGTGCTGCTATCCGTGATGATGTCTCCAGGGCGTGGTTGAGGGTACAGGGCCATGAGGTCAGCCCATTCGTGCTCAGAGCACTCTGCTGGGTGACCCACCACCGGGGGTCCATGGCAGTAACCTGCTGCCTGGTGCGCACCCCAGCACCCTGGAATGCCCCCCAGTTGCAGGAAGCTGAGGAAGCTGACCAGGGCCAGGGCTTCTGCCATGGCTGGAGCTCCCTGGCACCAGAGGAAGCAGGCCATCCCACGTTCCNGCTCAGGCCCAGCGTCTGGCGCAGGCGCCGCGGCAGCAGCAGCTCCGCCGTGTACGACTTGAACATGTGGATCACCGGCGTGTCGAGGCCCAGGACGGGGCCCTGCAGCGCCGCGAAAACGCGCTCAGTTCGGGTGGACATGCTGACGGGAGGGAATCCACAAGGTTCACTCTGAGAAATTGTGGGCGAGCCTTTCTGTATATCCCTTCTTTCGTACCAACATGAATCTGCGTTCACTTGGAAGTGCACGTTCCACAAAGGATTTCCTAGGTCGGTGAAGTGGCAGATTCGGAACTCTAAGCAGGAGATTCGAGATCGTTACTGGGGGCCTGTGCTCACCAAACGATTCCGGCAACCCACTGCCTGTGGCAAGCTCACATCAAACGAGGGTTCATGGTTCCCGACCTTGTGATACAGTGAAACTACTGTAAGAGGATAAACAGGCATCCTCATGTTTCTTGGCATGTGGGCTGTGTTTGAGTACCCATTCTATGTTGGTCATATTTTGTTGTGTTTTACTTGGGAAAAGGAAGGGAATGTGAATGTGTGGTGGCCTTCAGTTCCCATGCAGGACAGTCGTGGAACTGTGTGGGTACCACAAGAAGATCACTGAAAATAAAAAAACTGTCTTTATCATAGAAAAGAGACACTGTATGGTAACTGCACTGGCCTACCTACCAGTTTTGTGATACTATGGAACGACAGAAATTAGTAGATAGTACTCACCAATAATACCAAGGTGTTGAGGGATCATGTTCGCACACTAGGACACAAGCAGGAGCACAATAGTAACCAACATATGGCTGCTGTGTGAAACTAGTGGTTGAATTCACTGCAAAGAAAGGTCCTTCTGGAACCTCTATTTGATGATGAAGTTCTGCATACAATGTACTTACCTTTTTTGATGGATTTGGACCTGTAAGTGCAGGAACAGGAACAAGAAAGGCACATACATCTATTGACAACATCCTTACATTCAATCATTCTGAGTTCCTGCTGCTTCAGAAACTGGAGCAGCATCTCTAACTTCCTTCCTCTTATGTGTGCTCTCCAAATTTCAAGCTTATCTCATGCTCACTGAGAGCATGAGCAAGAGAGTGAGACACATAACACAGTCCTCACAACACCCATAAGCAAAATGAACCCAGAAGAAGGCACCAGAGGGTCTCTCTAACCTTTGCCTCCCACAGAACCACCACCAAATGTAACAATGCTGTACCTGGAAGCGTGCAAATGATGTCACACCATGTGAAAGTTGGCAGGCGAGGTTCCCCAACGTGTCAGCAAGATTGTCCCGAAAACGGCACTGCAATTGCACTCCAGGAACGCTCAATGAGATAGTGTTGTCTCACGGACTATTTTTCTCGCACTGACCCCTGAAAGTTCACAAAATCCGTAACGAGAAATAAACATGCTGGCAATGCCCACGCGCACTGAGTGCATCTTCGCAGCACTGCAGGGCCCCATGCTGCATGTGAGCAGCTCGGTGGTCCACATGTACCACACATACGCGGCGGAGCTGCTGCTGCCATGCAGCTGGCGCCAGTTACCACCCTGAGCGCCTTGAACGTCTGCGCTGTGCTCCTGTGCCTTCGTGTCGCCTGCCCCGATGCGCCCGCTGAGGCCCTGTGCTGCCCACTGTGCGGCGATGTAGTGTCAGTGTGGGACCCGCACTCTGAGCTGTTCAGGCTGCCCAAGGGCCTCGAGAGCTACTGTGTGTCGCTGCGCTCACACTGCTCATCGCTGCGCAGGCTCCATGCCCCCTCACTTATGCTCGCCCTCGACATTGCCCCAGGGCTCATCACCTGCAGTGCTTCCTTCGTGGTGTTTGCCAGGGAGCCCGGGAGGTACAGAAAGTGCCAAGTGGTGCAGTATTCCGCAGGCACAGTGGTCCTTGGCAGCAATGGTGGCAGTGGCTCAGGCTGTGCCTGGGCTGCTGCTGGTGCTGCTGGTGCCACTGGTCTGCCAGCAGAGGACTCAGAGGGCCCGACGGGTGGTAGCAGTAGCATTGGCGCCTGTGATAACGAGGGCACGCTGCATGCGCCTGGCATGTCTGTGATGGAAGGAGTGTCCGCCGGGGTCTTGGAGGACTGCTGTGATTGCACGGTGGATGCATCGTGCAGAGTGACTGTGGACTGTCCCCAATTGCTTGCAAGTTAGTTCTGCTCTTGGGGGCAACACAGTCTCATTGGATGTGCGCAGCATACGTGGTGGTGGAGGTGACGAAGCCCAGAAAGCCCGTGAGGCTGCCCACGATGGCGATCGTGATTGTTGACGGAATGGCAAATGTGCTGAGGACACTGCCGGGTTTATGCTACAGAAGAGCTGCATTATAGGCGCCAGTAAGCCTGAGAGCCTTCGTCTTCCTACGTGGCGACTCAGGCTGATCAATGCTGTGCATGCTCAATGCAGAGCTGGCAGTATTTGTGCGAACGTACCAGACGAAGGAGGAGGCGAAGAGGGGCATCGTGATATGTAGAGAGTACTGCAAGAACAACATCCCAAACATACTCAACCTCGATATCTACGATGCTGGCGTGCTGATCTCATGGTGCTGCAACTGGTGATAGCACTACACTCAGGAAGCCCTCCAAAGAGAGTTTGCAGTCAGTCTTCTTTGCCCGCAGGTTGGTTGTCTGAGGAAGAGAGCCAGTTGAGCTGTGGAAGGGGCTGGCAGTTCTAGAGTGAGTGAGTGGGTGATGTGTGAGAGGAAGGGGTATGTATGTCTGGGGCGATCCTCAGTGTCAGGCTGTTGGTCCTTTGTGCTGAGTCTTAACTCATCAGAGGAAGAAAATATCTGTCCAGTTCCTTTAACTGTTAGATAGGGGTATTTTTCTGGAAGGACAGAGGTAATTTCTTCAGTAAAGAAAACCAATTTATTTGTCATCTTCTGCCATTAGGTCTGCCAGGGTGCGGGAAAACGTTGTATCATGGTCACATAGCTCACAAAAGTCAGCATTAATATCTGAGTACTTCCATTTGTAGTCATTTGTTGCCACAAAGGTGGAGATGATACTGACTTGTTCCAGCCAGATCAACCAAACCAGTGCAAATGACTCCATTTTTCGGGAAGCATAAAATAACTTTAAAAGAACATCAAGACGATCCATCAGATTGAAGATGAGCTATAATGCAGCCTGTAGTGGCCTTCCTGTGCCCTTATTGTTCCAGAATGCCAGAAGACGCCCAGAGAGTGCCTTGTAGTTACCATCCTTGTAACTGAGAACATGCCAAATCAGGTCATCCTTCTTACCACTGGCCTTGGCCCCAAGCTTTGTTCTTAGGTGATCCTAGAGCTGCACACATGTTATTCAGCCCAGCTCCTTGGCTTGTCTTTTCTTTGACTCTGATCAAGAGCACAATGATGAATGAGTTTCAAAGTGAGATCTGATTTACAGACCTTTTTGAGGAGTTAAAACAGAAACAGAAGAAATTGTCATAAGCTCTGAAGCTGGACAGATTCTGCAGTTCTTCCTCGTTTTCTTCCTTTCTTAAGAGCTGACAGGTTTCAAAGATCACAATGGGCAATGCAGGTCACAATATCCCTTGTTAGTCCTCCATGATCCACTGTATGACTGATCAAGCTGACATATGTCCTCATCAGGAAACTGCAATAGGAGCTCGATTGCCTCCTGAGAGAGAAGTGGCTCTTGATGTGGTGGATGGGGCACTTGACCAACAGAAGAGAAGAATGTTGTCAAAAAGTTGCGCTGCGCTGGGATCGAACCAGCGACCCTAAGATTATGAGACTTATACTCTAACCAACTGAGCTAGCAGCGCATTACACTTTTAACTACTTTGCGTGTCTCAGGGCGATGGAATCCTCCGAAGCACAAGTGAAGCAAACCGGTGGCAAAGGTCTTTTTCGTTTTGGGGAACGGAACACTCAGCGCCTTATTTGGGAGTATCTCAGTAGTCATCACTGCGAGAGAAGACCTCCTTGCACGTGGGCTTCAGAGTGACTGTATGCTCGAACTGTGCCACATACGACCCACGGTCGTCGTGCAGTGGCGGGCACGCGTTGACGGCGCCGCAGTCGACCAGCGCCTTCAACGCCAGCTGGTATCCCTTCTGCTGCCCCTCCATCTCCAGCCACCTCTTGGCGAAGGCGAGGGTGCCGTGGTACTTCGTGATGTGCCCCAGAAGCTCGCGAGCGCGGGCCACGCGGGACTGTTGTACGCCGACGTTGTCCGGGTTCTTGATAAAGTGCGAGCAGTCAGGTCCGTCCTGCACGATGCCGCGACCGGTGCTTGCGAACGTCTCGATGGCGAACGTGTCTCCCTCCTCCATGCGCGTTCCCACGCCTCCCCTGACAAGGGGGACCGACTTGTCGGCGTGGATGAGGTAGTCGCCGACGCTGTGGCCGCAGAGATTCCTGATGGACTTGACGGGGTACGTCTTGCCGTCGAGCTCGACCTCGAAGGACTCCATTACGTCCTGGATCTCGGCCCCGACGTCGCACAGGCGCACGTCGATGCCGCACGCCTTGACTCCGGCCCACGTCGCCTCGCGCCCCGCCTCGAGCAGCTTGTCGAACTTGTGGTCGAAAGCCACCGTGAACGCGCTGTCGACGATCCTGCCGTTCACGTGTACCCCGATGTCGACCTGGTGCCCTCGCGGGAAGCAGTCGACGTCAGAGACACACACAAGGCGGACTGAGCAGAGCGCAGCGGACCTTGAGGACGTCGCTGGCTTGGAGGACGGTCTTGTCCCCGGGGTTCGGGGTCCAGTGGGCAGCGATGTTGTTGACGCTGAGCCCGCACGGGAACGCGATGCCAGCGCCGAGGGCGTCGGGCGCGGAGAGCTTGCGGATGGTCCCCTCGATGCGGTCGGCGATGTCCACCATGGCGAGCCCGGGCTTGAGCCACGTCCGAGTCCACTTGCGAACCTCCTTGTGGATCTCTGCTGCCTGGCGCCAGTCGTCGTACGCAGGGCTCTTGAGCCTCTCGAGCGCACGCAGCTCCTCATTCGTTGTGCGGCTCGTGTTCCAGCTGTGCGAGGAGCACAAGAGGGTTAAGGGGTAGCCCTGAGGCGAGAAGGGGAGGAGAGGGGGGGCGAAGACAGTTGGGTACTCAACTCCTGGTGGTATTCCATGAGGTACCCGGTCTCGAAAGTGTCGAACAGCTCGGACACGCGTATCGACGGCGGGTCCGTCTGCTTCCCAGCCTTGGGCTTCACCTTGATCGCCTGCTCTGCGGCCCCGCCACTGGCAGGGTCGGCGGTTGCGGCCTTGGTCTTCTTCTTCCTCTTCTTGCGCTTCTTCTTGTCCGCAGCAGCACCGCAGTCTGCACATAGAAAAGGAGCGGGGTCAGCAGGAGGAGTGACGAACAATGACGTGGAGGAGACCAGGCGAGGCAGTGTCGACGGCTGCGTTGGGGGCGTGCTCCTGGTCCGCCTCCTCCTCGCTCACGGGAGCGTCGTCCTGCGGCTCTGCGGGGCGGTTGGTGTTTTGATCTGCCTTGTCTGCCATTTGTCGCCGCTCTGCACCCAGGGGAACTCTAAAAAAAGAGCAGAGATCGTGGCGGAGCGCATCGAAGCGAGGAAGATAATTGTGACATCAGTCATTTGTACCAGGTGTGCAGGAGCTCAAGGTAGGTATGAGGAAAAAGACCGGCTTTTGCAGATAGCAATGCAGAGCACAAAGAAAAACACCAAAAAGGGGGACCTGTGCCCTCGGAATAGCAAGGCGCTGGTTTGCGGCGTTGTCCCCGAGGCACAGTCGTCACCAGTTGCGAAACGCGGCTATCAAAACAACGATGTCCAAGACGTCACAGTTCGCTGCGTTGGGGATGAGGTTCCTCGAGTACATGGAGCTGATGAGGGAGCCCTGGTTCGCGTCGTCGATCGTGCTGTAGGCCTGTACGACCACAGACAAGTTCTCTGCGACGCGAGATTGAGATCCCTCGATCAATGGATGCAGGCAATGCAGAGTCGTCGTGCCTTTCGTGGTGCAGGTCTTCTGCAATACGAAGCCGGGCACGCTGCTCAGTAGCGCCAGCAGGCCCGGGACGAATCCCGAGACGTTCGGCGGGATGAAGAGAGGCAGACGCGGCGTCAGCACCGAGACCACGATACACAGCACTGCCAGCCGATGAGGCCACACGTAAGAGATGGGATTGAGCGCATACGTGGCGTTGGAGTCCCGAGAATGAGCGCGACCTCTCGGCCAGCGGCGTGCGGCTCGCCCGGCGGTGGACCCAGAAAGCGGACGCCCTCTGCGGACGTCAGCATCTCGGGCGCCGTGCACTGCGAGTGTCGTCTCTTGTTCCGCCCGGGCTCCCTGGCGAACACCGAGAACGGCTCGCTGCACACGAGCGAGCCCCCGACGTCGGTCGTCAACACGAGCGCCCGCAGGTCCAGGTGCGTCCGCGACGACGTGCACCGCGAGCGCACAGACGCACAGAAGCTCTCGAGGTCCTCGGGCAGCCCGTCGGGCTGCGCCCACGTGTCTGCGATCGCCAGGACGTCGCCGCAGCGCGGGCACCGCACGGGGGGCGACGACGGCGAGCCCTCGGCGCGCACGACGGCGGCCTGCAGGGCAGCGAAGACGTCGGAGATGCTCAGGCCCCGCGCCTCGCGCCAGCGACGGGGCAGCAGCAGCTCGGCCGTGTACTGCTTGTACTGGTGGATCACCGACGCGTCGAGGCCCAGGACGGGGCCCTGGAAAGCCGCGAAAATGCGCTCCGTGCGCGTCGACATATTCGCTCGTGCAACTGTTGTAGAAACTGAATCAAAGCACCAGAAAAATCTCAGCAAAATCTGAAATTTGCTCAGCAACAAGAGTTGAGAGTCTCCTTCAGCATTGGTAGGAGTTGAATTCCATATTGTTAAATCATTGCAAATATTTTCGCTAGAATAAAGTATCTAGCAGATCTCCACCAGCACGCAAAGGCCGGGGCAGGCGGGCAAATTATGGGTAATAAGGAGCACGCGTTGTGGTCTTCTGTTGGAGGGGTGTGTCTTCTGTGAACGAGCGCACGCCAGGGGCAGCACTACGACTTGGCGTCGATGTACTGCTGCGCCTTGTGGAGCACGCGCTGCGTCGAGACCTTGGTGCCGTACTGCTTCTCAAACGCCAGCCACCTCTTGAAGAAGTACTGCATCTTCTTGCTCGACAGCTTCATCGACGTGACCCTGTCGAACAGCCTCCGCGGCACGGCGACGGCCTCCTCCTTGGCCCTGCCCGCCACGCCGCCCTCGAGCACGCGGGCGAGCGCAGAGAGCTCCATGTCCGCGTAGACGTTCCACAGGTCGATGCGCTTGGGGCACGTGGCGATGATGCCCTCGAACATCGTGCGGCCGCGCTCGGGGCTGCCGCACTTGAACTCGAGCTGCGCGAACTTGGTGACAGCCCTCAGGTGCTTGCGCTTGGGCAGGCTCTGCAGCGCGCGGTCGAGGAGCTTCTTGGTCTCGTCGCTGCCGCCCTCCATCGAGGCGCGCTTGGCGACGAACGCGGCGTAGCGCGACCAGGCCTTGACGCTCGTGCTGAAGCGCTTCACGAGGGCGCGGTACGCGTCCTCGGCGTCGGCCATGCGGTCGGCGCTCTCGTAGATGAGCGCCATCTGCGAGAGGATGCGCTTGGGGTTGGCCGACTGCAGCGCCCGGTCGAGGACCGCCGACAGCGTCGACGGCGTGCCGAACGTGTGCTCGAGGTTCAGCAGCGCAACCCACACGTTCTCGCGCTCCTTCTCCTCGCGCGCGTTGATCTTAGACAGCGCGCGCTCCGCCACCTGCCTCGCCTTCTCGACCTCGGTCATCGACAGCTGCGAGCCAGCACGCGTGGTTGAGTCGAATTCAGCAAAATATGAAGAGGGAACGAGATGCGATGAGGGCGACGCACGTAGAAGGCCATGTACTTGATCCAGATGAACGAGCTGTCGGGGGCGCCGAGCAGCAGGCGGTCGAACTCGATCGCGGTCTCGGGGGCCTTGTCGCCGGCGAGCTCCTGCTCGCGCTTGGCGATCTCCTCCTCCTTGCGGCGCTTCTCCTCCTTCTTCGCCTTGTTCTTGGGCTCCTTGGGCTGCGCCTTCTTCTCGTCCTCGTCGCTGCTCTCGTCGTCGTCGGCGCGGGTGGTCGCCGCGTTGCCCCACGAGAAGCCCGCGGCCACCTGCAGCGCGCCGGGCTCCTCGAGCTCCTCGACGCTCGGGGCGGGCTCCTCTTCGTCCGCCACGCTCGTCTTCTGGCGCTTGGCGGCGGGCGGCTGTGTCGTCTCGGGCGCCGTCTCGACGGCGTACTCGCCCTCGTCGACGCGCTTCTGCACCATCTCCCACGCGGCCTCGTCGTCGTCCTCGGCTTCCTCGCCCTCTTCGCGGTCCGCGTCGAGGTCGCTGGCGGCGCTGACGCCGCTGACGTCCTCGTGGTCCTTGCGGAGCAGCGCGATGAAGCGCTCGTCGATCTCCGTGTCGTGCGCGTCCTTGTTCTCGGGCTGCGGGGCCTTGGGGCCCGGCGACACGATGCTGAAGCGCGCGGGGTGCCTCTTTGCCTTGTCAAACGACTTGATGTACACCAGGAGCGTGTCCCCGATGATCGGCTTCCTATCCTTCGACTGCGACGCATAAGGAAAGGAAATGAGCCAAAAAGATGGTTTACAGAAGCAAAAGCTTGTTTGATAATCGATGCGTCAGTCAAAGAAAGCGTTCTCCGTCATGAATTATCGGAGAAGTTTCCCATTAACTTTGTGTTTCATCAGCCGCACAGTAATCAACTAAAAATTTGGCGCCCAAACACAAATATGCGCTCGCCAGGCGCGAAAAATAAATTAGGGGACAGCCCCGTACCGCGTCCGCCCGAAGGAAGCCAGTGGTCGTGGAGCCGATGATGCGCAGGACGCAGCCGGTGTCCGAGACCTCGACGACGCGCGCGTTGTACGCCTTGCCGCGCTCGGCCCTGTTCTTCTTCTCGGCAGCCCCGTCGAGCAGCAGCGTCGCGTTGATGCGCCCGCTCTTGGAGACCTGCGTCACGCGGACCGCGACGCGCTCGCCCGAGTGGAACAGCTTGTCAACGAGCTCGGCCTGCACGCGCGAGTGGCAGATCGCGCGAGGCGACACGCGGGCGTCGACGTGGCGCCCGACGCTCACGTACACGCCCGACGCGCGCGCAAAGTGCACGTACCCGTAGATGACCTGCCCGGCGGTGATCGACGTCGCGCTGCGGATGTCCTGCTGCGCGGGGGTCTCGGGGGCCGCATCGGGGCGCACGGGGATGTACTTGTGCCCGACGAGAGACGGGCGAAGGCTCAGGTCGCAGCGGCCGCCGGGGAGCACGGAGAGGACGTAGCACGAGACAAACTGCTCGGGGGCGAAGCCCTCGAGGGCGTTGGCGCGGACGACGTCGTCGAGGTCCGTCAGGAACGCCTGGCCGTACGTGTGTGCGCCCGTCTGGATGTTGAGGCCGATGTGCGGGACGATGCGCGAGATCCTGCCGACGATGACGTCGCCGGTGCTGGGCGTCTCGGGCTTGTCGGGCAGCAGCGAGAGGTCCGCGGTCCTGCGCTTGGCGTCGACTGCGCGCACGACGCCGAGAACGGCAGAGCCAGGCGACAGACGGGCGGGGACCGCGCCCGACGTGATGGCCACGAGCTCGTCAGCGTTGTCCGAGGCGTCGAGGATGAACACGCGGGCGCGGACGCCGGGGCCGACGTAGACCCACACGGCGTCGGGAGTGACCTGGTGCACGTACGACACGACGAGGTCGCCGGGCTGCAGCGTCTCGTACGTGGCCACGGGCGCCGCGGAGGAGCGCAGAGTGAGCTCGACAAACTTGACCGAGCGGCCCTTATCCTCCGAGCCCGCACGCGAGACGGGCAGCGAAGAGGCCGTGACGGCCGTCTGCTCGACCTTGTCGCGAACACCCACAACGCGGGCGCAGATCGTCGAGCCCGGGCGGAACGCAGCGAACGGGCGGGCGCCAGCGACGGCATCGGCGTCGTCGAGGGCCTGCGAGACGTGGACGCGCCCGAGGATGTTCTGGCCGAGAGACACGCTGATCTGCTGCGGCGTCACCGTCTTCACCGTGCCGCGTACGATCATGCCCTCCGCGACTTCGCCGACGGACTTGACATCTGAGCGGGAGGCGCACACAATCAATATATAGGCCCAATCAAGGAGGCCCTCGTATACGAGGTTCTTTTATTTGGCGGATATCAACGAGCGGGGTTCGGAGAGTACGCAGGAGGAGAGCTTGATACTCTGGTGCGAGGGTTACGAACTCTGCTCGAAGAGCGTCTTGGCCTTGGACATGTCGGGCGCCTCGAGGCTGACGAACGACCTGCCGGCCGACGAGCCGGCGGCGGTGGCCCAGAGGCGCTGGCCGGGCTGGTGCGCGGCGTGCGGGTTGGCCCTGTGGTCGTTGTAGTCGCGCGCCCCGCGGGCGTACGCGATTCGCGAGACGCCGTTCTCCATGGTGCTCACCACGACGTAGTAGTCCTTGACGACCTGGACCACAACCTCCATTCTCTTGCGGTCGGACTCGTCGTCCTCGTCAACCTGTGTATTTGGTGAGTTGGGATGTACAAAAGGAAAGCAAATGTGTGATTAAGAGGTGTTGTGGGTTAAATAAAAGGTGATGGCCTCAGTCTGTTGAGCTTATGTATATGATCTTCAGTGAACGTCTGTAAGCGGGTATCTTCAATGGCCATCACCGAGTGGGGAGAAGTTCGTGCTGAGCGTTTCCCTCAGCAGCACGTTATTATCAGCATTATTGCTAAGTGTGGTGCATGTGCACAATAGAATCATAGGGAACACCCACCCAGTTAACTAACATTTTCAGTTCGCGACCCGACATAAATGTGCGAGGGTGAGTGACAATCAAACACAATTAGGGGACATGTATGAAAAGCCCCCAAGAGAGCAGTATACCTCCATGGCGTTGGCAGTGGCCTTGCGGCACGCGGCCACAAGCTCGGGCTGCAGGCTGACGTCCACAGACCCCTGCTCGACGTCGACATCGAGCACCACAGCGTCCACGATCTTGCCCTTGGCCGCGTCGGCCCCCTTGGCGTTGGCGGCGACGCAGAACCCGTGCACACCCTCCGCGTGCGGGAACTTGACGACGACGCCAACGGTGTCCTTGACGCTGTGCACCTTGGCCTTGACAACGGCGCCAGACACGGCCCACTTGAGGTCGACGCCGAGCTTCGGGACGACGACCGAGTCGCGGTCCGCCAGCCACGTCTTGACGAACTCGGCGTCAGTCGACGCGCACTTGCTCTGGCGCAGCGTCACCGTCGCCCTGTTGACGTCCTTCTCGACGGCCGTCACGCAGCAGCGCACAGTCTGCCCGGCCTCGAACTTGCTCTTGATGTCCGCGACGAGGTTGTCGGCGAGCAGTGCACGGGGCGCAACGGCAGAGAACTCCTGGCCCATGAAGCCGATGGTGACACCGTCCTTGTCGACAGAGCGGATGTGGCCCGTGAGAACCTCGTTGACCGCGACGCGTTCCGCATCGTCAGGCAGCGCGTGCTCGTTGATTGCGCGGATGATGGCGGGCTTAGCGCTGAGGTACGTCATCTTGATGGACTTGTTGTCGTGGCCCTTCTTCGTGCGCGTGGTGATCACGACGGCCTGGATCTCGCGGCCGGGCTTGAGCGACTTGGCGATGGCGGCGACGTGGCACGGGTGGTCGCTCAGGTGCGTGTCGGGGATGAACGCAGTCTCGCCCGACGTGCCGATGTCGACGACAAACCCGCTGCCGTCGAGCGAGCGCTCCTTGATCCTGACGCTCACGACCTCCGAAGGGGCCACGCCCTCTGCGCGCTCCTTGTGCATCGCCAGCCTGACGCCCTTGGGGCCAACGCTGACGACCTTGCAGGTCGCAATGGTGCCGACAGGGAAGATGCGCTCCGGGTCACGGACGCGCGGGGCTCCGGGCTGCGACAGCTCAGACACGGGCGCGAAGCCGTCAAAGCCGAAGAAAGAGACGGTCACGCCGTCCTTGTTGGCCTTGGTGACGACACCGACAACCTGGGCGCCGGCGGCGAGCGCGTCCGGCGACGTCGGGGGCAAGACGGCGTCGGGCGCGAGGAGCGGGGTCTTGAGGCAGACAGTGCAGCGGCGCTCGTCCGCGTCGACGCTGGCCACGCGGCACGAGACGTTCTTGCCAGTGGCGAACTTGCGCACGAGCAGCAGCTCTTGGGCCTCCTTCTTCGGCAGGGCGCCATCGAAGGCCATCGCGGCGTCGCACGTCGCCGTGACGTCGTCGGCCAGCGAGACGGTGACGACACCGCGGCGCGCAGAGAGGACCTTGGCGCGGAGAATCTCGCCGACGACGAGGTTCGAGTAGTCGATCTTGCGGCCGACGACGTCGTTGCTCTTGGAGCTCGCGTACGCGCAACCGTCGACGGCGCTCCACGAGGTCACGAGCACGTCGACCGAGGCGCCGACGCGGAACTTGATGGCGATGGCGCCCTCCTTCTCGTCCATCGCGTCGAGCGGCACAAAGGCCTCGACGGGCGCGGCGATCGGCAGCGCCACGACGGCGCCGATGTTGACGTTGAACGCCACGACCTTGGCGCCGTGGTAGACGACGCCGATCGTGACGTCGTCGGGGATGCGCGTGCGCTCGAGCGACACGACGTCGTCCCTGCGCGACACGTGCACGACGCTGGCCGACGACGACACGTAGAGGATGCGGGCCGTCGCCTCGCGGTTGAGGGCGTCCTGGCGCATGCGCAGGCGCGCCTCGGCCTCGCCCGCGTCGGCGGCGGGGTGGAACGGCGCGGGGGCCACCGCCGAGAGCAGCCCGTGGGCGAAGGTGTACCCTATGCCGTGCTGCAGGCCCTTGGCGAAGGACCGGCGGGCGACAACGTCGACCAGGGAGCCCGGGAGGGGCACCGTCTTGGTCACAGACGTCGCGGCGACGGGGCGCGAGACGGCCGTGCGCAGGGCGTCGGGCCTCGCGCTCAGGACGAGCGTCTTGGCCTGCACGTCGGACTTGACGACGACGCAGGCGAGCGGCTGGCCGACGGCGACGCTGGACGCCTTGGCGGGCTGCACGGCGGCGGTCTTCGTCTTCTTCTTCTTGGGGGCGGGCGAGGCGACGGCCGTGGCACCGTCCGGCAGGTCCGCGGTGGCGATGAACGCCGACGCCGCCTGCAGCGCGCCGGTGCTGACGATGCAGCCGTGGTCCTCGACGCTGTGGATGCTGCACCAGACGACCTGTTGAGCGCGTTGTGAGCGACGAGGCGAGCCGAGTTGGGGGCGAGCAGTGGCCCGCAGGGGAGGGGACGCACGGATCCCACGGTGAGGGACTCGACGTTGATGCCGCCGTTGATGAGAGACGCCTTGAGGCTGAGCCTCAGCTGCACGGGCAGCTCGCTGCCCTCCTCCTCCGCCTCGTCCTCGCTCTCGCCCTTGTCGGCGTGCATCCTGCACTTGCCGACGACAGCGCACACGACAGGCTGCCCGACGGCCAGCAGCTTGGCCACCGACGGCCTCTTGCTCTCCTCCATCGCAGCGACCTCGTCAGAGACCTGCGACGGCGGGTCAGTACCCCCGCGCAAGGGCAGGACATAGAGAGGGGGGGAGGCAGACCTCGGAGGCGTCGACGACGCCGCGGAGGTTGTAGGGCAGCTCGACGACGGCGCTCTTCTCGTCGGCGCTCGCGACGTAGCCGAAGAACTTGTCGCCCGCGCGCACGTCGCGCAGGCGCAGCGGGTGCACGCGCCCCGGGAACGGCGCCGCGTGGGCCAGCGCGGCGGCCCGGACGGCCTCCTCCTCGGTGACCTCCATGCCGCTGACCGAGAGGTCCGTGCGCGACGAGCTCAGCGGCACGTCCGCCACGTCCTCGCCCGCCTCGACGTCGACGATCTGCACGTCCGACTCGGACCCCGACGAGCCGTCGCTGTCCGAGTCCGACTCGTCCTTGCGCGAGCGCTTGCTCGGCTTGCCCTTGGCCGCGGGCTTCTTCTTGTCCGGGCGCTGGCGCTTGCGGTCCGGGGCCGGGGCCGGGGCCGCGTCGGCGTCGGCGGGCTTGGCGGGCGACGGGCGGCCGCCGACACGTCGCTTCATAACGAGTCCTCCCCTCCTCTTCATTGTGTGTGCGGCGGGTGCGGCGCGGTGGTGTGTGTAGGAGACGCGCAAGGCAAGGGAACAACAATGGCGAGATCCGCGATTGCGTCATCTGATACGTCAGGCGAATCTTTCCTGAGCCGTTCTCGCGCGTGCCGGGCCGCAGGCTCACCGGCGATCTCAGCTGTTGTGAAGGCCTGCCTAGTTTAGCGGCAGAATAACTGATTGTGGCTCAGTTGACCCTGGTTCGACTCCAGGGGCAGGCACTCTTTTTCAACTTCACCCATAGATCCCCTTCAGGCGATATTTTGGTCGCGTTTTTAAAAATACCGCGCGTGCCCGCTGGTGCCCCGATGGCGACTGGGGATCTGAGAGCGAATCTCGAGCGAGCATTGCTCGAGGCGTCGCGCCTGCGCTACTCGGGCCCCATCGACCTCGAGTCGCTCAAGGCCGGGGACACTGCCGCGCTGCTCCCGCTGCTGCACCACGCGCTGTACGGCTACTCGTCTGCGCTGGCCACGCACGTCGTCTCCAAGGGCTACGAGCTCATGGCCAAGTCGGACAAGCGCTTCGTCGAGGGCCTCCTCAGGTGCCTGCCTCTCCCTGCAATGCGAGGGCCCGTGCGAGTGCGCTCACAACCACTCACAGGCTGGCGCGCGACGAGTTCGGCCTGAGGTCGCCGCTGAGCTCGGAGCAGTTCCTCAGCACGGGCTTCGCTGAGCGCAAGCTCATCTTCGCGTGCGCCTCGGGCACCGCGGGCGCGCCGCTTCCTCACGCCCACAGGACAGGGCGGACTTCTTCCGGGCGTGCAGGGCCAAGAACGCGGACCTCTCGCTGCCCACGGCCGTGCAGGCGCCCGCTCCTCTGGCCGCTGCGGCGGTGCCGAGGCCGAGGACAGCCCACAGGCCCCCCATAGTGCCGGTGCCCTCGGGGCCGCCCAGGCCGAGCTCGAGCTCGAGCTCCTCGCACGTGGTCGGGTCTGTGTCGGGCGTGCTGCAGTGCCCTCCGCAGGGGCAGGTCCGCGTGGAGAGGTTCTCGGCTGGGCAGAGGTCCTCGGCACCGCCCATGCAACGGGCAGTCCAGCCGCCGAGCGCTGCGAACGCGAGCTACATGGACGAGGACGGGCCGCGAGCGAGGCCATGCCCCCCCTCGCCGCATCCGCACCCCATTCCTCCGACCCCGGACACTGCCCGTGGGCCGGGCCCGGCTCCCCAGGGTCCGAGGCATCCTGGAGTGATGGTCGAGCCTCCAGTTGTGCCGGAGCACCGCCGAAGCTTCGATAGAAGTTCCGAGAGGCATCCCGAGAGCCCGCCGCCAGATGAGGAGGTAGAGGTGGAGGTGGAGGAACGCGTCCAGGAGCCCTGCGTCGAGGTGGGTGCCACTTCCCTACAGAGGACACTCGAAGAGCTCGTACGGCGTGTCGGCAGGATGGAAAGAAGCATGAAGGCATCAATGGACGCCTTCACAGAGTCTATTCGGGCCCTCGAGAACCGCGTTCTGGTGCTCGAGAAGCGAGTGAGTTTCCCTGTTCCTCGTCGTTGCAACCAACCCATTTGCAGGCCCCTCCGCGTGAGGCTGAGCAAGAGGCCCCTTCGGACTACTCCCCAGAGCATGACGTCAGGTCGTCGTCGCCTGTGGAACGCCCGGGAAGCCGGGGATACACGGGGGCGCCGCCACTCGCGCTGAACAGGCAAGACGGGGCAGAGGGGGTTATACAAGAGACGCAGCAATTCATCGAGGACATGGCGCGGAAATGGAGGCACACACGGCAGGCGTTGGACTCGCACATGTACCAGTAATTAACGTTAGCTTGTGGATCAAGTGCCGGATGATCCAATGCCGGAATGTGGAGGCACCAACCAGCACAACAGTGGACGATAGTTCGTTGCGTTTACAAAGATGTGCGACTGGAGTGTTCGATTGACTTCTCCCTGCTAAGCGATCATTTCGAGTCACAACTTCAACGACTGAAGCTCGCGCGGCGGAACCCCGCTGCAGAGTTTGCCAACCCGGACGACTGCAGCTCCTTCTCAAACCGGTCGCGTGGCTCTGGCAGTGTTGGCGGGTACGGGCTGAGCTTCTCCTGCAGGGACCACAATTAGTTAAGACCTTCACTTGATCTGGTTGTAGGATCGTACAGAATTGGGCTTGCCACCGGGCCTGAAAGGCCCTGGGTCGTCTCTGCGCCAGAGGGACTCGGAGGCGTCGCTCTTGACGGGCGTCGGAGGAGGCACCGGTGCGTAGGGCGCTTGACTGAATTCGCGCAAATGTGCAGATCTGCTCGTGGACGTGAGCATCGGGCGTTTGACCGACCCGTCCGGGCTACGAGGCTCGTCACGGAACGGCGTCGTCAGGGGCACCGCTCCCGGCGGGTGCTTGTACGGCTCGTGGGGCAGGAACTGCGAGACGAGCAGCTCAGAGACCAGAACAATCCAGTGATGCGAGGTACCTGCGTGGGGAACATGGTGGTGCCGACCATTCCGGTGCTCCCGCGGCGAGGAGGACGCGTGGTCATGTTTGGCAACTCCGGCGGGCGGACCTCCTTCTCTGGCTCTGGGCATGGGATGTAGTGCGCAGTGCTGAACACCTCGCTGTGGGAGATGCTTATGAGATGCGAGCGGTGAGAGTATTTGTGTTGCGTACCGGACTGCCCCTTGGCGGAACGTGTTCACGACATCTGTTTGCCTCTGCTCGATGTTCTCTTGCCTCTGCCTCGACAGCGTGTCAATGTACGGGTCACCCTGTGACGCCGTTTGGTGGTGAGCCATTTATAGATGTGCAGCTGCCCATCATCCACGCAGGTCAACAGGTACTCACGTTGTGGATCGTCGCAAAGGGGTTGAACTCCCCCGGTGCACGTCGCGACAGCATCTGTGGCGGCGCGGTGCTGGGCTTCTCTGTGCGGTGGGCCCGGGGGGTCAGTCGAGGACACAATTACTGCTGTCAATGAGGGCTTCAAGACGGGGGATGAGCACCTCTGAGGGGGATGCTGTTGATGCGCGATTTCATCTTCAGCGAGTCCTGCGGGTGACACTTGTGCACAGCACGCGTGCGCTCGCTGAACGAGGTCTCTGCACTAGTGGTGTTGTTAAGTCTGTCTGTCTATTTTTAGGCTTTTACAGATGCGAATCCTCCAAATCTATTTTTGTTACACCAGTCGCATTGCTAGAATCCGTCGAGGAATGAGTCTGGATCGACTGTGGTATCGGGCAGTGAGTTTCCGACAATGCCCGCCCTCTCGGCAAGCGCTGCCAGAAGCGACGCGTCCAGCAGCTTCTTGGTGTTCGACTTGTACGACCGTGCAAATTGCCATACATGGGCCGCGGACAACGTCGGGAACACACTTTCGCACGCACGCGCATCCGCCAGAACGGACGTGTCCATAACAACGAGTAAGCTTGCAGCCTCCGTCGCCAGCATCATCTGCTCGGCGGCCCTCTCGTCCCTGCCCAGCGCCTGCTCGACGCTCGTAATCGCGCTTTTTACGCTCTGCCCCACGGCGCACGTGCAGAGCTCGGGCCTCGAGAGCAGCGCGTTGACGAGCGTGTGGTTGATCCAGAAGCAGACGTGCGTGCAGACCTGCGACCGCACGTTGTTGGGGACAGCGGTGTCTCGCATGCACGTGAGCGCGAAGGAGATGGGCGCGGCGTCGAGACCCTCTGCCCGCCACACGCTCTCGAGCTTCAGTGAGCTCGTCACAGAGTCCACCACCGACTTGTACGACTCGAACCGCAGCCACAGAAGTGCGCGGGCGTACTTGAACTCCTCGCTGTTGTCCCTCGGCGACGCCACAGACGGGCGGTAGACGATGTCCAGCACGTCCTCCTGTGGCAGCTTGCACACGTCGAGCAGCAAGCAGGCAGTCGACAGAAGGTAGATGGGTTGCCGCGGGTCGCCTGCGAACCTCCTCGGCAGTGCGCTTAGCGCGCCGGTGGCCGTCGCGAATGCGGCAGCCCGCGTCTCTGCAGACGTCGCCCCTGTTCCCAGCAGGTGCCGGGCAACGACAGCAGCGGCGGTGGGCACAGGAGAGCGCTGCTCGAACTGCGCCTCCGACACGCACCGCGCTAGCTCCGTGAGCAGGCGCATCTGCGTCGCCGAGCGGTCGTTGATGTGCTTTGCGCGCTCGTTGATCGCGTCCAGTCGCTTCTCCAGTGCGGCGGTTAGCGTCTTGCGGCGAAGCGTCCGCGCGTTCAGCTCCTCGCGTGCAGCGGACGCCATAGCCTGCGCCGTTGCAGCCTCGCGCTGCGCTTGTAGGAGCAGTGACTTGAGGCCTTCTGTCTGCCGCAGCGCGTCGGCGTGCTTCGTGTCGAGTTCTGCGCGTATAAGCCGGCCGGCGTCGTTGAGGCGCTCGCACTCAGCGTTGAGAACGCTCAGGCGCCACTGCAACGCGCGCAGAGCAGCTCGGAGCTCGTCGCGCTCCGACCGCAGCTCCTCGAGTGTGCCAGACGACTCCTGCGCGTATTGGGCGGCTGCCATGGCGGCTGCGCGTGCAGCTCCGGGGCTGTCGAGGCACAGCGACAGGCGCTTGACGCGAGCTGCCTCGCCGGGGCTCACGGCCATGCTCCTCCGCCTGCGCGACATGCGAGGCTCGAAGGAGCTCGTCGTCTCCGCATCGGACGTCAACGTGGCGGGCACCAGCTGGATGGCGTTCTCCAGCGAGGCCGTCGCCCCGCTCGTCGGGTTGCGCACGACGAGCGAAGCCATCCCAGCGGGAGCCGCAGGGCTCATGGCGACCACCTCCGTGTCCGATCGCCACTCGACGCTGGGGCACTTGACGCCGCCCACAATGACCTCGATGTCGCGGACGAGACCCTCGCCTCTGACGGTGAGAGCGGTGCCCCCCGTCACTGGCGCCGTGCGAGGCTCGACCGACGCCACTGCCGGCGGTGGCTCGATGAGGCTCAGCGCGCGCGACTGCAGCTCGCACTCGGATATCCTCGCGCGCGCGTCGGATGCCCACGCGTTCAGGGCCACGCGGACGTTGGCCATGGACACCGCACGCGCGCCAGCAGCAGCAGACCCGTGCCGAAACGCTGGGTTCGACGCCAGAGTCGACTGCACGCGCAGGACGCTCTCCGACGCGGCGGACAGCACGTCCTGGGCGTCGACGAGCTGCTCCGAGCGCGCGTGCGAGCTCTGCGCGAGCAGGGCCCTCGCCCTCTCGATTGCCCTCTCCGCGCCCCAGCGCGACTCTGCGAGCTCGGCGTGCAGCAGCGCCAAGGGGTCGCGGGCGGCAGTTGCCGAGTCCTTGCGGAAGGCGAGCCTGCGCAGCGCAGTCTCGGCCGGCGTGGCGCACAGGGAGCACACCGCGAGCGGCGACGAGCAGAACGGGGGGCTGATGCGGCGCGAGCAGCACGAGGTGCAGGCTGTGGAGCGGCACAGCGGGCACATGCAGCGCCGCGAGGGGCCGAGCAGCCCGCTGCCGAACTTGGACGAGCACACTCCGCACTGCGCAGCCCGCGCGTCGCCCTTCAGCCGCGTGACGTCCACGCCGCCCTTGAGCGACTCCTCCAGCTACGCGCGGTGCCGGAACCCCCCTCCCGTGTGAGAGAGCAGTCGCAACGTGCGCCAGCGCAGTGACCAACCCCCAAGCATTGAGGAAAAGGAAAGACTGAGAAGCACAGCTTTTTTGTGTTGACCCACCACCACACGACAGTAACTGAACTTAGACTGTTAGGTATACTGTGCGGCCTGCACCGCAGCAGATGTGGGGCAAGCGTACGAGCGACAGGCGGTCGGTCGCGACCCGGGCCTGCTGTATGGCAGAGCAGCGCTCCCTGGCGCCCAGGAACGCCGCGGTGCGGTCCCTGCTGTTGGCCGCACGCGCGAGGGGCACGGGCACTGCGACGGCGGGAGGCGGCGACGACGAGGGCACCACAGCAGCAGCGGCAGCGGCAGCGTGGCCAGCCTCTGGCGGCTTGGGCTGCGGCGTGGCTGCGGGGGGCTTGAGGGGTGGGCTGGATTGGGGCGTGGGCGGGAGGGCAGGAGCCACGTCGGGGGCTGCGACGGGGGGACTGCTGAGGCGGTCATCCATTACCGTCGCTCTCTGTGAGAGGAATAATCTGGCTTTTTTCCCGAAATATCATCCGCAATTTGAACAAGAAGTTGCGGAACAGAAACAGACTACCGTCGAAGTTGAGGGAAACGAACAGGTCCGTTTGTCAACTGTGCAGCTGTTGAAATAAGACGGCTTAGACGGTTGATGGGGATAGAATGTAGAATGACATGTAAAAAGAGTGCCTGCCCCTGGAGTCGAACCAGGGTCAACTGAGCCACAATCAGTTATTCTGCCGCTAAACTAGGCAGGCCTTCACATTGGGATTTCTCCACAGTTACCATGTGAAGGACTAGAAGACGGTCCGCACCCAACATTGTTCCTTGTGGGTCCGCCTGTTCAAGCCATTCGCGTCCTCCACCTGCGTGCAGACACTTCTGGCTCAGCGCTCGTCGCTCTGTTGGACCACCGGAATCAAAGATTCCTCTGGATTTGCGTCATCACACGTCCTTCACTTTGAAAAGTCCCTCCTCTCGTGATCCGCAGATGAAGCGCCCCCAGCAGCACGCGACCAAGACGGCCGAGCAGGAGGACACCGTCATGGCCGAGCCTGCAGCGGCCGTCGCGCCTTCGGCCAAGCGCAGCAAGAAGGCCGCCGCTGCAGCGTCTGCGGAGAAGAGCGCCAAGCCCAAGGCGCCCAAGACACAGGCGCCCAAGAAGCAGGCGGCGACCCCCAGCCAGCCCCAGGCGTCCCGCAAGCGCCCCACCGAGCAGCAGCAGTCTGCCGAGGAGCCCCAGGCCAAGCGCAAGCGCCCCGCCGCCAAGCAGGCGCCCAGCGGCAAGCCCCAGAAGCAGCAGCAGCAGCAGCCCTCTGGGCCCGCGGACCAGGACTACTCTGACGGCCTCGCGAGCGGCATCAAGCTGCCCTCGAAGATCGCCCCGCTCTCCAAGACGGTGACTGCCTCCGCGCGCTTCTCCCCCTTCCTCTCGCGGCAGGGGGGCGGACTGACACTGCTGTGTGCGACGTGTGCAGAGCGTGAAGCCCAAGGACAGGTTCCTGGGGTTCGTCGCCAAGATCAACGAGCGCAAGTCCGAGGCCGTCATCGGCCTCCCCTACGGCCTCAGCGCGGCCGTGGTGCTCACTGAGGTGCGGCATCTCCCCTTCCCCCACTCCACTCCTTCCCTGCTGCCAGCGCCACGGCTCCGCAGAGAGCGAACTGACGTCATGGCGCCTCGCCGACAGATCTCTGACGAGGCAGCGGCGGCGGTGAGCGCGGTGGCCGAGGGCGCCGAGGGGGCGGAGATGCCCAAGGTCGGCAGCTACCTGCGGGTGGGCGACCTGGTCTCGCTGTCGATCCTGCCCAGCACCGCGTCGACGCCCAACAAGCGGCACCTCGCGACGCTGCGCCCGGCGGCCGTCAACGCGGGCGTCGACGGCGACTCGCTGGCCGCGGGGCAGTTCCTCTGGTGCAGCGTGCGCAGCGTCGAGGACCACGGCTGCGTGATGTCCTGCGGCGTCGACGGCGCCAACGTCTTCCTGCCGCGCTCCGAGTACCCCCTGCGCGGCGCGCCCGTCGTCGGCCAGCCGCTGGCCTGCGCCGTGACGTCGGTGACGGCCCGCGCGGTCAACGTCACCGCCAAGACGGCCGCCGTCGCCTCGGCCGAGGCCCGCGAGGTCCCCTCGCGCTCGGCGCTGCGCCCCGGGCTCAGGGTCGCCGCGACCGCGCGCAGGTGCTGCTCGCGCCCGGGCAGCAGGGGAATCGCCTACTCGTTCCTCGACGGCTTCGTCGGCTGCGCGTGCGCCCCCGCGCACCTCGGGTCCGACGGCGCGGGCGGCGCCGACGCCTTCGCGCCCAAGGCAGAGGTCCTCGGCAAGCGCGTGCCCGCGCGCATCGTCTACGCGGCCGCCTACGAGCCCAAGGACCACTCGATGGCCCGCTACCACCTCTCGCGCCGTGGCGACATCCTCGCCGCGCGCCCCACCACCTTCAGCGACAACACCTTCGAGGGTGCGCAGGGCCCGCTCCCTCGCTCCCTCCCCCCTCGCGCGCCTGTGTTGCGTGCTCGTGGTTTCATGCGTGCTGACTTGCTCTGTTTTCTCCGCAGGCGAGCGCATTGAGGCGGCCGAGGTCGTCGCGGTTGCCCCCGAGTTCGGAGCGCTGCTGAAGATGGCCGAGGGCCAGGTGGCGTTCCTGCACGCGGGCACGACCGAGTCGGCGAGCAGCAGCGCGTTCGCGACCAAGTACGCCGTGGGCGCCAAGGTCTCTGTCTGCCTGCGCTTCACGAGCTCGTTCGACGGCATCGCCTACGCCGGCGCGCGCGAGATGGAGCTCGACACCCACGCCCCGACGATCGCGTCGCTGTCGGTGGGCCAGACCGTCTCGGGCACCATCGACAAGGTGACCCCCTCGGGCGTCTTTGTGCGCCTGTCGACCAAGCTGCGCGCCGTGTGCCCGCTCGTGCACGCGCTCGACGGCAAGGTGCCCGCCAGGGAGGGCAAGGCCGCCCCCAAGCTCATCGAGAGCAAGTTCAGGCCCGGCCAGCGCGTGTCGTGCCGCGTCGTCGACGTCGAGCCCTCGCTCGAGCGCATCACCGTGACGCTCAAGAGCGACCTCGTCGCCAACGAGCCCGCCATCACCTCGTGGGAGGACTGCAAGGAGGGCACCGTCGCCGACGGCGTCGTCGTTGACTCGAACCCCGCGGGCCTCATCATCGCGTTCTTCGGCCGCGTCACCGGCTTCGCCCCCGCCGGCCACCTCTCGCAGAGCGGCGCCCGCATCGATAACCCCGGCGCGATGTTCCCCAACGGCACGCTCGTCAAGTGCCGCGTGCTCAGCTACGCGCGCAAGCCCGGGGCCGCCGAGTCGGCGCACCCGCGCCTGATCGTGTCGCTGCGCCTCGACGCCCCGGCCGACAAGAAGTCGCCGGTGGCGGCGTCGGCGTCGGCGGCCAAGTCCAAGGACTCGCTCAGCCTGCCGAGGACCGAGGAGGAGATCGACGTCGGCACCGTCGTCCGCGTGCAGCTGAGGGCGCGCGCGCACGAGGGCGGCTTCGTCGTGGAGCTCGTCGGCGACGTCAGGGGCACCGCGCACCTGCCCACCGAGCACCTGACCGACCACGTGGCGCACGCCACGGCGCTGTACAACGCCCTCGCGCTCAGCTCGGAGCACGAGGCCGTCGTCGTGAGCTCGACGCGCCGCGGCGGCCGCAAGCCGTCGTCGGACGACGACGACGACTCGTCCGACGACGAGAAGGCGGCGGCCAAGGGTAGGGAGACGGTCTTCACGACTGTCAGCATCAAGCCCGCGCTGGTGGCGGCGGCCAAGGCCACCACCAAGAACCCCGAGGTCGGCGAGCTGGCCGTGGGGTTCGTGCGCAGCGTGCGCCCGACCGGCATCGTCGTGCAGTTCGCGCACGGCCGCACGGCGTTCGCCCCCAAGAAGCACCTGGCCGACACGTTCGTGCAGAGCGTCGAGGAGCTGTTCAAGGTCGGCCAGACGGTCCGCGCCCGCGTGCTCTCGCTCGAGCAGCCCGAGGACGCCAGCAAGAGGCAGCGCGTCGCCTGCACCGTGCGCCCCAGCGAGACCACGCCCGCCGACGACATCACGAGCATGTGGCTGACGTCGCTGCTGAGCGAGTCCGCCGTCATCGCCCCGCCCAAGGCCAAGATCGACCTGTCGAGCTACCGCGTGGGCGCCGTCGTCGCCGCGCGCGTCGCGCAGTCGGTCAAGCACGGCGTCGCCCTGCGCTTCCCCAGCGTCAAGGGCGCCAGCGGCCTCGCGCTGAAGCAGCACAACGAGGGCTTCGGCGAGGCCAAGATGGGCGCCGACGTGCGCGCTGTCGTCCTCGACGTCGACGCCCGCGCGGGCGCCATCGACGCCGCGCTGTCGCCGGCGTTCGTCGCGGCCGTCGAGAAGGGCGTCAAGTCGGCGCCGCCCAAGCTGGGCCAGGAGCTCGAGGCGACCGTGCTGCTCGTCAAGGAGCAGTACCTCGTCGTGCGCGTGTCCGTCCGCCCCGCCGGCGCCGCCCGCATCGCCGTGTGCGCCGGCGGCCGCGGGTTCAACACGCAGAACGTCCCGCTGAGCAGCTTCAGCATCGGCCAGTCGCTGCGCGTGGCTGCCGGGCCCATCACCGACGGCCGTATGATCGTCGTCCTGACCCCCGCCAAGACCCAGCAGGCCGACGACTCGCTCCTCAGTTCGCTTCCCCCCTCCCTCCCCCCAGTTTGTCAGCTCGATTCCTGGAAACTCACGCAAGCTCGCGCACGCGCAGAGCTCGAGAGCGCGGACGAGGCCAAGGTCGGCGACGTGCTCGACGGCAAGGTGGTCAAGTTCCTCCCCAAGTGGACGATCGTGGCGCTGGGCGCGTCGGTGTTCGGCCGCCTGCGCACCAGCGAGCCCCCGGCGTGGGGGTCGCTCGTCCGCGTGCGCGTCGCCCGCGTCAGCGCCGACGGCGACCGCAAGCACATCGACCTCGAGGCCGCGGACAGCCCCGTGGGCTCGTCGCTGGCCGGCGTCGTCGACGAGGACGCGGCGATGGCGTCGCTGAGCGTCGGCGACTCGGTCGAGTGCACCGTGCAGAGCGCGTCGGCGACGGCCGTGTGGGTCCGGACGACGTCGGGCGCGCGCGGGCGCGTGTTCATCACCGACGCCTCGGACGACGTCGAGGAGCTGCGCGCGCTGGCCGCGGGCTCGCTGCCCGAGCGCATGGCCGCGCCCGCGCGCCTGCAGGCCACGGTGATCGCCGTCGACGCCAAGCGCCACTCGGTCGACCTCTCGCTGGTCGCGCCGCGCGGGGCCCCCGCCGTCGGCGACGTCGTCGTCGGCCGCATCGCCAAGATCGCGCCCAAGATCGGCGTCAACGTGCAGCTCGGGGCGCACACGTACGGCCAGGCCTTCATCACGGACCTCGACGACCGCATCCGCGCGGACCCCTTCGACGGCATCGCCGAGGGCCAGATCGTCGCGGCCAAGGTCCTCTCGAGCAGCCCGCGCATCGACCTCTCGCTGCGCCAGTCGGACCTCGGCGACAGGTTCTCGGCGTTCCGCGCCGCCGCGCCCGAGAGCGACCCCGAGCAGGCGCCCGTCCGCGCGCTCTCGGAGCTCAGCGCCGGCCAGACGCTGCACTGCTACGTCCACCTCAGCAAGCCGACGGGCGTGCACGTCAGCCTCGGCAGGCGCCTCATGGCCCGCGCCAGCCCGCGCTCGCTGTGCCACTCGCCCGTCGCCCCGTCGGCGGTCGCCGGGCTCTTCCCCGAGTCGTCGCGCGTCGCCGTGCGCGTCGTCAGCGTCAACGCCGCCGCCTCGCGCGTCAACGTGTCGCTGCTGGCCGAGGAGCCCTTCGCGGCCGTCGTCGGGCGCCCGCACAGCGTCGTCGTGCTGGCCTCGGGCAGCGACGGCGCCGTCGTCCGCGTCGTCGGCGGGCGCAGGACCGGCTTCCTGCCCGCCTCGGAGATCAAGGGCAACAAGAAGCTCGCGGCAGGCGCCAAGCTCGTCGCGATCCTGCGCGAGGTCGACGACACGCGCGCGCACCCCGGGCGGTTCGTCGCGGCGCCGGCCAAGGCCAAGGCGGCCAACGCGGGCTGCAGCGACAGCGAGCTCGACGCGCGCGTCATCGCCGAGGGGCTCGTCGACCGACTCGAGGGCGCCGCCGACGCGCAGAGGGCAGAGGGCGAGCCCGACGAGGAGGACCCCGCGTGGGAGCTCGTCGAGCCGTCGTCGACCGAAGCGCAGTAGGCGCATACTGAACCGCGCAACAGTAACGATCCCCCACACAGCGACGATCATTTTCAAAACACACCAAAAACAAATGGGAGTTTCTTGGTTCTGTTTACAGGACGGTGTCCCCCCTGCCCCTCTGCTGGCGAGCGCACGGACCAGCTCCCCACCAGAGGGCGGGTACTGCATGGCAGACAAACGTCTCATGAAATCGAACGGCAGCCCCCCTTTTTCGCTAGTCGCGCGTCCCCACTTCACTGCTTCTGTTAGACGGCCACAAGGAAGGAAGGGCACGTGAGATCGGGTTGTATGATATTTTTCTCGGCGGGAAAGATCTCTCGCACAGCCGGGACGGCCTCCTCGTCGGGGAAGTTCGGGTCCCTCGAGTTCAGCGCTGCAGGGGCCGGGTGCAGGTCGTCCTGCCCGGCGACGCCCCATCCGCCCTTCCCGGCGCCGTCTGTGCGCAGGAGGTGCGGTCAACGGCCGTTGAGAAACGTCGAGTGAGTGGGGTGGCGATTGGTTTGCCAATAAAGACGCAGCGGAATTCGCTGTCGAATTTTGGCGAGCGAGGGGGAGCGGCAGACGCGTGCCCTTCTTCTCGTGGGCGCGGTAGCCCAGCTTCTCGGTCGAGTGGTGGTCCTTCTTCGCGGGCTCGTCCTTGTGCGGCATCTCAGTTGGCTCTCGGTGCGCTGCTAAGTGAGCGGTGGCTTATTTAGATGTGGCGGATTCTCCTGGGCCGAAATATTACCCACGCTATCGCAGCCAACGAATCTTTTCGTTGCCCCCGAGACACGTCGCCTCGGACACGTCATCGAAATAATTCGGACTGACCTATATGACAACGGCCGCACAGAGCACCACCACCAGCACTAGCACAGTTAGCACACAGACGCTCAAAAAGGAGCGTGTTCTGGCGGATGATTCCCATTCAGATACCACCCGAACTCGAGCCCACCGAGGTGGTGGTGGTGGCCTCGCCCAGTTGATCCGCGGGATGACATCCAAGTTTCTCGAGCAGCTGCGCGCCCTCGTGCGCAGGGCCGAGGATGCAGCGAAGGCGACGATGAGCCTGGCCGGTGAGGGAGCATTTCCGAGGCCTCAGCGTGCCACAACGGAAATGACTCACTCCCACGCACTCGGAGGAGACCATCGGTCACCAGCGAGTCCCAGCTCCGCTTCCGCCGAGCGACGGCACTGCGTGTCGGCGCCGGTGCGTCGCCCGGCGGAAGCGGAGGACTGTCTCTGGACACGACGTTCCTTGAGGTCCTCAGTACGAGGAAATGAACCAGCCATTCATTGATAATGCAAATTGAGGCCTCGGACTTTCGCACCGACCAGGCTCGTGGTCGTCCAGGCTGCATTCTTGGCCTTGCCCACGAGGGTGCGCAGCAGCCAGAGAAGACTGCCCCGCGAATGAGACTTTAGTGTTCATGCTGGCCTCGATATATTGCCCGCCCCATGGAGTGGGCACGACAGGAGGATGACGCAGCCACGTCGCACGCCGTGATGTCGCTGTGCTGGGCGCCTGGCCGGCCACCAAGGGTGTGCGCTTCCGTCAGAGATGTATATTGACAACAGAAGTTCCTGACGCCCTCTGACGTCGAGAATTCTGAGAAACTGGCCAGCACGCGGCCACTGAGCGTACGTTGGGCTATGCATCTACTGTGTGCGGGCGTGCATGGCGGATCTGGCGGATCTGGCGGACGGCTTTTCCCCCCTGTGATGTCACGGGCACACACGCCGCACGTCACAGCGCACCGATAGCAGTGAATCCCGTGGGCTGGAGAGACGCACAATTCGGAGCACCACGCGGCCATTGTGCTGGCCACCCGCAACCCTCCACCGTGACACTCGCGCACCTGGCCTGCCGCTCAGCATCTCCCGGCCCCTGCAGTCCTCGGCGGCAGCAGGCTACCTGCCTCGCCGGCATACGCTGGCCACCGACACTCACTGCCACATCCGTGCCCAGTGCAGGTGTTCGTCGGGCTCGTCGCCGGGGCAGTGGCTGCCGTGCTCCCCTCGGTGTCGGAGATGGACGCCAGGGTCTCTCCTCAGCATTGGTGCGGCCGTGGCGTCCTGGTAGGTCTTGGGGCAGTAGGTCTTGACGGCGTCCACGGTCTCGGCAATCTCGGCGACGGGCACGGGACGTCGGTGGTCACGAGAAACAACAACAAAGAAAAAGGCCTCTTCTCTACGAGTCCGTGCATACCCCGCCCGCCATTGTCGTACGCTCTCTCAGCCTGCTCGATCTCGACCAGACCCGAAACCCCTTTGAGAATATGCGCACAGCCAAACACACGTCAGAGATTCGGTGAATCACACAGAACCAGAGCGGCTGCTTCGTCACCGGTTTCGTCAGTCCAAAAAATGCTGACATTCCAGGCGCTGTGGTTCCTCCCGCAGGACACCGCCGTGTCCAAGCTGCCCCCCGTGCCCGTCGTCATCCCCGAGCGCATCGAAATCCCCGTGACCGCCAACAACGCCGAGCACACTGACGTCCCCGTGACTGCCGACGTCCCCGCACCCGCCGCCCAGATCGCCGAGGCCACGGACTCCTTCAAGACCGAGGGCGCCATGCCCGACACCAACGCGGAGGAGAGGCCGTGCCTCGCGACCATCTCCGAAGCCGAGGAGAGCGCGGCAGCCGCGGCCCCGGCCACGAGCCCGATGAGTGCGAGGGCCTCTTGACCTGAATTCGAATGGTCGCTGAAAACTCAGGTTGCGATGCACCCCCCGCAGAGGAGCCCGCCGACGTGGCGGTGGCGACGCAGATGACGCGCGCGGATTGCGTCGTCGTCGCGGAGCGCTGCCCCTTCCTCGCTTTCCGCCGCGCCACGGTGCCCTGTGCGACGCTTGCTCTCTTTCCCCCACGGCCGGGTTTTCCCGCCCGATTTGTGTCTTTGTCCTCACGCTGTGCCCGCCGTGGCGCGCTGCGGCACACACAGGGGCGACCGACGGCGCGGACATCAGCGACGTGAAGGTCGCCGAGCACGGCGGGGTCATCTCCGCGATACTCAAGAAGATGCGCGCGCTCGTGCGCAAGGCCAGGCACGACCCCGACGCCGACATCAGCCCCGGCCTCGCCAAGTTCTTCCGCAGGGTGTTCGCCAAGCACCTCGGGCAGCTGCGCGGCCTCGTGCGCACCGCCGAGGACGCTGCGAAGTCGCTCTGCGGCCTCATCGGTGCGCGGGGAAATTCCGGGGGCCCTCGGAATTTGCCTTGTCGGAGCTGACTCGTGTTGGCTCACTCAGGAGAAAGCATCAAGGACGCCGTGGCCAGCGCCCCCGTCCTCCGCTTCAGCCGGGCGACGGTGCCCTGTGCGACACTTGCTTGATTTTCCCCTCCAGATTTTGTTCCACTTTTCCTTCAGATTTCTTCCACTCGGCCAATTTCCATTCGAGTTTTCTGTTTTTCTGACGGTTGCCCACGCCCCATCCAGGGCTGGCAGCCTGTGTTTGCATTCCGATGTCGAGCGATGAGCCGGGCGCCGTGGCCGGCGTCTCCGAGCAGCGCCGGGAGGACGTGAAGGGCGAGACCGTCGCGGCCGACGCGGACAGCTGCTCGGTGGCTGTCGAGCGCGAGACGCAGGGCGACGACGAGCTGGCGCGGCTCAGGGACCGCGTGCGCGAGCTGGAGGACACGCTCGCGAGGACCGCCGAGGTCGGGAGGTGCATCTCGGAGGCAGCGGCGGAGGACGCGGCCGAGGGCGAGCGCGAGCGCCAGCGCGCCGACAGGCTGGAGGGGCTGATGGCCGAGGGCAGCCTGCGGTGCCGGGCCCTGGAGGAGGCGATGGCCAGGGCCAAGGCGCTGCTCGAGCAGAAGAACTGCCTGCTGGGCGTCGCCCGCTCGCTGGTGCCCGAGGGCGTGCTGAGCCGCACCGTCGTCGTCCACAGCCCGACCTCGCGCCCCGCCGTCGACGCCGCCGAGGCTTTGCTGCGCGCCAACAACATCGCGTCGCGCGACTACACGGTGTTCTGCCCGTCGGTCAGCGGCGTGGCGATGACCTTCCGCACGAGCAGCATGGCGGTCCGCGCGGCCGCGGCGCTGAACAACAAGCGCCTCGTGGGCCGCACGGGCACGCCGTGTGTCGTGACTGCGATGGTGGCGACTGTGGCGATGGCGCAGTCCTGAGTCTGCTGGTGTCTCCCGCC
>CACRSC010001917.1:815460-825728 GCA_902651635.1 Mastigamoeba balamuthi | reverse complement strand
TTGGTGCAATTGTGATCAAAGGAGTAACTGCTATGCTACTGGAGATGCCAGAGGACATTCAAATGATCCAGATGGATGACTTTGATCGAATTGTTGGCATTCAGAGGTCCTTTCACAAGGTCTCCTTCAGCCAGGAAGAGGTAAAGAGAAAGCGGTCTCCTGTTCCCAAAATCGTTCTTTGGAGGACCTCTCTACCTGGAGAAGCAGCTCTAGATGTTATCTCCTGTCGAATTCCCTCTCATGTAACACTCTCATAGAAATTGGATTTGGATTTGTGATAATACACTCTTTTCTGTTCTGTTTTTCTGCCTTGTGTCTTATTTACCACTCAGATTATCTCAAAAACTGGAATCGCCCATACATAATCTTCTTTCCATCACGTTCTTAACCCATTTCCAAAAAATGGTACAGTTTGGCCATCTTGTTCAGCTATAGGTGTTCTGCGACGCAGGGAAAGTGGAACAAAATCTGGAGGGGGGAAAGCAAGCAAGTGTTGAGAGGGCACCGTCGCCCGGCTGAAGCGGAGGACGGGGGCGCTGGCCACGACGTCTGTGATGGTCTCCCCGGAGTGCAACGCGAGTCAGCTCCGAAAGGCACTCCGCGCGGGCACGCCGTGCATCATCTCCGCGTCGGTGGCGACAGTGGAGTTGACGCAACCAGCAGTGAGTTTTGATTTCCTTTCCACTCGATTCCCGCTGCAATTCGTACGAAGACCACGGTGTATCGTGCTTTTCACACACGAGGGTGGACACGTGCATTCCCTCTGTATCACGATATTGTAGGCTGAGGGATCAGCGGTGAGCAGCCCTCTCCCTGTCGGCGATCTTGCCGAAGGCCTCCCAGACGCGGGGAGCCGCTTTGCGAGCACGCTCAGCAATCTCGCACTCGTCCGCGGTCAGCAGCTTGCCGTCCCCCACGACCTGCCTGCCTCCCACGAACACATCGCGCACGTCTCCGGCACTCATGCCGAACTGGATGTGCCATGGCAGGTTGCCCTCGGTCACCTGCGTTGGCGGCCTGTAGTCCACCACCAGCACATCCGCGTAGCACCCGGGCTCCAGCCTTCCCACCGGCTGCATACCGGCCGCGGAGTTGGTCAGCAGTCTCTCCACAGCAAACCTCTGTGTAAGCGAACCTTGGCAAACAGGCGGGACGCGATGAGGGAGTTGCCGCGGCACAGCAGGTTGATCGCCTCGCCGGCGCCAAACACCCTGGGGTCGCCCTGGCGGTGCCTGAAGGCCAGCGCTGCAGCCCTGAACTCCTCGAGCATGTCGTACGTCATGCCGTCCGTGCCCAGCCCCACGAGCGGCAGGCGCTTCAGGTGCGCGGGGTCCGGCAGCCCCACGGCGTTGTTCATGTTGCTCTGCGGGTTGATCACCAGCGGGGTCGCGGTGCGCACGAGCGCCTCGACCTCGGCGGCGTCCGCGTGCACGCCGTGCCCCACGATGCTGTCCGGCCCCAGGACCCCCGCGCGCTCGAGGCGCAGGACCGCGCGGACCCCGTGCTTGGAGACGCTGTCGTCCTCGTCCTGCAGGCCCTCTGCCGCGTGCACGTGGAAGCCTCCGCCGCGCAGCGCTGAGCCGTACTGAGCACGGAGCTTGGCCATCTCGCCTGTGCACTCGGCGAGGGTCTCGTCCGAGAGCGTGAACTGCGCGTGCAGGCCGAACGTGGCGCCCAGGAGGGGCTCGTGGCCGTCCATGCACCGGCGCATGAAGCGGACGTTCTCGGCAATGCCAGCGCGCGCACCGTCGCGGCCGTTGCGGTCGGTGACCTCGTAGCAGTAGGCAGCGCGGGCGCCCAGGCGGGTGGAGGCGCTGGCGAGGGCGTCGAGCGAGCCCGCGATGGCCAAGGGGCTCGCGTGGTGGTCGACGTAGCACGTCGTGCCGTTGCGCAGGCCGCGGGCGACGTTGACCTCGGCGCAGAGCCCCACGGCCTCGAGGTCCAGCGCCCTGTCGAGTCTCCACCACAGCCTCTCGAGCACCTGCGTGGCCGTTGAGGTATCCGTATTAGCGTACTGGGGGGATCGACAATCTCTTTACACGACACAGAATTACGCCACTCGTAGAGGACCAGCCTTTTGTAATGCGGTATGAAGCACCACTGTAGGAGCTCAGCACCCGAAGCTGCTGGCAGAGTTGCCACGGAAAAAACCAACGAAGAAAAAAGTGACGTAACGGAGAAACCCACACGCGGACCCGGCGCAGACCCACTGAGAAAACACGGCAGACCGATGCCCTCCAGCAAGAGGCAGGAGGGATGAGGCGTGCGGATGGTGGGGAGGCAGTGGCAGCCCGTCGCGGACCTGGAGGAAGTCGGCAGGGGGGTCGTCGTGGAGGCTCATGCCCCGCGAGAACAGCCCGTAGAAGTGCGAGTGCGCGCAGACGAACCCCGGCAGCACAAGCGCACCGGAGGCGTCGACGACCCTCGCGCAGGTGGGCGCCCGGGCGATGACGTCTGCCGTGGGCCCCACGAGGGCGATCTCGTCGTTGACGGCGAGCACTGCGCCGTCGGGGACCACGCGCAGGACCTCGCTGCCCAGCGTGCAGACGGTGCCGTGGGCGATGAGGAGGCACGAGTCCGTGGGGTTGGCGACGAGGGGGCGGTGGCTCATCTGCGAGTGCGAGTCTCGGAAAACGGACGTTGGCTGGGCTTCTTCGGGGGGTGTGGCTTTTCTTGTGGCGTGGTCGGAAAAAGCAAGTCTGAAATATCCCGTTGATATTTACTTGATTCTCTCTGACCATATTCCTGTCCCTATTCACCTGGGGTCCAGAGATTCTAGTGTATGTTTCTCGTGGTTGGCCTCTGTGCGCCACTGATTGGAACGGGAAATATATCTGCTTCAATCTGAAGAGAAAAATCAGTGGACACAGGAGAAGAACCCACATCAGTAGTCGCGGGGTCACCGAGGAATATGTCGAAGCCTGTCGCTGAGACCGGCATCATCGCCGTCCCGGGCAACGCCCGCCCCGATGCCCACGACGCCCCCACGGGCGCCCGTCACCCGCTCGAGGCCATGGCCGCGGAGAACGGGTCCGCCATGCAGCCCTGCCCCGGAACCCCTCTGCTGCACCTGCGCACCCCGTCCCCGATGCCCGCCCCCAGAAACGTGCTCGTGCTCTACACGGGCGGCACGGTGGGCATGAAGCGCGACCCTGACACCGGTGCCTACGTTCCGGACCCGCACTTTCTCGAGAGGGAGCTCAGGTACCTCTGAACGCCCGGCGCACTCGGCCCCTGTGGTCCTCTGCGCTGGAACTGATGTCGCTGCGGTCCGGGGTGCAGTCAGGCACTCAAGGCTCATAGCGGGGACGAGAGTGGCATGCCAGAGGTGTCGTTTGCTGCGCTTGGGCCTCCGCTGGACTCGAGCGACATGAACAGCACCCACTGGGCTCTCATCGCGCAGGTACGCACACACACACTCGACGGCATGGTAACGACTGAGCTCGCCTCGGCCCAGGCCATTGCGGAGAGGTACAACAACCATGACGGGTTCGTGGTTCTGCACGGCACGGACACGATGGCGTACACGGCGAGCGCTCTGTCGTTCGCTCTGACAGGGCTCGGGAAGACAGTCGTGGTCACCGGGGCCCAGATCCCGTGGTGTGTCATTCGCTCCGACGCCTTCAACAACCTCGTGGACTCCCTACTCGTTGCAGCGTACTCCAACATCCCTGAGGTTCTCTTGCTGCTCGCAGTGCGGAGTATTCTGACCCTGCGTTGCGTTTGCTTCTGCGTCGTTGGCAGGTTGTCATTGTGTTCGACAGCAAGGTGATGAGGGGCAACAGGACGACCAAGATGCAGTCGTGGGGCGTGGGCGCGTTCAGCTCGAACAACTTCCCTCTGCTGGGCGAGGGGGGCGTTCGCCTCGTCGTGTTCGACGACCGCGTGCTGCCGCGGCCGGTCGGGCCCCTGTGCTGCTCGGCCAAGTTCAGCAGCGATGTCATTGTCCAGCCCTGCTTCCCCGGATGCGAGCGCTTCTTCCCTGCCCTGCTCGACAGTGCCGTCAAGGTCCCTCTCGATTACGTCTGTTGTTTGCATGCTGACTGACGAGTGTGCACGCAGGCAGGCGTCCGTGGGGTCGTTCTGGAGGCCTTTGGCAGCGGCACTGCGCCCGCGTTCGTGTCTCTGCTGCAGTCGATTGAGCGCGCCACGGCAGCTGGAGTCGTGGTGGTCGTCGTCAGCAGGTGCCCGTCGGGCAGTGTCTCGCTGGGCTCGTACAACGGCGGGTACTCGCTGCAGCGTGCGGGGTGTGTGAGTGGCCACGACATGACGACCGAGGCAGCGTTCACTAAGCTGTCGTGGCTGCTGGCGCAAGAGAGGCTCTCGGCCCAGGAGGTCCGTGCGCAGTTGGAGACGGACCTGCGCGGAGAGATCACCAAGGGCTTCCTTGTGAACCACAACCGGAACCAGAGTGTCATCTTCTGAAGGAGCCTTCCGCCTGGTTCTTTCGCTTCCCCACGTCCCAAGAGTGCATACCTGCGCCATACTGCAATATATCACAGGTGTCTTTCCCATCAGTCCGAGATATTTTGTCGGTTGGCCAGCAAAGAGACACGAGCGCGCTTTTTGTTAAAAGCAAGCAAAAACACAATGGCAACAGGCGAGAGGAGCGTAGCTGAGACGAAGATCCTCGAGGAGCTCGAGCGCTCGGGCGTCATCGAGGACACGCAGGCGTGGGCGCACACCGTGGGCCTCGACCACGCGGCGCAGATCCACGGCGCCGTCCTGAGCCTCGAGACGGCGGGCTCGGTCACGCAGACCTCGCGCCGCGTCGAGGGCTGGGAGCTCACCGCCGACGGCGAGCGCGTGCTGGCCGAGGGCAGCCCCGAGTCGAGGTTCCTCCACCTCGTCGCGTCGCACGGCGCGGCGGGCATCAAGAAGGAGGAGGCCGTCAAGAGCGGGCTCTACGAGAGCGGCTACTCCGAGGCGATGAAGAACCGCTGGATCTCGTACAACAAGGCCGCTGACCTGCTGACTGCCACTGTGGTGCGCCCGCGAGGGAGGCGCTGGGCCGGGGGAGGGGGGTCGTTCTTTCGCGAAATGACGTGCTGTTGCGTCACTCGACTGTTGATGTTGAGTGCTCCTTTATTTTTCCTAACGCTGTGGCAAACCGGCCCAGGCCGCCGATGTGGAGGACACCGTGCGCAGGGCGCTGTCGGAGATCAAGGGCGGGCGCGTGCCCGACGCCAAGGAGCAGACCGTGCTCAAGACCAAGCGGAAGTTCATCGCGCTCAAGTACGGACGGGCTGCGGTTGGGAGGGGGGTGGGGGGGTAGCAGGCAGGGAAAGCCTGCACATGGTTTCCCAGCACAATTAAATGACGTGGCGCAGGTCCCACTCGACGTTCAAGATCGAGAAGGGCCCCATGTTCGGCAAGTCTGCCACGCGCGCGGGCGACCTGACGGTGGAGATGCTGCGCTCGGGCTCGTGGAAGGAGACGGCGTTCAAGCAGTACAACTGCAGCGCCCTGGGCGCGCCCACCGAGGGAGGGTGCGGCGGCAGCTCGCTGGCAGCGCCAGCGCGGCCGTTTCCCGGAAGTTGACACGTCAACGCAGGTACCTGCACCCCCTGACCAAGGTGAGGACGCAGTTCAGGCAGATCTTCCTCGAGATGGGCTTTGAGGAGATGCCGACGAACCAGTACGTCGAGAGCAGCTTCTGGAACTTCGACAGCCTGTTCCAGCCCCAGCAGCACCCCGCCCGCGACATGCACGACACCTTCTTCATGAAGGGTGCGATATCTGGAATCCCCCTCCCCGAGATATACGCGCCTCACCCCGCAGTATCTCAGATCCTAAGTACGCCAGCGATGCCGACTGCCCCGCCGACTACCTCGAGCGCGTCAAGAAGATGCACGAGGTCGGAGGCAACGGGTCGATCGGCTGGCGCTACGACTGGTCGCTCGAGGAGTCGCGCAAGAACATCCTGCGCACGCACACGACGGCCGTCTCGTCGCGCGTGCTGTACAAGCTCGCCCAGCAGCCCGGCGGCTTCAAGCCCGTCAAGTGCTTCTCCATCGACCGCGTCTTCCGCAACGAGACCCTCGACGCCACGCATCTCGCCGAGTTCCACCAGGTCTCGCGCCGCCAGCCCGCCCGGGCCTGTGCCACGTGTTTATGACGTCATAACTCACCGCGAGGCTCGCCGCAGGTCGAGGGGTTCATCGCGGACTACAACATCGGGCTGCCGCACCTGATCCACACGCTGACGACGTTCTTTGACAAGCTGGGGCTGCGGAACCTGCGCTTCAAGCCCGCGTTCAACCCGTACACGGAGCCCAGCATGGAGATCTTCTGCTACCACCCCAAGCTGAAGCGCACGATCGAGGTCGGCAACTCGGGCGTCTTCAGGCCCGAGATGCTGCAGCCCATGGGCCTGCCCGAGGGCGTCCAGGTCATCGCGTGGGGCCTGTCGCTCGAGAGGCCCACGATGATCATGTACGGCGTCGAGAGCATCCGCTCGCTCTTCGGCCCCTCGTGCTCGCTCGAGTCGACGGTCCAGTGCCCTGTTTGCCCGCTCGACCCCTGAGCAATGGGACATGCCGTGTGGCGTCGCTGCGTTCCACCTCCAATCAAACAGGCTGCTCTTGCTCTCTCTGCCTGCCCGGCCTCTCACTTTGTTGGATCTGGGTCGTCTGATATTGGCACCGTATCTTCCGAAAAAATAAGTCTGCGCTCGAAGATCTTCGAAAAAACGTGGTGATTGTCCCGCGACACGTTCTCCTTTCGCACCGCACACTGAACAATGCACTGCCGGTCGCATGCTCCGCCTTATCCAGGAGCGTATTCGTGACCGTCTCGAGGGGGGCGGGGCACGCAACCAGCATCCGCGGCGCGCGTACGTCCTGGTCATAATTAAAAAACCTCATGGTGTACAGTCAAAAGCGTCCCAAAACAGGGTGCATTTCTCGCGAGAAAACCAAACCACTTTTCTCTTTCTCTCGTCCCGCACGGGGAGAACGGCGCGCAGGGGCACCTCGGCCAGAGCCCCGCGGCTCCGCGCTCGCAAGGGCACACGCCGACCGAAGCCATTGTGGTCCGCATTGTGGCGGGAAAACCCTGAGACGAGGAAATGAACCGTTCAGTGCCCCCAGAATTGAGTGGAAATGCAAACACATGTTCTGTAACTCCGGAGAGGCCCCTCGGCGGCACCCTGCTCCTCGTGTTTCGCTACGTCTCCGGTGGCGCTCCTCCGCAATAGCATCATAATTGAACGACAAGTGATGTTCAGGACACAACACACATCCAGACTAGGCAACCTGAGGAAAAAACAGGCTACTAATCGAAAGATCAGGGCATCGACGCCGCCCGCGCGCGCCTGCGCCCGACGGGCACACCCGGCACCGGTCAATCTCGCGCGCCGCTGTAAATCAGTCCCCACACCCCTGAACGAACGAAAAATACACGCCATAGAAAGAAAGACATCAACACCCTTTTGCTCACCCGCCGCCCGCCCATCAGGGACCTCGTCGCCGGGACTGCCAGATGGCAGAACGGGCGAGCGCAGAAGAGCCCTACCTGCTGGTATCGTCCCGCCAGGTGCACCGCACCGTCCCGTTCGAGGTGCGCCGTGCGCCGTGCGGATTAAGCAACTTTCTCTCTGCGCTCGCTGGTTGTTTCAGGGCCGTGGACTTCTCTGCAAGAAAGATTGGGGGTCGCACTGATCCGCACTGACGGGAGGGCAGATCACGTGTGTAACGCCTCCCGGGTGGATGGAGGTACGCGGCGTGACGGTCGCGGACATCAAGGACGCGGCAGCTCGCAGCACAGTGCATTTTGAGAGCGACGTCGACGATCAACGTACTCCTCTCCCAAAATCTACTGAAACTAAATTACGCCATCGCGCCCACCGCGCAGCCATCAGGCCATGCACCAAGTGCTGCGTCGCGAAGCGGAAGCCCATCATCGCAATCGGAGCGCACATGAGGGAGATGCCCGCATCCGAGATGGGCCGCTGCTTCGTGTTCGAGAATTGCTTCTCGTGAGCATCGGAAGCGGTGGCCAATTCGCCTTACATTCGGGTACCAGGTATTGCAATTCATCCAGACTCCACCTCGGGGACCGAGTCGTCGTTGTTTTTCGCATCTTCGGCGCGGACGGGTCGCTGGCCGCCAGGGCAATGTCGCAGCCCATCGCCCTGCTCTCTCAGTCCGGTTTCAGGGTCAGGTTCCGGCCTCGTGGTCTCTCGGCTCCACGCGAGCCCGTCGCCCCACAAGCGAGCACCATCGGGCCCCAGGAACGACAGCCACCGCAAGGCGATGCCGACGAGGAGGAGGAGGGCGACGAGGAGGAAGAGGATGAGGAAGAAGCAGAGGGGGAGGCGGAGGCGGAGGTAGATGCTGCTACAGTCAGCGGCAGCGCACTGCAGACCGTGGCCCCAGCCCCGCCAGAGGCTGAAGACACATCACAACTCGTGGCGCAGCTGCAACAACTCCAGCAGATGCTGCGAGAGCAGAACCAGCGAATTCAACTCCTCCAGGCCCTTCTGCTTCACGCATTCCGCTCAGAGAAATAAAGGCGGGAAAAAGCGCGGTTGAGACACAACAACGCGGCTCACGCATAACCAACAGTTGCACGCGGCTTGAGTCTAGTTGAACCCGTTGTTTTGTCGCGCCATCGAAGCAGGCACTAAGTACACGTGTGGCGTGGGTGCGGAATGCGAGTTTCAGCGCGGCTTGAGCCCGTCGTTGGCGACCGTCTGCGTGTTCTCTACGGCCTCGACGGCAATCACGTGCGTGGGGACCGCCTGCGTCTCGTCGAAGAGGAACCACTGCGACCAGCTGCCGTGGCTGTCGTACCCCGGCGTGGGCTGCATGCCCTGCGCGTGCTTGGCGACCTCGAGCGACCTGCCCGGCAGCACCTTGAACAGCACCACCTTGACGTTCTGCCCCTCTGCCACGGGCGCCGGCCTGAGCTCCCCGCTGTCGTCCTGCTGCAGGTTCGAGTGCCCCAGAGCGAACTCGAGGTAGCGCCACACGTAGACGCCCTGGCTGGGGTCCCCGATGGCCCCGCCGCGCTGCTCGGCGTGCTTGTTGGCGAGCAGCGGGTGGCCGGTGCGCAGGAGCCCGGTGCTGCAGAGCGCCTCGATCGCGCCCTCGGGCAGGCCTACGAAGGCGCTGCGCTCGTCGAGCTCGCCCTCGTCCTCGCTGCGGCGCAGGTGCTCCTTCATGTACTTGAGGCGGCGGTCGTACCACTCGTTCAGCGTCGCGTTGCGGACGAGCCAGACGGCGCGCGCCTCAAACATCATCGGCTTCTTGCCGGCCTTGATGCGCTTCTCGCTGTAGTCCTCGTGGTAGCCCAGCTGGTACTGCCGGAACGACCTCTGGAAGTCCTTGAGCTCCTTCCCCTCCATCGGCACGAACTCGGCCTCGAGGTCGCTCGCGTGCCGCTTGCACAGGTCGACGTGCCTGGGCTCCTTGTTGCGCTTGAACACGGACCCCAGCGCCGACATCGGCGACCGCGACCGCTTGGCCTCGTCGGCCCTCGGCGACCCGCACGCCCTTGGGGGCGGCGGGTTGAACACGCCCAGGAGCGCAGCCGCGCGGGCAGGCGCAGGCCCAGGGGCCGCTGCATGGGCGGGCTCCTGCCTGTGCCCGATGAGGACCTTGGACGACGACGACCCCGAGGACCCCGTGGTGCCGGCCCTCGGCTTGCTCTCCCAGTGGGCCGCGCCTTCGGCGGGGTGGGGCGGCGAGGGGACAGGGGCGGGTGCGGGGACCGGGGGCGGGGAGACGTCGTCGGGGGGCAGCGAGGGCAGGGGCGGCGACAAGTCGAGAGCAAAGTCGACGACGAGCGCACGCCCGTCGGGGCCCTGCGACTTGTGCGACACGCTCACCACCGACTGCGACTCCCTGTCCGTCCACAGCTGGTGCCCCGACGGGCACGTGACCTCCCCCAGAGGCAGCCCGACATCTGCGCGCTGGATCAGCGCCAAACCTCCATTACGTAACTCCAATTTTGAAACCCGCCCAATTTAACTGCTAATCTCCGGCGATTTCAATCGATTCGAATTCAATTGCGAACTGCACGGCCGCACCGAGCGTGATGCGGGCCCAGAAGGGCTCGGGGAAGAGCTTCGACCAGGCGGCCGAGCCTCCCGCCCCGCCGAGCGCCATCGCCGGGCACTCGACGGCGACGCGCACGGCCGTGGCGGCGCCGTCGCCGTCGGTCATCACCAGCGCGTCCCACTCGGCGACGGCCTCTGCCAGCGCCTCGGCGCCCGGCGGCAGCGGGGCCAGCACGGCCTCGGCCCCGGGGCGCTCGGACGAGGG